>OX639993.1:38487882-38543576 GCA_951828415.1 Anomoia purmunda | reverse complement strand
GATGATCGAACGGTCAGATCTAGTCAGAGGTCAGAACTCAAGGAGTGACTCACCTCCCGAGTCAGAGGTACTCCATATAAAGTACACCTCTAGGACTAATTTTTCTCTTGTAGGAATTTCTCTACAGGTCTCCCGCTTGAGTAGGCACTTTAGTCCAATCGGCAACTAAGTTCGGTGCCCCATTCTAAAATGGGACAAAGGTTGTGGTGCTGCGTGTCTTTCGAAATGGGCCAGTTGATGAACAACTGATAGCGTTTAATTAATTTGCGGTTGTGTGGAATTTTTGGTTTATGCGAACATGCCGATACCTTTGGAGGCTTTGTCAGACATCATCGCTTCCATTATTACCGAGGTACGCCGGCAATCGCTTGAAAAAGTGGTCAAAAGTTAAACCTCTAGATTACGCCATGCACATTTTAACCTTATCAAGTTTATAATGAGAATAAACATATTTATATTGGTGAATTGTAAATTTGTATTTAGGAAGCAAAAATTTATATTGCTAAATGTAATATTCATATTGAGAAAACACTGTCGAGGACAAGGATGAATAATCGCCAATAATGTTTTATTTTTTTGCACAATTGCCAAAATAATGAATTTTTTTTTTAAATTTTAAATTTGAATTCCGAATTTTACATATATGCATAAGCAATTATACACTTTGATTTCATATGCAATCGGATAGCGAAAATAACGTTCTCGAGCGAAGTGACCGAACACTTGCAAAGACACCACCGCATCATTTATATACTTTTTACTGTTAATCTTCATTTTTTTACTAATACAGTCCAATTTTACCTTAGAATTATACGGTTATACATAATTACTTAAAATAAACTCCTCCTAAAATTTTATGGTAAAGGCTTGAAATTATATTTTGAATGGAGTTAATTTTCAGTTTAAAATTACGTCATCTTACTAATCTATTTAAATCTAAAGTTCTTTCTGAATTACCCCCTACAAACCCCCTATTTGTTTTTAATAATTTATTAGTTTGACAGTGACAGCGCTTGCCCGCTGGACAGAAGTTTGTCGAAATGAACGACGTTTTGCCCAAAAAAAGTACATTTTCTCTCAATGGAACGATAAACAAGTGCTTGTGGCCCGTAATTGCATACATTAACTTAGACGTTCTTTGGTTTCAACAAAAATTTACACGCCAGGCCACACTTGATATTTTGCACGCCAAATTCCCTACGAACCATGTTATCAGCTTGTTTGTAGATTCCCGAAAAGTACCAATGATATGCGAACAATCCACTAACGATTCGAGCTATTAAGGCGAATATCAAGCAAGCCATTCATAGAGTAAGACCCCTAAAAATGGTTTTGGAAAACCGGGTAGGCGCTATTGCGAAGCCAGGCAGAGCAGCCACATGAATGAAATCATCTTCCAAGAATAGTAGACCACTCTTTCCATAAGTAATTTATCTGCTATTAGTGGCTGTAGACTATAGCGCTTTTACTAAAAAATTGTGCCCGCAAATTATATGTATTAGTGCATGGCAAGCGGAAAGCGATTTTGCAAATCCCTTTTTGCATGCGATTAAAAAAGATATATTTACATTTAAGTTGTCTTGAAATGAACGTTAAATCATATCAGATCATCTGATACCATCACGCAATCAATCACATTAAATGAATGATGAATATAAAGCTGATAAACATCTATTTTATGTAAGAATTCGTGTTTATAGAATGTATTTAATCAATAAAGTACAGATTTGGAAATTTCGAATCTATGATGAGATCACATCATGTGCTCATGCGGTGTAATTTCAAAAGCGGAGTAGGATAGAGCAACTAATATTAAGGCTTGTTCTGCATCGATTCTATTTAACAATAAAAACAATGAAAATTCAGAATCGTTTCCGTGGTGAAGTTGGAAAGTTCGAGTGATAACCAATTAATTTGGAATAATTTATGTTTCCTGAAAAAAATTGGATTAAAATTGGTTTATAAAACTTGGTTAATTCCACTGGTTTTACTTCGACTTAAAAGTTCCCAAATAGAATTAGCTGGTCTCACTGCCACCATTATTAGATTTGAAATTGGCAGATTCAATAGACAAAGTCCATTTAAAATAAAATATTTCTCACCATGATTTTTTGATGAAACTTCAAATGAATATAATTAAAACTTCGAATAAATGTAACAAACATAAAAATGTTTCTTCGAATATTACACAGTGCTACAAAAAAGAATAAAGTCGAAGTACCTGGGAAGTGATGTTATTTTCCTTGTAGGTCTTGTCGAGCCGAACGGGAATCCAATTTTGGAATTTGTCAAACACCCCCAAAAGTTCGACTTAACCTTAAAAAACCGATATTTCGTGCTTTTGCGCACTTCTTAGCCCATATCTTAGCTAATTAACAACCGATTTTCTTTCTAAGAACGGTTTAAGAAAGAAAAAACTCAGACCTTTTGAAAGATATATAGACGTCTTAATAAAGCTGAAGAAATTAAGAAATTAACTTCAATTTTGCTACCCTTTTCTTCTTTTTTTGAGTTTGGCGATATTTTCCCACACTATTTTATAAAAACACAAAATGAGTTTTGATTAAATTCAAAGAGTACGTTTAATACCGAGTTCAACGAATGTTTCTTTTCGGCCAAAAAGTGACTGAGTTATTTTACTTTTTATAAGAACGAAATTTTTGCAAAAATTTGCTTCTGATGTTCCCAAGGAAATTATCACTTAATTTTTGAGTTTTTACTCAATTTTGAAGTCTTTATAAATTTCCGTTATAGTGAAGTGCACGTGTTGTTTATCTTTTGTTGTGTTTGCTGTTAAATTGGATAAAAGTCTTGGTAAAGTAAAACTAGAATGTGCGACAATCGTAATAAGTTTTTCTACATTTGTCTCTTATTTACGGATACAAGTCATCGGCGTGATTTTAAAAAAATATTGGTGTTGTAAAAATATATAACAAGATTTTCGAAAGGTTTTATAGTGCGAGTCGCTGGTACGAGCCAGAATTTATTTGTGAATATTGCTGCACAACATTAAAAAAATTTAAAGTTCAACAATCAATTACTTTGCCCTTTTCTGTGCGTATGACTTGGCATCATCAGGCACATCGTAAACAAGACGATTGCTATTTTTGCAAAACAAACGTTTCAGGTCACAATTTTTAATCGCGGAAAAACGTAAAGTATGCGAATGTTGTTACGTTTACAAAACCAAAATACTTAAATGCCGAAGGTCCTACAAAAAGTGAGTCCATTGATGCTGGTGAAACATATTTAGTAGAATTCCTTCCTTATAAATCAAAATCAACGGAAAGGCATTTGGTGTCAAATTCTGATATCGCCTATCTCGTGCGTGATTTGCATTTATCGAAACGAGAATCTGAAGTCCTCGGTTCACGACTAAAGCAATGGAATTTCGTGGAAAAATATTTTCAAATAACATCGGGTAGAAAAAGCGACCGCACTTTGATACTTAGAGAAAGTTTTAAAACTGATGGCAATGACTGGGATCTAGTACATTGTGTAAATGTACCCAAATTATTTTCGGCTTTAAATTATAATTATAATGCAGATGAATGGCGACTTTTCATTGATGGATCGTGTAAAAGTATGTACCCTAAAAAAAAAAAATACATTCGTGTTCCCTTAATGAAGTCTGTAATGTCACCCTTAGGTTTTAAAGTTGTGTTATTACATAATGAAAATCTCTTACCATCAGTTCCAATCGCGCATGGGGTTAACAAGAAAGAAACGTATGAAATGATGGAAAAATTTTACGGTTTATCGACTATGCCACGCATAAATGGAAAGTCATCGCTGACTTAAAAGTGTTGACAATTTTATTTGGCATGCAAGGTGGCTACACAAAATATCCTTACTACCTTTGTGAATGGGATAGTCGGGCATCCAATCGCTATGATCGCAAAGCATGGCCATCTCGAGAGTCCCATCAGATAGGCTGGAAAAACGTTTTAAGCCTCCCATTGGTAAAATCTGAGGATGTTATCTTACCACCACTACACTTAAAGCTGGGATACATGAAACAATTTGTAAAGAAATTGGATGTTAATAGCGAAGCTTTTCTTCATCTTAAAACTGTCTTCCCAAAATTAAGTGAAGCTAAACTAAAAGCCGGTATTTATTTATTTGTTTTCATACCTACTTGTTTTTTATTATTTTTATAATATGTGTATATAGGTATTTGCATTGGACCTCAAATTCGCAAAATTATGAACGACATTACCTTTCTGAACAAGTTAAGCTGTATTGAGAAACGTGCATGGAAGAGTTTTGTAGCGCTATGTGATAATTTCCTTGGGAACAACAGAAGCGACGACTACATCACGGTTGTAAACGAATTTTTAAGTGCATATGGCGAAATGGGTTGCAACATGTCGATAAAAATTCATTTCTTGCATTCGCATTTGGTCTTCTTCCCACATAATCTGGGCCAGTTCAGTGATGAACAAGGCGAACACTTCCACCAAGAATTGGCTACGATCGAAAAACGTTTCGAAGGAAAAAACAAAATAATATTGCTAGTCAGTACAACTCGAAACTGACCATGCTGACCTAAGGAAAAAAACGGTCAAAAAAGCACTTTTGATCTATATATTTTCATTTAATAATATTTATTAGTAAATTAAGTTCGTTGTAAATTTTTGCAAAAATTTCGTTCTTATAAAAAGTAAAATAACTCAGTCACTTTTGGACCGATTTTTTAAAAGCAACATTCGTTGAACTCGGTATTAAACGTACTCTTTGAATCTAATCAAAACTCGTTTTGTGTTTTTATAAAATAGTGTGTGAAAATATCGCCAAATTCAAAAAAAGAAGAAAAAGGGTAGCAAAATTTAAGTTTGTTGTGCAAAAACAAGTAAATTTCTTCAGCTTTATTAAGGCACCTATATATCTTTCAAAAGGTTGGAGTTTTTTCTTTCTTAAAATGTTCTTAGAATGAAAATCGGTTGTCAATTAGCTAAGATATGGGCTAAGAAGTGCGCAAAAGCACGAAAAATCGGTTTTTTAAGGTTAAGTCGAACTTTTGGGGGTGTTTGACAAATTCCAAAATTGGATTCTCGTTCTACTCGATAAGACCTACAAGAAAAATAACATCACTTCATAGGTATTTTTGAGTGTCACACTGTGTTATTTATGGTACATGGCAATATGGAACTTTTCGATGCGTGCGCTGAAGCGGAATAAAAAACAAGTTCGGCTTTATTTCGATCGTTTTCGCTTGGTTTGTCTATGTAATATTAACTTAAATACCACTTTTATGATACAGATTTATCAAACGAATTTAAAACAGATAAGAGCAATAGAGATCTCAAAATTTTCCCAGTTTTATAAAAATTGAAATATTAAAGATTTGGCTGTCGAACAATGCACTTATTTGGATTTAAATTGTCAATCACTTTTCATTCCGACTACTCAAAGGCAAAACTGTTTAAATATAATTTTTTTTATCGGAATTAAAATGTAGAACAGGCCTGATTATTATCATTTTTAACAAATCTTTTCCAACTGTGGTAGGTATGTACGACGTACATATGTCACGTTTTGGAATTAATACTAGCTAATTAATCAAATTAAATTAGGTACTGCGTGAGCAAATAAAAATGAGAAAAGGGTGACAGAAAATACTGATTGATTTCTAACCAATTTTAAAAGTAAGTATATACATATGTACATATGTACTACAATTTAATAAAGTATGCAGAATGGCAGCTCAACCCAAAAAAGACGAAGCCCAGGTATTGCCACAATAGAGCACATAAAGTTTTTCACGTACCACGAATGGAAAACGAGAAAAAGTTTCAATAAGCAAATGCTACAGAATGAAAAAAGAATTACAAACACACACACACACACGTGCATGCATACTTATAAATGTATGTACAAATGCACATTAGAGTGACTCAATTACGGAAATTATAAAATTTATAATGTTTTTAGGGTTTCATACAAAAAAAAAAAAACAGTTTTAAAAATAAAGAATTATAATTAAAAACGCCTCAGAACAAAATATAGCTTAAAAAATTTCACCGGAGTACTAATTATCATTTTTTTAATACTGTTTCTGACATTGACAAGGTTGGTTTAGAAAAAACTCAAATAACTTTTAAATATTTATATTCAGAATTTTTAATATTTTTGTCATTTCGAATAAGTCGAAATAAAATAGAGTAACTATATTTACGGATTAACCAGAATAAGGTTAGATTAGTATAATGTGGTTATCCCCGCAGAGAACTCAATTAGACAAATACGGGGAGTCCATTGTGATACCCTTTATTGTTGAAACGGTAATTTACACTGTAACCGCAAAGTTAACAGGAGAAACGCTGCGTGCCCAAAATTAAGTTCCGCAAGCTGCATATTTCCACACCTGAGAGCTCTTCTGGCGCGTTAATAAAGTAAGAGCCAAGATACCTGAAACTCAGCCTCGCACAGCAGGGCAGCTGAGTAGAAAATGAAAATATGACTCCACCTCGTCGCCCTCCACGCCACTGCGGCAAAGAAGATCAGCTACTATATTCGGCCTAACCGCATGAATACCTATCGGACAATGCCCGTTCAGAACTCCTATGAGAATCGAGAGTTGTCGCTTTTTTAGCGACTGGATATCCTTCGAAAACCTACCTACGAATCGGCCAGATGGTGTTTGAGACCAAAAAAAGACGATGCCTAACGCTGGCTGAGCCAACATAGACCCCATTTGTCCAATAAAAATAAGCAGGTGGTCAGAGGAGCCTCACCTTCTTCCTGCCCGCAGTCACAATTTCGGGTGCTCTGCCGAACCACCTCACTAGCCATGCAGTTTTTTGTAATGTTGCTGGGATCCGGTATCCCTAATAGTCCGATATGAAAGTATTTATTCTGGGGGCGGCTGATAGAGAAATCAGACACTCCCTGACCAGTTTCGACCTGCCCATTAAAGACCCTAAGGCCTTGATTGGCGCCTGGTTATCAAAATAGATGATTGCCTATCTAAAGAGCATTACACTGGTGAGAAACCAATCGGCTGTCTCTATGATTGAGGCTAGCTCCGCCTGAAAAGAAAACTACAGCAGTCCGGAAGTCTAAAGTTTTGCAAGAACTTTCAGAGAATGTAAACAAACAATATCGAGCATTTCCATAGCGTTTCGCTCATGCATGGTAACGCAACACAACCGATTGAAGTAATTTGGAAAAACTTTGTGAGTAATAATTTTACTCTGATAGAGCACGTGATTGCTTCCGCAAACAAACCAATTGAATACAGAAACTTAAAGTTAGTGCTCACTACACAATACGTACAATTCGTTTAGTAATTAAAAATAAAGATAGTCGGTGCGTGAGAATATTTAGTTGAGAAATATTTCGTTGTTTTTTGTATCGTGTTTTATTTGGGGTCTGCTCAAGATGAGTATTATTACAATAAACGAAATTAAGCACGTATGCAAGAGAACAAAAAATTCGTTTGGTTTGCGCTCACCTGCTATTGTATTTTGCCTGTGATCGGGAGTAGTATGCCAAAAAGAGCACACACTTTTCGCACTTATTGTGGGAATGGGTAGTGATACGTTTGGTTCGTTTTTGTTCTCTGACAATTTTAGAGTGCCCGTAGACTGATGGGTCAAAATAGTTAAGAAAATGGTTCTGAGCCGTTCAGTTATTCTGCTTTGTTCACTTCAAGTTCATTACTGACGTTTGGAATTTTATTAATGTACAGAAACTAAATTTGTTTTCGAGTTTACAAATTTTGAGGTTTTATAAAATAGACCAACCAATACCAACTGATATAATACATCATTTCGACCAAGTGTTTTCTGCAAAAAACAAAAAAAAAAACGAGAAAAAATTTGATTTTACACTTCGAATATCAATTTGACTATACGCATAAACGATTAGAATAAATATTCGCTCCTTAGCTGCAAATCTTTAGTGAATAATAGACAAAAAATTAATTTTGCCGGCGCCCAGAATTGCTCAGATTAACTAATCCGCAAGAGAGTTAACGGCAACCCAATAATATGGCCGGGAGGCTCATCTCTGCTGGTTTATTGAATATATGTTTTTTTAAATATATATTTCCATTTTTGGAGGAATTTTAAAATTCCGTCTAGCTGGTTTAAATTTTAATATTTTTTTCGAATGATTGTAGTAAATGTCTTAAAATATAAAGAATTTTATAATTTCGATGGAAAAAAGTACCGATTTTTTTTGTTTGTATGGGGCGTGAGACACCCTCACGTGAAAAAAATATGAAAAAATATAACAATACAAAAAAAATGCCTTCAAATTTTAGCAAAATAATTACCTGAACCTTACTGTATACTTAAAACGTACATACGGAAAATGCCGTTACAATAACAACAATGATGGCTTAAACAACTTTGTGACAGTTCCGCACGCATAACCGATTATTAGCGCGCCGTGGTACGACTGTTCGTTCAGCCAATGCCATTGTATGTGACGCTTCCTCTTCCTCTTCCGCCACGGCATCCGCTGCAACTGAATGCCACATCATCATCGTTTCTGGCATTTGACAAATGACCTGCTTATTGAATGATTTCCGCCGAACTACAGACGTGTGTAAATGTTAAAAATATGTATAGAAAAAGTAAATACGCTTTTCGCGCCGAGTTGTTTTTTGTTTTTTTTTTTTACTTGTGAGAATAGCTATGAACGTTGAAAAATAAATTTATATATTTTTTTTCTTAACTACAATTTTTGTTCTGTTGTTTCTTTTTATGACACATACCCACATTTGCAAGCAATAAACGAATAACAAATACAAATACAAATACAATTTTCACCCAACCAAAAGAGGTGTTGCAGCAACACCTTTGACATTTGTGTGGAACCGTCAATCCAATTGCCTGTAGGAGTGGCATACGAAAAGCATTTATTTGCTCACACACGCATTTTTTTCTTCTCTATAAAAAAACAGCATAACGAAAATAGAAATATTCTCTGAATATCGCAAATGCGTGAAAAGTAGTAATCACATAGTAAAATGAAAAAAGCTGTCCTTGCTTGAACTTGAGTTTGGAAGTTGACAGCTTTGTCGTTTCGTTTGTGTTTACATATTAACACTAGCGCGATTTTACTCGTATTGTGTGCGCACTGTAATAAAGGTAGGTATGTATGTGTATGTGTTCACACTCCTTCACTCAGAGCTGTCACTTGTGTCAAATGAAAAATGAAAAGCGTACGCCGCACAATTACTATAATTGCCACACTACGAGTACTACAAGCAACGCACGAATACCCTGATACGAGTACACGTGCACTTTTATCATTCGCACACACAGGCACATTTATGCTCATGCGGTATAGGAATATAAGCTTTTTATTCCAGCGCTATGACTCCAAGGATACAGTGGTACTGGCCCCAGGAGCGCTATTTTTCTAGATAGTTCCATTTTGAAGCTGCTGAATGAGTGATTGCAGTAATTCACCCAATTGGAATTATCAGCATAGAAAATCTGTTTTTCCCTCGAGTCATTTGATTCGAAAAATTTGAACACATAAATATGAAAAATTATAAGAACCAAAGTCATAAATATTATAAGAAAAAGTAGTAAAAGTCAATCAAAACAACTAAAAATACGCGTGTACCTAATTGCGCGAGCCAGAAGTAAAACTTCTTTGCCGTTTCTACCAAGGATATAGAGTTAAATATGCGAGATAGTTTTATAAGACATTCTCATTAGTTTTTTTAGTGTTAGAATGAGTGAAAGGAGTAGTAGAAATTTAAAAAAATGGTAGTAGCATTAATGAAATTAGTGCATTACTGCCACTATTAAATTAGTATTATTATTAAAAACAGTAGTATAAATTAGTAAAAGAGTAGTAGTATTTAGTAATAGCATAAGTTAAAATAGCAGCAGAAATTAGTAAAAGTAAGTGGTAGTAATTAGTGGTTGCAGTAATAAAAATAGTACTACATTAGTAAAAATAGTAGTACTTACTAGCAGTAGCATTGGTAAAGAAAGTAGTAGTAATTAATAGTAGCACTAATAAAATTAGTGGTAGAAATGAGTAAAAATAGTGGTAGTAATTAGTAGTGACATAAGTAAAAATAGTAGTAGAAATTAGTAGAAATAGTAGTAGAAATGAGTGAAGGTAGCAGTAGTAGTAGCATTGAGAAAAATAATAATAGGAATTGGTAAAAATAGTAGTAGTAATTAATAGTAGCGTTAGCAAAAATAGTAGTAAAATCAGTAAACATAGTAGGAGTAATTAGTAGAGGCATTAGTACAAATAGTAGTAGTAGCAAAAGTACTCCTACTAATAGTAGTAGTAAGTAGTAGTATTGGTAGTTAGTTGTAGAAGTTGTCGTGACTTCGTGTGGCGATTTTGACGCGAGTGACGTGACGCGATTCAGGTGCGATGTAAAATATCATTTCGGCTATAGAAGTTTTTGTACAATAATTATTAAAGAATGCCAAAAAAAATTTTAAGTTATCAGTTACTTTTATTCTGAGATCATAAATGTTTAAGTCATCGACAGTTATAATTTTAAACCGTATATTACCTATTTATGCAAATTTGGATGACTTGTTTTTTAAACTCAACCCTCAAATGATTATTATACTGGGTCAAAATTCTGCATACCGTACTCTACATAAATACCCGATGTATATTTCTAATTAAAATAAAAAAATAGTTTTTGCATGTTATAAGACCAGTTATTATAATACTCTTCATTTTGGCAACTTAAACGACTTTTATTAAAATCGAAACAAAACGGATATAATTAGTATTAATTTAAGGTACCACGCTCATTAACCAAAATTTCGTTTGTTATGGATTTTTCTCCGTAATTGAACCCTTCATTCATATCAAATTTGATCGAGTTTGCTATGAATGGTTAGATTGTGCTACTTTCATCTGGATGCCTCATCAAGCCTCGCATATTAATCGTATAGAACGTTTTTATTAAATTCGTTCGTTAATGACAGTAAATAGGCGAAGTGCCGTTCACGCCTGCAAATATGTGGCAAATACATCATTTAAGTAGGACAATTGACTGTTTTGACCTTTTGGAAGGACTACCTTTTAATATCTCCGTAGTTTATGACATTTCTCGATGTTTGATTTTCTAGAACTATTTGCGCTAAAAATGCTCATTTGATGCGAACGCCCTCTTAAATGCGTCTTATAATTGACCTTGTTCCATCTCTTCCAAAGCGCTTAGTTCATTTTATGATTTCTTTAAATTGTATCAAGCACATTTGTTTGTAGTTAGCATTTTGGTCTTTATAAAAATATAAATATTTCATATCTACGCTTCAGCCTGCCATCATTTCCGTATCCGCCATTTTAATTATAATATTTCCGAAGGTACTATAAAGTTGTTACCAATATTTTAGTTAGCGTTAATACTTTTTGTGGAAATTCTATTGAAATTATGGAAAAATTTGAGTTAGTGGCATTTATTCCCGATGTGTACAATATTCACCGCCGAAGCCTTAGCTATCGAACTAGCTGTTGAGCATGCTAAAAAAAATAGAGGAAAATATTTGATTTGCAGTGACATTAATCATGCATTGCGGCAATTCAATCACCTGCAAATACCCATAAGATAATTTCATCAATCAGAAACTCCCTCATCGCAGCTCGAAATAAAATAAAGCTTATGTGGATCCCAGGGCATGTGGGGATTTCAGAAAATGAACGAGCTGATACTGTCGCAAAAGAAGTTAGAAGATCCCCTACTCTAATGCTCGACATTTTAAGCAAGGGCGATTTGTACAGGTATGTTAAAATAGAAAGAAAAAATCTGGAACTTACGGACTAGATATCGCAAAACCATCATTACATTGGAATAAACCCAAGGAGAAACACTATAACTTACCCCGTAAACATGGCAAGCAACATCCTGAAGCCGTACATACGCCTAAGGCTCGGCCACACTATATTTAGCCACTCTCATCTTCTAACGAGGAGCGAGCCATCTTGCTGCCCGTTATGCAACAGCCCAAATACAGTCAAACACCTAATTGCGCAATGTCCGAACACAAGGTAGACTGAGAGCTCTGGTAACAATTCCCCAATGGAGGCACTATCGACACCCAGCCACGACAACATTATGTATATTTACAATTTCCTTAAAGATAACAATATCCTTAACCTAATTTGGCATACTATAAGATACCATAGTTAAAATATCATAATTAATTTCTAGTTATACTAAACTTAACCCTGCTGTTAGGTTAAAAAAAACTTACGAATCTTAGGTTAGAGGACCATTTGGTCCATACTGCAGTTTTCATACAAAATAACAATTTAATCTTATCTAACAATTAACAATTTAATCTTAATCTTATTTAATCTTAATTTGGTTATCCGTGGACTCAAAGTCCGGCTTCGTATGGAAAATACAACCATACCTTGGTAAACCTAGAAATGCTAAGCCCGAAAAGAACCAAGGAGAACGCGTTGCATTGGACTTGACAGTCTGATGTAAAATGCTCCATTTGCAGTGCGTTTATTTGCAAAACCAACCGAAAAACATTTTTTTGCTCATCATGTAGTGCCAAAAAATATCGAACAAACTAATAAATACTTATTTTTGGAAAATTAATGTAAAGAAAATCAAAGAAAATATACTATGGACCAAATGGTCCCTTAACCTAAGATTCGTAATTTTCAATTTATCTTAGTCCAGTTTTAAGTCAGAGAATTAAATTTTCGCACATAATATTGTTTTATAAAAATACCACCTGAGCTGAAAAATTTAGACAGTATATATCACCGTTCCAAAGTTACAAAGAAAACAAAAAAAAATTGGACCAATGGTCTTAACCTAACAGCAGGGTTAAGCAACAAATTCCTCTTTTGTTAGACATGCAACATAACTTTGGATAAAAACGATGACTGAAAGCCTTGTAGCTAGTGTCATTTTCAAGTTTATGCTGTAATTTATCAAAATAATATATATATAAGTATATATCTTTTAGTTGGTACTATAACATAAAAAATTGCTAAAAAGATTAGAGATGCAAAAACCAAACGGTGTCCGATTTGGCGCGGAATGTTCAAACATATGTACGTAGAAAAACGTGTTTTGAAAATTTGGTTTAGTTACGTGTGTTATAAGTTGTTCGTATTATATTAGGACATGCAAAGATATTTTGATTGTTTTCTAGTTAGTTGGAATTGTAACTTTGTGATAATTATTTGCATATATATACTTGTGGCATTTTACCAAATTATTGATTGATGTAGTTCTCTTCCTGTTCCATACTGGCTGAAGAAGGGCAGCATTTTATGAAAAATTTAACAAAATATACCTAAGCTGATTTTCCTAATTCAATAGGGGGTTTTTCGAAAGCGTTTTTTCCGGTAATTGTGGCTTTTATAATTTTTTTTCCATGAAAACTTTTGCATTAATTTTTTATAAAAATATAGTTGTTTACATAATATAATATTATAATGATTGTAGATACTTGATTTTAAGTATTCTTATGGAGAAAAGAAATGGGGTTACGTGAGGAAGAAGCTCTTTAAAGAAGGACGTTTGCAACAGGACTAGAATTCAATTAAAAACAAAAAAAAAACGAATTAGACTGAACTACAAAATGGACACTGACAATTGTGTTCACTTGTATAGACATTTGCAAGAAAAAAAATAAGTAGTACAACGCTCCACGGCGGACAATGCGGACATGTAAACCATGTATGTATTAATTGTAAAATTTTATGTATGTTAAATTGCTCTGAAGACGGTTACCGTCGTGTAACCGAAATATATTGGAAAAAATGACTTGCTTTTACTAAAACACCCTCTTGACCTCGAGCCGGCAAAGCACAAATTAAGATTGGAAAGGTCGCTAAAAAATCATTCTTATCAAAAGGATAAAAGAACTAAGAAGCGTAACAGGAGATTAAGCGAGAGTTCTAAGGATTCGAAATTTTTCGATGGCTTAGATGAGGTTTCGGCGCCGCAGTAGTGTTTAGGTGCCAAATCTTAATGGGAGATTTTAGCAAGCGACGGCCTACTGACAACCGCCGATAGTCACTCGCCGAAGTACTCAGATGTAAAACTTTCAGATATCAACACTCCAAGAAGTGTAATAAAAAGAAAAGGCAATGCACAAACCTTTGATACATTTTAAGTGTGTAGATCATTGGTTAGAAATCAAAGAGAACAAAAAGTAAGCCTTCTCAGAACCCATAAGGGATTGCAATTATGCAGTATTAACTTTGAGAACCATTTACAGAAGGCTGGTTTATTCGTGGTTTGTGCGAGAGACTTAGTCGCCGCAAGAAACTGGTCTTTGGCATCAGGCTTAAGCAACATCACACATCCTTCGAGGTGTGATATATTTAAGAAAAAGTCAAACTAGAATTTTCGGTAGTAAATTAATTCTTAACAAACCAAAAAACAAACAGTTGCTAACTTTATTTTTCTAATGAGAGCAAACCCGAATCCCGCATGCAGCCGTCGTGGCGCTTAAAAAAAATAATTCTTGACAAAGTCGTATTTTATACTCCACTCTTTTCTTTTCTTAGCAATTAAAGTGAATTGTAAATGATTTTGGTTGTTTTTTGTTGTTTGCAAAATGTTGAATTTTTTTTCATTTTACACTTTTTTCAATTACTCTTAGCTAAGGCTCTGGCGAATACAAACACTTAACACCTTCAATACAAACAAAAACAACGAGCAAAAAATACACAACAAAAGATGTTAACAAATGTGAAGACGACGACCATTGAAGCGAACCGATGTCAGGCGTCACAATACCCGCTACACAAAAATTCACATCCTGTCTAGACTGTGATTGGAACGAGTCATCTCCTCAACTCGCTCCCAACTGATGAAGGCCAGTAGTCTATCAAGGCGAATGATATGAAAGAAGAAGAGAGTGCTTGCTACAAAATCCCATTCAGCGCTTGAGGCTTAGGCGGATGACCGGATGGCATTCAACAAAAGTGACAAGTGCCTGTGAGTGGCAAGTGGCTGAAAGTGTCGAGTAAACATGTGTAAAGGACATCGGTAAGTGACAGCTTCAGTGTAATTGTTAGAATACAACAACAACAACAACAACAACAACAATAAGTAAGTAGTAGGAGCAAAGAAAAACAATAGCGAAATTGAAAAGTCAAGCAACGAATGGATGGTAAGTACAGCACATTTGTAAAACAGAAAATTAACATCGGAGGTAAAGTTGAAATGGGAAGTGGACAGAGGCGCTTTTGTCTTAAAATCACAAAAAAAAAAAATGGCTCAGCTGTTGTAATTTTTGTTCTCCAACAACAATGATGGAACAGATGTGAAACAAAAGCTGGAGAGGAGAAAGAGAGAACGCAAACATAGGAGACTGTAAGGGGGCGGTAATTTATTGCGCCGCTTGAATAACGCGCTGGAAATTGATTTGGCCATTTTTGTTTTGTATTCCAGGAGATCGTTTGCGTGTGTTGCATTTTCAAAGACTAATAACCAATAAAAATAGTAACTGAAAGAAAAATGCAAACAGCCCAATTTGCAATGGCTAGATTGAGCGAAGAATTACAATATACAAATGAAAGCTGTTTTCAAAAACCATAGATATGTTCGGGACAAAGCTCAAATGTCGCTGTTTCAACCAGTACATTTGTAATATAAATAAGCTCGGGAAAAAGCAGACCGTCCCAAAAATTCAAAATCGTTAGATACCAACTACAGTGCGGATGCTTAGCTTTTCAAATGAGTTACTATACAACTCAGCGCAATAAAAAGTAATTGAAAATATTTTAAAAACTGCTTAATTTCTTTTTCTAACAATATTTGTAAAAATAAAACCGCACATTGCTTACTTAAACTATCGGCGAATAAAATAAATAAAAAAAAATTTAATTAATTAACAAAATCGCTAAGGATTTGGAAAGAAACACATTTTATTTCTTTTTGATACTCTTTCAGCCAAATATACTGGAGAGAAATTGAAATCGAATGCAGAATCGGATAATTGACTTGTTCATTTTCAGAAAAATTTAACAAATTGCCCTAAAATTTTGAAGTATCTTAACTACATTTTGTTTTATAGTTTTTATAGCGCGCTTTATTTTATGCTAGTTTAAGTTTCCTACAAATTTCTGTACATTTATGATAATTTTTTCGCTGAATTCTTTTAACGAAATTTTTTTTTTTAATTTTTCAGTCTGGTGTTATTAAAAAAGTTGCTGTCAATTTTTGATAACTTTTTTCGCTGGGGGAGTTGTACAAAATTTTTAACTCAATTTTTAATTTTTAAACTTTCAGTTATGTGGTTTTATTTATGTCACCCGGAATTGTAGAATATTTTTGTTTTTTAACAATTTTATTTAAATTTTTCTTTAAAGTTTAATATCTTAAATGCAAGTTTTATTTTTCCTGAAATTAATTTTAATAATATTTTTTGGTGACAGAGTTTTAAAATTTGTACATTTATTGCTTCAAATGCTAGTTTTAATTTCATAAAAATTCCTGTTATTTTTTTGCAGTTGTTTCGGAGACGGAGTTGTAGGTGGTTGAATTTGTTTACTACTTTTTTAACTAACTTGAAAGATAATACTACTCCCGTAAAACTCTTTATTACTAGAGAATTAAGAAATGATAAGGCACAAATGTTAAATTAAACTTTTCATTTATTACATTATACAACATACCTAATATAAATCCAGTATATCACTACAATCTTTCAACAGGTACGCCTTGAAATTATAGATAATCTTTTGTTCTACCACAGAAATAAATTTACCCAGAAGGTCAGACTTTGGGGAATTTCGTATTCCAAACAAATTTTTCGAAAATCACTCCGACCTTAGGTGACTTAAAAGGTTTAATAGCATGTTTTAGACATTGAATTGAGATAATCATTGCTCTATAGGGTGTATGAGTCTATAAATTCGTTAGCCAATTCATAAAATCTACAGTCAGTTTCTTCAGTTAGTGCCGTTTTACAAAGGTGGTATTTTAATTTGCAGTGACTCGTCAGGTAACCATTAAGCAGTGGTTTGAAAACGGAGACTTCTCCTACCTGATATTAAGTAGTTATTAGTTTATCTCCACAGAAATCCAAGCCGTTTTTCACATGACCCTTCAAATGCAGAAGAGATTTTTCCTCCCCACCATCAGCGTGTACTGCCTTGGAGCATTTTCATCCATTCGCACAATATAACTTAGCAAACGTAACTAGCCACTGAATTTTAATTCGCTGGTTTATGACTATGCCATACAATTCTTCGTTCCATAGTTTTTTCTCTCGAAAACTCCAAGAGCCATCTCATCCATTATTGGTCCCCACAGATTCTTACAGAGCTGGTTGCCCAACGTCATTTCACATAGCAGTCGGGCTTCTCTGAAGTATTTTCTAAGGTTGGGTATTATGTATACCTGATCGATAGAAGACTTGCTAGGTCTAAAGTCCCACTGGTAAGATCCAATCAATTCGTTCACGGCTTCAGTCGTTCACATAATGCGTTTGACAGAACCTTATATGCTATGCTGAGAAAAGTGATCCCGCGGTAGTTAGCGTTGAGTATGGCACACACTCTTTCTCTCCGCCATTTTCCGCGCCATCACCATTAAGGAGCTCATAGTTTTAGTATGCTCTGGATAGAAGATTTTCTTGGCCTTGAAATCGTTTAAAGCCCACCGTACCTGCTGATAGAGATTTCAGGCGTTTTTGAAGCCGGCCAGGGTCTCATGCTCCTTCCTTTCGATGTCGTGACGGCATTTCTCATCGTGCCAATCGTTATTTTGGGCTCGTGAAAAACTAACGAATTCTTCATTGGCGGGACGTAAGGGATGCGATAGTTTATTCCATTGCTCGCAGATATCATGTTGTTGAACGTTGATCACAGAGAGCAGGAATCCAAGTTGAGTGGCGAAGTGGTTGGCTACCCGTTGTGATCGCAGCTTTTCATCGCCGAACTTTCTTTGTGCGCTTTTTGTTGCACTCAGACGTGAGCAAATTTTAGCGTCGATAAGGTGACGAGCTCAGCCGATGTTAGTACCAAATGGCGTAGTCTCTCTAACGCCGAAAATCCAACACCAAATGACTGCTTCCCTGCCTTGCACCTTTAGTAGACTTCACAAGGTCGAACAGAGGTAGGTCGCCAATTAAGAGCCGAAATATTCCAGATGCATGCCCTTAAATTATAGTTTTTATAACTCTTTCCTTGGTCGTCATTAGAATAGGGGGTATCAACCGAAGCTAGTTAAATTTTTTTTATTGCAGACTTCTTTTGACGTGGCAGGAATCAAGCCAAGCCCACAACCAGATTCTGGGGTATTTGCAGACAATGTGCACATTGGTGAGCTCTTAAACCAGTAACCCCATCAAGTTTGCTAACTCACTTTAGCTCACTTACCACGGGATGCTCGGAAGCTACCCAGTAGTAGATTATTGATACTCTAAGTGCATTTCAATCAAACTTTTAATTTTTCAGATTATAACAACCTTCCAGAATAAAGTAAACAATTAAATATTGCAGTTTATTGATTTTAAAATTGGATTACCATTGCATTGTTCTATTGGTTAAAAAATTTAGGTAAATAAAGTTACTGCCAGCAAAGTAAGCCATAAGAAATGTTGAGAACAACTCTACCTCTGAGATAAGTAGTCATTAATTCAACATGAAGTGGATGGCAGTAAGTGTCACAGTTACACATGCACATTCTGCTTATAACGTTTAGCACTTTGCGAATGTTCATTGAACTCATAACATGCGGATTCTCCAACAACATTTATGACCTCAAAACTCTAGCTTCCATAGAAACATACCAATACTCATATGAATATATGTATACTCCTAGTTTGCAGATTATCTAATCAACAGACAAGTGCAACGAAAATAGCAAGAAAATTGCAACTAGAGCGCAAACAGTAACAACAAGAATACAAAATACAGTTGACAACTATGAGGACAAGTGTGACCAATGGCTGCTCACCAGCTTACAACTTGAAGTCTATGAATGAATGAAATGCGACGACTACAAATCCATTGACCGACAGCCAACTCATCAACGCCATCACATAGAGCGATAGCGTGAGCCAACATACCATAATATCTAGCAAAATCTACAAGCAACAAGAACAGCAGAAGCAGGAGCATTTTCAGGAAGAAAGCAAATGTCACCGCAGGCCAACAAAAAGGCTGAAAAGCGAACAGCCTTGAGGCAAAAAAAAAACAAACAAAAAAAAACAAAAAACGTTGCAGTGCATGATAGGCAGCTCGTTGGGTTAGTCATCAGTCAAGCTTGCAACATAAAAGCGCCTCTGGTGTTGCCACACATCGTGCCACGTATCCTTACGCATCTTAACTTACTTCCATCTGTTCGTCAAGCAGCTGGCACGAAGGAGAATAGCCATTGAACAACGAACAACGTGGTTGGGTGAGCTGTGTGCGTTGTTGTTACATTGCATATGTGAAGAAAATGTTCATATTTATACCGGTAAAAGATAGCCGCTAGCCGCTGTCAGTCACTTTTAAAGTGAGTGCAAATGTCGTTGGTGCAAAGCAGTTGGCAGCTGTTACAGTACAATGCACTGCCTGTGGTATGCACTCACACCCACAAATGAGCGAACTTATACGCATACACACGAAGCGAAAGGATGAGTGCAACAATGAGGAAGCAAGTGCACAAAATTGTGTCGCTAATTGAAGAGTTTGGTTGCAGGCTAAGGCTATCCAACACCTTTGAATTAACATGCACTCGGCTAGCTAATAAATAGTCATGTAATTTTTTTTCCTACTTGAGTATTCTTGCCTATCATGCAGTTTCTGGATTCTCTTGATGCTCATTAGCAATTAATTGGTAGTCTTTCAATTGATTTTTTTTTTTAAAAGGGGTAAGCGAAAATCAACGCATTCTAGGTTAGGTTAAGTTAGAGCGGCTGCAATCGTCCAAGTCTACGGAAGAAAACGTAGGCTGACAAAGACCGTGATGATATTACTGGGGGTAGGTGCCACTCGAGGTGTCTTTCTGAAACCTCCGTCTCTTAGCGGCCAGGTCCTTCCGCGCATTGGGGTTGGCGTGTGGTTTATCTTACCGCTTGCTACTCGCGGCGAATACTCCCCTAGCCCACTTTAGAAAGGCTTTTTGTTCCCCCTTCAGTTGGTCATTCGGGAGGACTCCAGCTTTTTTATCAACTTGGGGGGTAGTCCTTCCGACTCGCCGGGCTTTGACAGAGGGCAATATGGGGTTTGAGCAGCTGGGACGCTGATAGAGCTCATCAGCTCCAGCTACTCCGGCGGTTGCATTCCCGCAGTAGCGGTCAGTTACTTGTCGGTGTCGGCGTGAGTTTCAAGGGATGGTCATCCGCAGCTTGTCCACCATAAGTGACTTTCTCTCTGCGGGCTTAGTCCTGCCGGTTTCCCTAGAGGATGGCTTTACCCCTAGGGGCTTAGCCAATTCCTTAGTCACTGCGGATGACGGAATCAGTGTGTAGGCCCTTTCAGCACCGTCAACGCGATCCCCGAAGATTTGTACTTGTCATCGCCGGGTCCGACGGTGGCACTGCCCGTACAGGGTTCCGAGACATGATTTTTGAGATGCATGCTAACATCTGGTTCTTTGGCCACCTACTGAGACGAGACTTTTCGTTGGCCGAAAATAATGGTAAGGGGCGGAAAACTGTCGACCACGGCAGAGTCTCATGCCGCAGTAAGTCCACCGTTACTCTCGGATGTGGACCGGCACCGTTCGAATATAGTCGGGAAAGCCCCCTGACTGCAAACTATCCAGTCTGTACGGTGACGCATAAAACCCTAAATTAGAGGGAGAGGGTAGGGTCGACACCCTCCTAGTCCAGATCCATAGGGTTCGGTGGAAACCTCTTGAACGGGACGACTCAACATCGCGCACTACGGTCTTGATGTGGGAATATCAAGCAATCTTACGCAATATAACTCATTTGCCATTTTTGCAGATTACTTTAATTTTTAACAGCTTTTAACCGTTTTACATGCACTTATCGAGATCATACATTATAGATGGACAAAACGAAACTTTGCTGCAAAGAATTGAATTTATTTTTGTTTTTCCAGTTAGAATGGCTATTTATTAGTAATTAGGCTAGATATGGTGTAATAATGAGGCACTAATATTTTGCTCGAATGAGCTACTCCAGTACCATTGTAAATGCTAGTAAAATATTAATATGTAACGTATGGAAATACAAATATCAAATGAAAGGTTGCTGATAATATTTTTGAATTGAACTGCCACGTGGAGAAAAGTTTCTGCAATAAACTTAGTATCGATAAATAGCAGCGCATACCAAGATATATAGGTCAGCATTTAGGGGTATGTGTGTATAAAACCAATTGAATTCAAATCATGTAGTTCAATGACTTCATTTGTATTTACTAAAACGCATTAAAAGCTTGTTGTGCTTTAATTTTTTTGTTCTTAATCATTTGGAATATAAGTTGCTTACTGAATATTAGAAGCAAGCGACTAATATTCTGCATTAGAAAGAACTTTAACAAATACTTATATTGCGATTGACAAGTGAAATTAAATGCCATAATCATGTCCAAAAAAATATGCAGAGCGTGCATTAGCACAAAACATATCAATAAGCAAAGAAAGTAAGTGAATATGAAAGTAATATTTTGTAAACTAAGTGCTTATTAATATCAATTTACTGTCAGGGACATTCTGTGTAAATGTTTCACATTGCAAATAGTAGGTAGGTATGTTGATGCCCTGCAGTGAAACTTAGTAGTTCGCAATTACCTTAGTAGTCGTTTGCTGAGCACCACATTTACTTTATATTTTTGCCTTGTAAGTGATTAGTGAAATAGCCCGATTCATGTAAGAATAAAAACGACGACTGATGACTGTGACTGATGTTGAAAATCCACTTAAATTGTGGAAGCGAAATTTCTCCGCTTTGTTCAACTTTGATAGCAAAAGCGTCGTCCGAAACAATAAAGATCCCGTACACCAGTCGCAGATCCGTCTTCGATGAAGTTTGAATACAAGTAGCAATCTCGTGACTCCAGAGCATGGTGGAATTATCAGCTAAGAAGTCTGGTGCCGAAGTTTCCTTTGAAATCAATAAATATCTTCCTACTCTTTTTAGCCACAGAGAAATGCTAGACATGATTTTTATGGCTAAACTGCTCACAGGTTTGATGACAATTAAATTATTTTATTGCCGAAGTTTAACTTAATGTTCCAACTCGAGCCTCAAGATAATTTAAACAACTTTTTTTAAAACAGGGTAAGACCAATTTCGAATAAAATGAACCTTTTTGATGCTGCTTGTGTCAAGAGGGTATCTGTTGGGCAAAGTGCGGCAACTAGTGCGGGTGCAGTCAGAGAAAGACTGAAGCCCACCGTAAACGAACTGATAGGAAGTTATCAGTGTGGATATAAAGCTACCAAGTCTTGGGTCGACCAGATATTAACAATACGTAAAATATGGGAAATTACACATGAGAAGAGAATTGATACACATCATCTTTTTGTAGTGAGCGGGGTTTGTTATTTAACACTGGAGTATTTGAGTTTAACGCCGCCTCCGAACGGAAATGATATTTGTGAGGAACGAACCTTATAAGAGAAAGCGTCTCTATAATTTTTTGTGTTACTTGCCTCGACCGAGATTCAAACCCGGGCGGCTATGAGTCTGTAAAATGACGCTGAGCAACACCACGAGGTCCATCAGAGTTGGGAAGGACTTCTCATGAGTATCTAGCGCAGTATCCGTTGGTGTTGGAAGTGAAAGAGGAAGATCTCCCTTACAATAGAAAGACCAGTAGAAGGACTGGGCTTCACTTTCTGTCTCGAGTTGGAGCCACTTAGCAAAATAAAGGAACGTTTAGCTTGATATATTCGAATCGCTCAAAATCGTGTAAGCGGCTATAGCGCTCAGTCTCTTGATTAGCACCATACAATTCGAGCTCAAAATTAGGATTTGTAACAAAGCGGAGAAAAACATGGTTCTGCTACGCTAAGCTATCGTAGTAGCCAGTAAGGCAGAACACTGATTTGCTAAACAGGAGGTCCTAAAATCGACTCCATGGACTGTGAGGACACTTTTAAATTAATTTTTTTAGCAGTTCGGTTTATTTTTTAATAAAGAACTATGAGTTTTATTTGAACAAATAACATTTATTAAGATAAAGCTTTTTCAGCGGCATGTGAATGATGTTTTACATCGCTTAACAAAGGTTGCGTCGATATTGCGTAATATTCAACCATTTCGTCACTAGTTCAAGAAAGTTTGAGGATAAGTTCCGGACCGTTTAGGCAATATTTTCGGACTAGAAATTTCAGGACCATTTCAAGAGGTTTTCCAAAACCATTTCGGGATAGTTTGGCACTTGAACTGCGCGATCGGGAATAGTGGATGAGTAATTCCGGGCTGGTTGACCACTACATCAACTACTAATTACTACTTCTACAACTATTAAGGACTACTACGAAAAATACTACTTACTAGTACTACTAATTACTACTCCTACAATTACTATTTTAATTTTACAACTATTTTAATTTTACTACTATTTTACTGCTACTATTTTTATTAATACTACTAATTATTAATACTTTTATTTCTCCTAATGCTACAACTAATTACTTCTACTGTCGTTACTAATTTCCACTACTATTTTTACTACCTTTTTACTACTATTTTTCTTAATGATACTACTAATAACAACTACTATTTTTGCCTATGCTATACTAAGAACTAGTACTAATTTTACTAATGCTACTGCAAAGTGCTACTAACTACTATCACAACTACTACTACAAACTACTACTACTACTACTTATGTACATACTAACGACTACTAACTATTACTGCTCTCATATTTGCCGTTATGTCTCTTTATGAAATTGGCAAGAAAGTTTAACTTCTTCTCTTTCATTTAATTTTATTAATTATTATTAAAAATTAAATCATATGTATTAGTTCGAAATTTAAAGGTTCTTAAAATGTTGCTCAAAAACTGGAAGGGTATATAATATCTATATGGGTTTTTCCGTTTCTGGTATAATGGTGGTGTGTAGTGGAAGTTATGTCAAATTTTCGCATATTTTTGATCTTCCTCCTTTAGGAGAAAGTTTTGTAGAACATTTTTTAAGGTTAGTTTTTCAACAATCTCATCTATTGAATCTGCAACAGTATTTTTTTTAATTTACCGGTATATTATGTAGTTCTGAAACGCCTCAAAAATGGGTCACTTGCCATTTTCAAGTTATGCTTATATAATTTCTTTTAATTTTTGACCAGGAACACTTTCATAATTAACCCTCAATTAATTCGGCATAACGTTGAAATTATAGCCACTATTTTAATGTTCATTATTGACGATATCGTAAAAATTTCGGTGAATAAATATAGTTTAAAATAATTTGGTGTGAAATAGGTGATATACTTCTTTTTTTTTAATTTGATTTAGACCACTTTCATAATTATGAAAACATATAGCGCCATTGGTAACTTAACAAACCCCAACTTTAATTATATTGTGTGCTTGTGTGCCTGCCACTCAGAACTACAGTTACTCGTAACGTGGGAAGCAAATGTTTTAGAAACTAAAAAGAAACTTGCAATGTAATGGCATTAACAAAGAGCCAAGCTTTAATTAAAACTCAATAAATCCTGGAGGTAAAAAATGTGACCAACAAACGATGAGCAAAACAAAACAAAAACACTAAAGTAATGTATAACGAAAGGAAAACTTGCTTGAGCGAGAACAACAGCAAAACGATAAAGTATTTAAGAATGAATGATATGAAAGGCATAATTATACATCAAAACATACATATACACATTTATGTTCACTTACGTACATTATGTACATTATGCATGTGTATTTGTATTCGTTGGTTTTTTTTTATAGCGATCATGCCAATTCCCGCAAGTGGACTAAACAAAACTTCGCAAAAGGGATTAACCAAACACATCAACACTAGCAACAATAGAATGGCAATGACAACAATAATGAGCATTATAATTTTTGTTGTTGTTTTTGCGCACAATAAGAAAAAATTGTTAAGCAGCAGCAACTTTTCGTTCAACAACAATTGTTAGCAAATCAACTATAATTAACACGCAAACCCATGCGCAATATCCCTATACGCAGTTGTGTGTGTGCGTGTGTGTGGTTGTGTGGGTGCTATTGTTTAGTAGTGTATGTGTGTTTTTTTTGTACGCGTTTGCGGGTAGTTGGACGAAGTAACCAAAGTCATTTGCTACAAGTAACTATTATTATTATAACATTAATTTACAAGTAATATTGTCGCTGTCAGGCGGTGGCAGTCAGCTACAACTACATACATACGTACATACATACAAGTTTGTCGTGAGCAACAACAACAACGCTGTGTGGTAATCTATTTTGTTAGTGGCTGACGAACTCACATGGAGCCTTTTATGTGTAAATGTATGAGTGTATATAAAGAATTCGTATGCCCCATCGAACCAAATTATTAGTAACGCAAAAAATCAGGGACATAACAGTTATATGCTTTATTGCAAATCCGTTGCTCAGTAACAGTTATTAGATGATAAATATTTTTCGTTTCGCCAATAACAACCATATTCCGTTATTTACCCTAATAAAAGTTATTTTCCAACGTTTATTTTTTAAGTTGCTTGACAACAGTTACACAGGATAATTTAACTTTTTCCATTATCACCAAGAGTATATCCCGATGTTTATTTTCACCGTTGTTTGATAACTGTGCATTGTCAATAAAAGTTATTTCCAAATTGTTACCCGGAAGAAAACATTTTTCCGTTGCTAATAAAAATTATTTCCCTCCGTTAATTTTTTGCGTTATCTATCCATAAACAGCTTTGCTCTAAATTAAGAAAGTATTTTGGTTTTGGTCAATCTACTGTGCAATTGATGGAGAGCTACCTCGCAGGCAGATCGCAGCGTCTGAAAGTTGATTTGAAAATGTCTAACCTACACGTCCATTGTCGTCAGGCGTTCCTCATGGCTCAATCCTGGGGCCTCTATTATTCAGTTTGTTTGTGAATGATGTTTTTTCGGTATGTCAGCAGGCGATCATTCATGCATACGCGGTTGATATTCTGTTTTATTTGCCTAGACCTCTTGACCAGTCAGCCAGCTTGTGCTCAGATTTTTATAAAGAGCTGGTATTGATTAAATCTTGGGCGACTCAAAATGGTCTTTGTCTTAATTGTGAGAAGACAAGTGTTATGTATTACCCATTTGTAAGAAACATTTTAACCTCACAACTATTCCTTCTTTGTGCATAGGGAAGAACCCAATCAAATTCGTTTCCAAGGTAAAAAATCTTGGCTTCGTTATTAATTCCGATTTAACGTGTATTGATCATGTGAACTCCATCGTTAGCAAGGTGTATTACGCCTTAGGAAATTTAAGAGTGTCTGCCTCATTTACGCCGATCAATCTAAGACGAAAACTTGCAATCCAACTAATAATGCCGATAATTTGCTATTCTGAATTAGTCTATAGCAAGTTAGATTCTCAATCTGCGCATAAAATTGAGGTAGCCTTTAACCAATTAATACATAATGTGTTTGGTTTAATGAAATAAGGAAATATGAATATATCTCTGCCTAGAGGAAGCGTCGAAATTTCCGACTACTTGAAAGCCAGAAACTGCATTTTCTTATTTCGGCTTATGATGGATAAGACACCGGGCTATTTCTATGAGAAATTGTTAGTTCCTAAATCAACACGTGTAAATTACCAAATAGTTCCTAATTATAACTTCCTTTCCTCTGCAAGGTTATATTTCGTCAGCGCAATGTTCATGGAACTCTTTCCCTCCCACTACTCGCAAGAGTTTAATTAAAAGCAACTTTAAGACTGTATTGTACACATCGTTAGTTTTTAAATAATTTATTATGTACAGACCTAAGATGTGCTCTCTATTTATACCTGTCTGCATACCGGTATATCTAGTCATACCTATGCTTCATTGCTTTCAAGTTCCAGTTTTTAAAATCATTTTTTATAAAGGGTTTTGCAATAGGAACGCTACAAAAGTTTTTTTTTAAATAAAACAAAAACGGTTTGGGATATGAATTAAATTCTTTATTCCTGTGAAAGTACATTCGATGCCATTATGTATGGAACTCGATTTCTTTTGCACGGGCACCATGGGAACGCTTGCAGAAGTCTAGGCGCTGAACCCAATTTTCGACGGCTGCTGCAATTTCACGTTCGATATTCGTACGAAGTTCATCAATCGTCGCTGGCTTGTTGGCATAGACCATAGACCTGGCGTAGCCGCACAGGAAATACTCGTAGTCTAACGGCGTCAAATCGCACGACCGAGGCGACCAATTGACTAGCCCATTTCGTGAGATAACACGTTCATATTGTCTTAGTCCATATCATCCAATTCGGGCCAAAAAATATTCGGTTATCACTGAGCGGTAGCGATTCCCATTCACCCTTACGTGCCGGTCTTGATCATCACGGAAGAAATACGGCCCAATGACGCCGCCGGCCCATAAACCGCACCAAACCGTAGGTTTTTCGGGATGCAATGTTGACTCAAGGAGTACGTGTGGATTACTGCCTATCCAACAACGCATATTTTGCTTATTAACGAAGCCATTCAGCCAGAAATGACGACGACCATAAATTGGACGTAGCGCTCTTAAAGTTGAGGCCATTGACTCCGAATTTCGGTAGTAAATTTTAATAATTTCGACTCGTTGTTGGATCGTATATCTTTCCATGATGAAATGGCAAGCCTTACAGAAGAGAAACGTCAAAAGAGCGGGAAAAAAATATGGCGCCGTTTGCTGTCACTATCGGTCTACTTTTGTAGTGTCCCTATTGCAATGCCCTATTTATGAGTATTGTTTTTAATATAATTTATAACTTAATTTCCATATGTTCTTATTTATTTGTTTATTTTAAGTGTTCACTATTGTATTTTATATTGTTGTACTACAAAAGGCATCTTTGATCTTATTGTAGTAATCTGTTAATCAATAAATGAAATGAAAATAATAACTCCTCTAACGTGTATTCCTTATGTTGACTGATAAATGTTATGTAGTATAAATATTTTTGCATTGCGAATGAAATTTGTTTTTCGCTATTTACTTTATCGATATCTGATAGCTGTTTTGTAGAAGACATATTAGTTTCTATGTCAAAAAAGTTAATTCCCAACGTTTGTTTTGGACGGTACCTGATAATAGTCATGCAGTAAGGATATTTTTCCTGTTGGCAATATAAGGGTTAATTTAACCCCAAATTACAGTTGACTATTTCCATTTTAAATCAACTGATTCCCTCATCTCATCTTTTTGAACTACACATTTTTACAAACCGAAAACAAAGTTTGTCCATATTGCTACTCAAGATTGTTATAGAGAAAAAATCTTGAAACTATAATGAAAATAATATTAAGTTTCAGTGAGAATTAACATATGCATCGCTTTATAAGACGACTATAAGTAAATTTAGAACAACACTGTCAAAGTGGAGGAAAAAACCATTTTCATGTTTTAGTCATAACTACCGAAATAAAAAAAAAACGCTAAAAGCCATTTTTCCAGAATACAGAGGAATCTATCCATTCATTGACAAACAATTCTTAGCGAAAAAAATACGATTTTTGAAGAAACATTTTTTGGAAAAAATGTACTTCTTGTTTATTGTTATGTGAATAAAAAATCGCGAAATTTTGACAGTTGTTGATAATTCGGTTTTCAAGAGGATCCACATTTGAAAAAGAGCATTGTTAAAATCCATCAATTTTTACCAAAGTCAAGCGAGTTGCAAAAAAGTTCCTGCGAACTACTAGAAATTTTTACAGCAAAACGATAACTTCGAAAAACGGAAGAAAAAAAATCAACCCTTCTAGATACGCCAATGAAAAGATCTATTTTGTTCAATATTCCTTTGCTACATTGCCTGATAACTGTTATGCAGGAAATTTTGGAAAATTAAAACAAAGCTTAAATAAAGATATAGTAAAAGATGAAGATGCAGATATGTGTAAATATATATAGAAACTCTTATCAGGCAATGGAAAATTAAATATTGGAGAATTAGCGAGGGGAAAAATATTTATCATATAATAACACTTATGAAACAACTTTTTAGAATCCGGCAAAGTTTTCATGTTGCAAATTTGGGGTAATAGGTAGATACTCGTATTTTCGGTCCTTGAAAAAAAATATTACTTTTGAGTTGTTGAAACAGAGTTCGTCTATAGTTTTAATTACTTAAGTGTCTGAACGGGGCAAATAACATTACATTACATTACGAGTATAATACAAAAAAAAAACTATTTACTAAAAGCGGTCGCCCTCGGCAGCTAATGGCCAACCTCCGCGTATATCTCTACCATAAATCAACTTCTCACAAAAATCATTTTCCGTTCAGAGTCGGTATAAGCGTCAAATTATAATTTTACTATTATTACTATGTTTCTGCTTTTACTCTTTGTACCAGTTTTAACTTCGAACTGAAGGCAAACCGAGCATTGAAAGTTTTCGGGCATGGTTAGAGATCTGTAAGTGAGACCAACTACTAAGCTTATGGTAGGTATTCATTTGGTTAATCCTCAAGCATTCCGCTGCAATATCATGACCATGGTTAAGTTCACATGTTCACAGTGCAGATGCACAGGCTCTTGTGTATAGGCGGCTCTGAACGCTAGGATTTAGCTATCCAAGAAGAGGCAATGAAAGTATCGAGAGAGAGAGAGTGTTGCTTAAAAGGTTACCAGTACAATAACCTCTTTTCTTGGCCGCAAATGAAAACCTACTATCGAGAGTTGCTTTTGGTTGGATCTACATCGTGAGGTTTCCTACAATCAATGTCGTTTATGTTGGCAGGACTTATTACACTTTCCTACATATAGTTAAATAAATCATGTAAGAGTGAGTCGTCCCACCTAAAACCTAAATACTCCTTTACAATCGGGTTAGAGCCAAATGCTGGGCTCATCGTCACTCTGTGTAGCCGTTTTAATATTATGGAGATTTAAAATTTAGATATGCCGCCGTAGAGGCAGTTGCTTAGAGGCAGTGCTTTCCAAAGCGGTTCTAAAGTCGACGAAATGATGGTGTTCTGATTGCTTATTTAAGAAAATTTCCAGGACTTGAAGCGCTGTGAATATATGAAAGTACCTCAAGGGCAATTCTAGGAAGGCATTCTTCGGGCATGTACTTAGTAGGTAGATTATATTGCTCTTAACAGATGATATGTGCGCTCTTCTAAATCTTCGCCATCGGCCTTGAACAACTCACCCGGTGCACCTTACATTCCAGGGATCTTATTGTTTTTAAGGTGGAGCATGCATTCCTTCCTTTTTGCTGGCCTAGTGGGCGGATCCATAACATTTGCCTGGGTTCTCCTTCATTGAACACGCCACCAGTCTTCTGATTCAAAAGCACTGATTAGAGTTCCCTCCATATCTCAACTGTACTTTGAATATCTTTTAACAGTTTTCCATGTTGATCTTTACGGAAACTAGCAGTGTTGTTGTAATCTTTTAATTTTTTCAGTATCTTATCTCAAAGTTTGCGGCAATGATTGCTTCCTGTCAGCTTCTTAAGCTCTTCGAAATCACGTTCTTTTGCCTCTCGTTGTCTCCTCTAGAAAATAAGTTTGCCCTCCTCTTCCCTAGTATTGCCCTCATTTCTTACTTGCGTGTTATCTAACTACTAACGGTGGCATGAAAAGAATGGAAGATTTAGCCGAATTTCTAATTCGTATCCAAATGTTGAATGTTTTACCAGGATTTGGAGTCGAGTGCACAATTCCTCGGTTGTCTGTTATGATTGGAGTTTTACGATGTCGAGCTTTCGTAGTACTGCCGCATGAAAGTAATGTAATTTGTCATGTGTAACTCTTGAAAATTTCACTGGTTGGGGTAAACATGCAAAAAAGGTGTCTTTGCCTCGAACCAACGCCAAACTCAACACCAAACCTTTGCGTCATCTAATGGAAGCTGTAATAAAGTATAGCCATTCTACTCCATCGCATCGCTTGAACTGTGGTGATACCAGCCTTATATTTTTCGATAACATCCAGCAGTTGGTTAGAGGGAGCTTCCCTAAAATGGGTCCGGATTTTTCATGTGCATATCGGTAAGTCCCTTGGTTGCTGGAGAATATGAGGTGAATAAGTGGACTCGTAAGCCGAGAAGTCAGAGTGACCTAATGCTCTGAATATGAAATGATCGGTTAACGCATCTCTCACTCACTAGGTTACTCACTTTGTCCAGAATGCGTCACCAAGGCTATTGATGCTTTACACCCCTGTTTGTCTGGATTGAAATTTTCTCGCTGGAAATTCCGCTCATCCTTAGCTTTCGACTGCCGTGCCACCACAGAGTATACCAAGCGGAACTTACAGCAATAAGAAGAGCGTGCGAATTTCTCATTTCAAATTTTAGTTAGTGACTATCCACTCGCATAATCAGACAGCCATGCAGACAACATCGAACGTTAGAATCTGTCTAAATGCAGGATTCCCGATATTATTCTGAAAAAACTGGCTCAGGTCTAACTTTATCTAAATCATTATCAGGTAAACAAAAAGATGGACCTAAATGCGATATGGCAAGATCCAATTATCTCATCAAATTGCTTGATGCTAGCAATATTGGATTGCAGGCAATAATCATCTGCCGCGGGTGCCGCGATAAAGAAGAAGCCGAAGGTGTTAGTGACATTTATGGCATCGTCCTGCATCAGGACAAAACGACGTTGCTTTCACAAACCTTTCTCAGGTTGTATTGCTGAGCTAAGTTGACATCTCAAGTTAAGTAGGTAGTTCCATTTTTGAGAATCGGATATGAGGAATAAGGAGGCTCAAAAACGGTATCACTACGTGCTAACAGGCCTTAGTTTTCTTCAAGTTGACAAGGATATAGGCGGCCACATTAACTTAACCTAACGTAGTTAATCGCGCTCTTTATAATCTCGGTATACTCGTGTTTGAGCCTATCTATTTTCCTCCTTGTACTTGCAAGCTTCGAACCAGTGCCGGAAAGTTTTCTGCCAATCATTCTGGGTATTTCTAAAGAACAGTAGTTTTGCAGAGTAGAAAGTTTTATTTGGTTTACATTCGTGAAGCAAAAAATATGAGTTTGGTGAAGAAAAAACCAATATACAACAGTTTACTGGATAATGAAAAGTATGGTGGGGTATTGGTTGCAGGATCGGCGGGTTCACAATTCCGAATAACGGCCATTCGCTTTGAAGTTTCAGATTTATGAAAATTTAAAATGTCTTCAGGGATTTTCAGAGCATTGGGGCTTTCTGGGTACGTCGCGAGAAGTAAGAGAGTTGTTTAAACTTTACGAATTTCACTGAGTGAAATAAGCGAGGGTCAACTGAAAGCTTAATAAAATTAGAACAACTAGCACACATACCACTATAGTAGGAGCATATTAACAAGTATAAATGACATTAGTAACAACAACAATGATGATTTAGCCATTGAAGCGCACAGTTGAGCGGCTAAGAAAGGAGTAAAACAGCAAAATATGTATGTGGAGACTTGTCCCAAGTGACAAAGAGGCAACACAACTAATGACAACAAGCAAGCTAACAATAAAAATAAAACAACATTAGCTACTGCCACAGTTCGCCACCACACAATGTAGCTAAAAAGTTTCGCTTGTAGTGTGGTGTACGTTCCGCTGGTTTTTGTTGGTGTTTTTTTATTGTAAGCTCTTTTTGCGTTGGCATTATATTGTTGTTGCTATTGCCATTGCGCTCGATTTATTGCGTTTTTTCCCCCTACATATACTCGAACTTTGTTTTTGTTTAGTCCCTTGTGATATTTTTTTCTGGTGTATTTGTTGTCACTTATTGCCCACACATACATACATACGTAGTACATGTGCATGTTACCCTTTACAGCTAATAGTTTGCAGCTGGCAGTTGGCAGTTGGCAGTCATGTGTCGTAATTACATGACACTTGACGCTTGGCAATTTGTTTTCAGCGTTGCAATTCAGCGTCTTAAATATAGAAAAAAGAAAGAATGGAAATACATCAACACATTTTACTAACCGCCACTTAGTTAGCACACTCATATAATTTTAACAGTTACAAATGGCAACCCAAAAAATTGAGTTGAAAACTGAGTGCCGTTGAGTTGATCGTGCGGGAATGTCTTAATAGTTAAGTTGCTGTTATTAAATGTTTACACGCAAACAGATGACAGCGAACTTCAAAGTAATGAAAATTAGTTAGATACTTGCAAAAATTGCAGTGTATGCAATTAGTGAATATCTGATGGTTGAGTTTACAAAAAACCATAGAAATTAAGAATTATAATGCATATAATAAACGACTCAAGGTCAATTTAATTAAGTAAAGTATTGGAAGGATGCACCACTCTCTGCGAATTCGCCCGACAAATTGTAGGTTGTGAATTTATATCCGTTCAGAGTCTAGGTAGAAAACTAAATGAGTTGACGTGGTGATCTCCGAAATAGCAGCTAAAATTTCTACCGTTCTAACTGTTCTTGCTTTTTTTTTTTGCCAATACTTTACTAATTTAAAATGGCCTTCAGCTCACAAATTATTGCAGTCTTTTCATAATAATTATTTATAATTATGAGCGAAAGAGCATAAATCGACGGAAATAACTCGGTATCGTACCGAGCCTAGTTTGGTACATATATCAAAAACGGCAAAGTCACTTATGAAACTTTAGACTCAATGTTTTTTTTTTTTACAACAACTCTGTCTGCTACTGAAGGATACTGAAGCAAAAAAAAAATTCAAATCGGTATCATATATTAAATATGTTTGTTATACAAGAGAGGTATTATAATTTTAAAAACATTCTGAAAATTTCAGGAAGATGCTTTTTTCCATCCAAAGCAAAGAATTCTTGAAACACAAAAATGGGATTTTCAAACTGAATAAACACATGGTAAGCAAATTTTTTCTGAAATTTCTTTTTTTATTCTTGTGCATGAAAAAAACTTAAAAAACAAAAATTCTGGAAAATAATCAATCAGCTAAAGCTATATATTAAATATTAGGTAACACTTTTTACAATATACTTCGGCCTGATCCTAAAACTAACTGTAGTTTTCAGGTATTGCGCTTTTTTGCATTTAAAGATATGTATTTTTAAATTAGCAAAAATACTTTTTTTCCACTACACTAATATTTCGAGAATTGTTAAAGTTACAAAAATGGTTGTACTTTCGTTTAAAAGTTTGTATTTTTTTGTTTCAATAAGAATGAACTAAAAGCAGTTCGAATATTAAAACAGATTCAGATTCAGATGTTAATTATCGTAAATTTAAGACTTATTTTTAACTAAATTTGAAAAGATGATGGAATTTGGAACAAGTTATTTTTTGTTTTAAAGTTATGAATTTTTGAACAAATTTTAAAATTGTCCAAATGTATTGCATTAAACGTCCTGCAACAGCTATTTTGTTTTTTTTTTTTGTTTACAATGTACACAGTCGACTTTTCCACAATTTTAATTTATGGTTTTCTCATAATTAAATAATTTTTTTTTTTTTGGTAAAGGTGATATTTTAGACCGGGAATAGAACTTTCTTTAAGAAAGTCAAAGAATAAAAAAAAAATTAAAAGAACAGAATTTTTAAATTAAAAAACTGTAGCTCATTGTATAAAATACGTAAATGTTTGACCAAATTTTTTTTGTACAATGCCCCTCTGTAGAATTCTTAAATCCTCTTTTTTATCAAGTTATTTAAAAGAAAGTCGTACCAATATTGGAACTACATAGGCTTTCGAGGTATTCCAAAAACTGACTTGAAAGAACCGGGCAATGGTTAAGTTTAAAATTTATTCTGAAAACAAAAACTACATTAAAAATATGCCACAACAAGTCTCCATTTAGTTGACTCTCAAAGCCAGCAGATTTGCAAAATTTTCAATCATATTGAGATCGAAAGTGTTAAAGCGTGTGGTTAATCCCAAAAGTCAAGTGCACTCTACTTTCAGTAAGTGTATACTCTGAATGTATCTATTCAGAAAAGTGACTATTTTTGAAGATAACAGATATCACCGCAAAAACCAGTACTATTAAAAATGCACAGAAACCGGAAAATGTGACTTTTTTAAGTATAATTTGTAAAACAGAAGTGTCAGTGGTTGAAGTTAACCCTGCTGTTAGGTTAAGACCATTTGGTCCTATTTTTTTTTGTTTTCTTTGTAACTTTGGAACGGTGATATATACTGTCTAAATTTTTCAGCTCAGGTGGTCTTTTTATAAAACAATATTATGTGCGAAAATTTAATTCTCTGACTTAAAACTGGACTAAGATAAATTGAAAATTACGAATCTTAGGTTAAGGGACCATTGGGTCCATAGTATATTTTCTTTGATTTTCTTTACATTAATTTTCCAAAAATAAGTATTTATTAGTTTGTTCGATATTTTTTGGCACTACATGATGAGCAAAAAAATGTTTTTCGGTTGGTTTTGCAAATAAACGCACTGCAAATGGAGCATTTTACATCAGACTTAGACTTGCAGCAACTACAAATTCCTCGCTTTCGAGCTCCTGAACTAGAAGCATTTTTAGAGCAGGCCACTGGTGCTGGGTTTTACCAGAGTTGAGTAAATAATAAAATAATAATATTTAGCAAGTATTGAACCAAACTAAATATAAAGACTAAGATTAAATTGTTATTTTGTATGAAAACTGCAGTATGGACCAAATGGTCCTCTAACCTAAGATTCGTAAGTTTTTTTTTAACCTAACAGCAGGGTTAATAATACAAATTTCTGTCATGGTAAGCAAAGACATTTATACTTAAAATTCCAAAGCCGTTACATGAAAAATGTGGGAACACTAACGTCAGTTTGGCCTAAAACAACACCAGCAAAAATTTTGAATAAAATGGTTTTTATGAATCGTAAAAAAATGTGAAAGCGATTGAAGTGAGTGAGGAGTTTTAGGGTGCGAGATGGTTGCCTCTTGCATTTATGTTACTTCATAGTATTCGAATGAAAATTGAGACTAAAAGCCAGTTAAAAAAGAGGAAGCAACACAACAACAGCGTTCGTTGGGTTGAGACTAGATGCCGTCCAATAATTTCGTTTTTGAAATTTATACACTTGTTAAATAGTTGGGGGAGCGCTAATAAAGTCGGTTTTGAAAAGTCGGTAATGAAAGATTGAAATTAACGTCATCCAAATCTCGACCAATATTACAAGTCCGAAAAGTACTTTTTAGTACTCTATATCTGTACTATTACATTAAATTCATTAGGGTAGATTATTTGCAACGATTTAGCTCTCAAAGTACTTTCTCTTTTTTTTTGCGTACCGATTGTTAAAGTCATTGACTGCTTTTATCAGAAAGTACAAAAAATCAGTTCTCATGAGGACGAAAGCAACCAGAAAGTCAACAAACTGTTTAAGGATTACGCTGATTCGAAAGAAAGTTAACGAGTCCTTAAAGTAACACCATCTTATATGAATTTGTTGGTTTTTTAATGATACATTTTGCGAAAAACATAGAAATCCATATTTATTTGTTTGAAGAATATGACTTTTTTCATAGAAAAAAATCGTTAGCGCTCATCCATGGGAATTATAAAATTCGTTATACTTTAAGGTATCAACTAAAATATTTCAAAAAATATTTCAGAAAAATATTAATACTTAAGAGAACTGGATCGATTTGAAAATACTTCCAAAAACGAAATTTTTTATAAAGAAAAATTGTTTTTAGAAACAAAAAACCGTTTTAGATTAAACTAAAAAGATTTGCGTAAAAATATTTAGACATTTTTTCAACGAAATTATAATAACAAGATATTTGATGCAGTTTTGACATTTTTCATTCTTTTCAAATAAACCAATTTACCTCCAAATTGTTAAATATTGTTGATATACCGGTTAAGCCTTACACTGTTTCTTACGACAATCCAGATAATGCAAAAATACAAGGCTACATTTTAGGATGTAAGACGACTTTATAAACTACTGTTAGTTTCATCCAGAAAGATGTAATAGATAAAAATGGATTGAAAAAAAAAATTATTAAATATGAATATGTATATGAAATTTAGGGTTTTGTAAAAAATGTGTTTTACTTCTTAGAATCAATACGAAATTATGCCATTTAAAATTTCAACGTTGACAAAGTAAAAAAAGTCAAAATACTTTGATACTATTATTATTATTAAATATGGATATATTTACTTGCGCTGCGACTTCTCACAAAAATCATTCGCCATTGGTAGTCGGCGTAGGTTCCTCAATTTGTGTTACAACATCAAGACGCACACCTCAAATTGTGGGAGAAGTTATTATTATTAACCCTGGCCTACATAGGAAGTTTAACATTTTGGAGGATGTTCCAGATTTTAGATAGAAATGATAGTCGCTCTCCAAGGTGTGTGGGTCTATAACTTATAAGAAGCGGACAGTCACATGTGGGTGTTTTGCGTCTTATCTTGCAGATACCTGCCAGGCAATCTCAGTAAGAGTTCTGAAGCTCATTACCTCGACAGGCGGTTCAACGATACGGTAACGACCCAGAATTATTTCCACCCAAGAACTGTCACTTCAGCATTTATGGGGAATGTCTTATGCTGTTACAACAACAAAAACAGTTCAACAACTCTTCTGGCTGATATTCAAAAGTCGTTCAAAGAGGGAGATATGTATGAACCGTTTTTACTTAGTTCTGTAGTGTAACCCTTAGATGCTCCACATAAAGGCTGTGCGACTGTTGGTCTTTTCGTTACTTTCAAACCTCTTATTCTCCGGAACCCACTCTAACCTTACTTTCTTGTGGATGACCAGTTATTTCAGAAGAGTTTTGTCGATTCTTTAGAGATATATTCTAGATCGCTCCGCAGCTGTCCCTTGTAGTTCTTATTGAAGGATGGATGGGCAGCTAATATCCGAGCATTTGATAACATGATAACCAAGAAACGGCATAAATATTCCCATGTGGTCCCGAAAAGCGGCGCTCTTCAAGTTCATGATTATATCGGACGATCTCAAAGCACCCAAACTAGCCTACTTCTCAATAAGAGCTGAGAAGGGGGAATGTGTTGGTAATTTTTGAAAGGTGTGAGTTCCAGTCAAATGTTTTATTCAGAGTTATCGCTACAAATTTCCCCTCTTTTAAAAACTAAATTTCGTTTCTCGCCAACATGGGTTTGGTCAAATTATTATTCCTTCATTTGCTGAAGTGGACGATGGTGAACGTCAATGGGTTTATCGACAATCCATTTTCAGCACACCAGTTTACGGCTGGATTTAGCGCAGATTGCAATCTTGAACAGACGATGTCCTCTTGCCAACCTAAAATACCGATTACTAAGTCATCTATATAACCATAGGGGTTAAATTTTTTTCGCATGTAGCTTCTCAGCTTCTCCAGGAACTCCAGGCTGCATAGAAAGGGAGATAGTAACCCTAATTGAGAACACCCACAAGTGGCTATTACAGATAACGAGTATTTACTCTCTCCAAGATTTACTGTAATGATTCGCGACTTCAACTGACTTATGACCCAGTCCGTTAATAGACTGGCTCAGACCGTTAGTACTAAGTTAAGTATTTCATGAAAGCCAACTATACAAAACCCGAAGAGCACTCGAAAGCATATAATAGAAATATAATATCAAAGTCAGTTTTGATTGATGTGCTTGTTCAAGCATAGATATTCCTTTTTCATTCATTTGCGTCCAACCACCATTCAACTAAACCCAAGTCTTCGAGAAGCCATAACTTCAATAATGAAAAAATGTAGAAATGGATATAGCTACTAAAAGAAATATAATTAAAATTTAGTATAATTAGCAGCATCATGACCAACAATTTGTGTTGAAAAATAAATCGATTGTGGAATAAGGAATTTAATAAAAAAGTAATCTAAAACATAATTTCAAAATAAAAGGGTAATATTTACATATTAAAATCAATGAGATAAATAAGTGGCGTGCAATGCTGTTAAATTATGATTACGATAAGTAATCGGTTAGATTATTTACTAAAATGAATTGTAATTATTATTTAATTGTGCCTTTCAAAAATTGGGATTATGTAATGATTACGATTACAAATAATCAAAAAATAATAAGGATTACTCTAGATTACTGAAAAAAATAAAAAAGAATCAAAATAAATAATTGATTCTATTCAGGATTCTTTTTGATTATTTTCAATCTAAAATACCAAACAACTTTTTAAATTTTTTTTTTAAATTTTGAAGATATTTTTTTAGTAAATTTTTTCAACTTGTTTTTTTTTGTGTAACTACATATATATGCATATGTACATATATGTACATATGTATAAGTATATATAATATTGTAACATATATATATATATTTTTTTTTTGGGAAAACATAGCAGTCTAAAAGAAGCTTTTGTTGCTTTTAACACCCCCCTGACATCCTCAGCACCAGTAGTGGGACTATCTTCCTTTGCGGGGATTGTGAACAGTCCAAGGAGCCAGTCAATGTCGGACTTATTATTTGAGAAATTAGTTTCATTGAAAGCAAATTCTAAATGGAGTTAGTGTATATTTTTGTTGTTATTTTGTTATAAATGAATTTTGTTACGTCATTTTTTTACTTTGTCTTTAATATATTTATTTGTTAAAAATAAAATGATTAAAAAAATGTCTTACAAATGAAAAAAAGCAAGAAGAGAAAAGCTCTTTGGTATTTTGGAATGAAAAAAGTCATAAAGAATCCGTGAAAATAATCAATTATTTATTTTGATTCATTTTGATTCTCTTTAGTAATCACGAGTAATCCTGTTTAGTTTTTGATTATTTGTAATCGTAATCATTACGTAATCTAGTTGAGACCAAGATAATCGTAATGTAATCAATTGTTTCCCTCTCAAATACAAAGTAATCATATTATTAATGATTACGTTTAGCAATCAAAACTTAATTGGTTTGGTTGCGTGTTGCAAGAATGTTGTGTGTAACTTAATAATTGAAAATTCTTCAGAAACAACTGAAGCGTTTTAAATAAGTAATTAATTAAAAAAGTGGTGACTAAATTGATTTGAAAACATGCAACTACAAACTTTTCATCTACCCATGACTATGATGCTTTTTACATCCAATTTTTGTGGCATTAAAAATAAATTGATAGGCAAAATTCATTACAGTACGTGTTTTCTACATATGTATGTATGTATAAAAAATATATACGCACTTATCTACATAAATATATATCTGCTTTGGTGTATCTGCAGAATGGAAAATTTTTCGCAGATTTCCAAGCTTTTAACTTACACGAGCGTAGCGTAATTTGATTTTATCATTTCCTACCAACTACTCTAATACGTACCATAATTTCTCTCTATTGATTGGAAATTTACCACAACCTTTGCTGTTAGCGTCCCTACCTAAAAAATTAAGAGTGGGTTTTTGACATTCACTTTTTTTCATTGTCATTATCTCCTATTTAAAGCATACACATTCGGGTGAGCTAACCAAATACTTAACCGAAGAGCAGAAATGTATTTGATTTTAAAAAGGTTCAAAATCACGAGGAAAATTTGATTAAGCATCGCTCCGTCTGTATGCCCAATAGCCCTTACACACGGTAACTAAAGTAAAGCAGATATTTACTATATCAATAAAACCTTTTTCAGGGAAGGTTTCAAATGTAATAATTGCCATGCGCGATTTTCAGTGATAAAATGAAATTCAAATAAAATTTGATAAATGCTGTATATTAATAATTTGAACTAAAAATTTGCACATATTTTTTCTTCAAGTAAAATTGTCTCATCAAGTAAATAAATATACATAGAAAAAATCAATTCTAAATGCGTTCAGCTCTGTACGGCACTGTAATGATTTCGGTGTGCCTTGATTTTCAAGAAGTCGACCCACACTGGTGCTGCTAATGGATGGTGGAGTTGATAACTTTAGTAAATAAATTACGCCTACTGCTTCTGGGACCACCGATATTAGAAAGTATTCTCCTAGAGTAGTGTACATTTTGGGCGCTTTATCGGAAATTGTATTCCACGTGTGTATGCCAAAGTAAAGCCTATTGTCTGGTATGGAACCCAAGTAGCGTAGTTACAGTTGTGATGATATTAGGTGCCTACCCACGGTGAAACAAGCTGTTTTCTCCTCGAGAAATACCCATATTTTTTAGCCAGCCTTTGTTCTCCTCAACTTTCTGTTTATGTTTCGTTACGGCCACCTACGCCATATCGTCCACAACTCTAATAATGTTAACACCAATGGAAAACTGTACTGAGACTCGCGACACTTCTGCTGTTACCGCTTAGCTTTTTTCCCTTTTTCTGTGTTGAATACCAGCACTCTTTTTAGTTGAGTTTGGTACATCATCGTCACCGTAGGGAGCTTTGTTGTTGAAGCCAATCATACCGGAAGCCGCTAGGATTTTTCCAAATATAACTTCTTTTACATCGTAGACGCTAATGCTAAGATGTGCCCACATTTGTGAAGGGAGGTAAACCTACGCGAATTTAATTCAATATAAAATGCATATAATAAACAATGCGAAAATCTTTAAGTTACTAAATTATAATAGGGATTAAATGCAAATTAACAATACATTTTCCAATGTTTCCAAATTGCAAATCATTCAAAATTCAAATATTATTTCAAATTAATCCCTCAGATTCAGCTCTCTATGCGTAACAAAGAGTGGAAATTTAAGTCGAAGTTATCTTAGTAATATCAGGGAAAAAATATACATATGTAGTTAATTTAAAATACTACATCAGCTAGCGATATTTGCTCATCCAACGCAATGACACTCGACTAATGAAGGAATGGGTTAAGTGTCAAAATTCCCAAAGATATGCAAAAACTTTTGGAGTGAAACAAAAACTATCTAATAATGCCGCATATTCTTTCCAAAAAAAACAAAACTGTCTTCCGTCATTGTCGCTCATTTACTTCGACTCTTTGCAGTGACAGCTTCGGAACTTAACGCACACTATGATCAATACCTACATATGTATAATTTTCGTTTTCATTTTCATTCACACTTCTTGCTGGTTATGGCTTTAATTGTTGTTGTTGTTGTTGTTGTTGTTGTTTTTAATGCCAAACAAATGAATACACAATGACAACGTAGATTACTTAGTTTACTTACTTAAATTAATGGAATTTCACACGAATGACACAAATGACAAGAGAATGAGATGTAGATGGAGATGGTAGCCAAGCATTTCTGACAAATCCTATCTTTGGGCGTAAAAGCGTAAAATTTGTTCCCAGCAATCAATCGACGTCATAAATGAGTCATAAAGATGGCCTAGAGCGTTAACTCTCATTAGTTTGCAATGAAATTTATGTACGATAATTCATTTAGAGGTATTTGCAAATAATATAAGTAAATAAGTAAATATAGTTTGGACTGATTATATTTATACCGATAATGATTTTGGTTTGAGCTTAACGCTTTTGGGAACAAACCGGTACAAACTTGTGTAAAGCCATAGGTAGATGATGCCCGTCCACGCCATTAATTAACGAAACAAATAGGACAGCACTGGAAGTCCGCAGTGCCACTTTTCCGTTTATTCTGTGAGTTGCGTCCTACGCGTACGGGTTATTTTTAGAATAAAGTAAAAAAAACCATATGAAAAAATGTAAAAAAAAAATAAAAAAAAGGTATAAAACTGTATTAAAATAAGTGAAGAAGTAAATGGTCTAGTTGCGTTTTGAGATTTTATAGAAAAAAATGGACGAACGCAACATATAAAGGGATCGAATATTTTAAATTTTTCAAGAGAATTGGAACGATTTTCTGTCATCCCTTGTTAAGTTTGGTTTCGAGACAAATCGTTTTCGATGCTGCGCCATCTTCAATGTCAGGTTTTGTTCTGTTCAGTTAACGTCTTCTGTTACGTATTTATATGAAGATAGTAAGGGATTGTGTTGTAATTGACTTAACGACGAATCTGAAGTGGATCATTTTAGCAAAGACAGAAAGTATGGAAACGATTCAGACTAGGTACCAGATAAGAAATAAGAAGCAGGCCCAAGGTTTGGAAGTACATATAATCCGACAAGGAAAATGGACATCATTGGAGCACTTTCGGAGTTGCAAGAACTAAAAATTGTGAAAAAGTAAAAATGAAATATCACAGGACAATAAAGATTCGGACATCTTCGACGACCCAATTGCAAATTCCAATGATGATTGATTTTCAGTAGGTCAAATTTGAAGTCAAATGTTGCCAGTTAAATGGTAACAGCCTATATTTTCACACATTTCGATTTGAAACCAATGCAAAACTATAAAATAGTAGCTTTTTCATTTCAGGTCGTATTTTGTTGTATCATATTTGACCTAATGAAAACAGTGCACACTGAAAGCTCTAATGATATTTCAAAAGACGAGACCAATCTCTGCGCGTGGTCTTCAAATGCCTCAATTTAATTTTGATGCTAGAAACTGGGGTGTGAAAATTTGCGTCGAAAAAAATTGGAACACAAGGAATATTTTTGGTAAGAGTATCACGTCAAAACTACGAATTTCCCTTTTTAGTAGTTGCGTTTTGTCTTTCTCTAAGGCTATCTTGACTAAACTCACGTGTCTGGTGTGGAATTCGTGGTTATCTAATGGCTTGTATTGGGTTGTATTTCTACTTATATTCTTTTTTGGCATATATGAGGACCTCTGAATTCGTATCTGAGAAATTATTTTGCGATATTATTAGCTGCTTACTATACAACCAGTCACTAAATTGTAAAAAAAAAATTCCAAATTACTGCTCCAAATAGAATTTTTCTTTACTTAGCGTCATTGTATAAATAAGAGAATATTAAATGCTATAAAAAAGGAACGCGAACGCGGTAGCCTAGTGTGTAGCGTGTGCGCGTCTCATTCGGGGTGTTCTGGTCTCGAATCTAGAAAAGCTTTTCGGATAGCGTTCAATTGTATCTGTTCATGACGAAAACGTGACCGAGACGCAGTTTCGTTGTCTACTAAATATAAACTCCGATCATTAGTCGGTTCGACGAACATTTTTAAAACATTTATTTTCATATATTAAAAGAACTTTTCGTTATGTTTATCGAATATATATGTGTAGTCTTATTAAATAAAACAATAAATTTAAATTTATAATTCGAATAAGACGAAGTTTCAGCCATAGTTTTAATAGTTGCGAATGCATCTACTTCCAACAGGAACTTTTTCGATGCACTGACTTCTTCCTCTTCCAAAAAAAAGCAAATGTCTTAAAAACTGCAAGAATTCTAAAACAAACCCCAACCATACGTCAAAACGACTAGCATTATCGTAATAACTAAAAAAATATTGTACTTACGCGCCGGGTATGTGCGTCTTCCGAAAGACCTCTGCAAACGTTGAGTTGACAAGCAACGTTATGATCACCGACGCGCCGTCGAAAAGATAAAGTGAATTTTTAATGTCGCGTATTCTCTAATCGACGAAGGTTAGGTGTCTAGGGTTAAAAGCTACAATTCAACAACTCTTTTAATTCAACAACTTTTTGAAATAACTACCTTTCTCCCTACTATTGAAGAAAGCATTACCAAAATATTGAAATTTCCTTTATTATTTATATTAACTGTGCACCTTAACGTGTAACCTTAGCGCGTTGCTCATAATTTTCATTTGTATCTGCGTGTAGGGTTGTTGTTTTTGTTTTTGTGTTATAGATGCAGAACTTATATCCGTTTCACAACTTCTGATTGCCCCTAAAACGTTTGCTGGGTACACAACTGACAACAACCAGGCCTCTGCTACTCTCTGCCTAATTCTAAATGAATTGTAAACATACGAACAGGTGAAATGTAGCTGTGGTGCGAGTCGGAGACAGATTGATGGCGTTGTCATTTAGACTGACACGTTATCGAATTACTAGCTTTAACTGGAAGCTTATGAAATGGCAAAAATTCGATATTTATTGTTATAAGAATGTTCAAAATTATGACACAACATTTGCCTAAGTACTCACTTATTTTAATAGCGCCGTGGAGGTTTAGCTTAAGTGTGTGACGTGGTTGAAAATATTTTAGAAAGTATTTATTTAATAAATTTCATAGGTATGCAAATATGTACAGAGATGTTCGGTTTTTCGCTTGCGCGAGAATGCGGTTTTCATAGACACCATAAGTGAGGTGAGACTGAGAGTGTTTCTGATGAATTAATAGCAAATTTTGAAACGTGTGCAAAATATTTTTAGGTACGGCTTTTGAGAGTATATAGCAGTGTATAAAAGAGATTACATCGCACTAATCCCAAGTAAAATGTGTACAGCTAAATTGATCCAATGACGCTCATCATACCACTCTTAGTTGGATAAAATACAAAACGGAAACAATATCAACAAATATTATGGTCGACTTAGTAGCACGTTTGAATTTTCTAATTTCAACAGGTTACTCATACGCCCCGACAAAACGTAATCTTAGCAATCCATTGCCATTCATGCGTCCTAAGTAAGCAGAGTGTTCCAAAGCTAAACCAATGACACAATTTAAGTAAACATAGGTTATGATAATGGTTGGGCTATTTCGATTATCTCCAGAGACCCATTGTTATACAACATGTGGGTCAGTGATTCCCAGTTCAATCTAAAACAATTTTGCAGTTAGCAGAAATTTTAGAAATTTCCGAATTTCCACATATCCAAGGTTTTTTAAGCTATCGCAGAATATTCAGCTTAAAATGGAGAACCTTGCTCTAGAACGCGAGAAGCGCACTGAATTATAAGATGCAGAATCGCTACCTCCTCGTCTTTACAACTACTACAGAAATCATACTACAACTGCTAGGCTATTCTACAGATGTTCTACAATTGTTCTCGGTTCGCCATCTGTCATTGGACACCTTAAGACCGTCCGTCGGAAGCAAGTATCTTGCATGCTTGTAAAGGTATACTGATTTCATCCATTATACCCTTAGCAGGAAGTTTCGTGCCGAGTCGCGCGAGTGAATCGGCCTGACAGCTCCACTTTCTGTCTCACTAAAGGACGTGCGATATTCCATGGCTACTATAGAGCTTTGCGACTGTTTTTTGTATGCATTTCTTGCTACCTGAATATCAGTAAAAATGTAAATCTAAACCTTGAATATCGTATCATACTTTATCAGGTTTGTGACCCTGCCAATTGTGTGTGGTCTGGAAGGCGGAAGCTAGCGGAGATTCCCAAAAGTTCACAATATACACCTCCATCAACTCTACCCTAGAGCTTGGAGCCACCTGCATATACATGGATGAACTCGCCCTTTCCTATAGCATCCCGTTTCCAAATATCCTTTGAGGGTAGGAGGGTCGTGATCGCTGTAGTGAGTGTAAGGGTCGGCGGTGGATAATCCTCAAGAATAGGAAGGTCCGGGAACTTTGCAAATACCACTATGCCATAGTAGAGAGTTTGATGAAACTATCCAATATAAAATCTAGATTTTTGGCCTCTTCCTATACTAGGACGGTATTTCTCCCTAGAGTTAGATGGTCGCGATCCGGTATCTTAGAGAAAGAGTGTAATTAAATGTCTTGTGTTTCTCTAATTTTAGATCTGAACTGAACGAGCTGTTTGTTAAAAATTATTCCTGAATCAAAAATAGACTTTACAAACTTCCATAAAACTCTCGTGAACTTTAATCACTTAAAAATCACCGCAATAAGTTTTACAAAAAGTTAAAAAGAAAACCAATACTCACGGTTTCTCGTTTAATATTCAGCAGTATCAAACGCGGTTCAGTTGTTTAAATTAGTTTCCTTACAATAACGATATGCTTTGCATCGGGTTGAATATAAAGTCTAAGCCTAAGTTATTTTGACATTATGCTAAGTCGGTTCCATCAGCAGTAAGTCTGGTTAAAAAATTTCTGAGAACACCTACCGAAGTTGCCAACTTTTTTGCTGAATTTTTCCAAGTAAATTTCATACAGGATGATGTTGATTGTGATGCTTCGTAGGATTTCTCTACGCCTTGTCACTTACTGTCGATCAATTTCGGAGATTTCTGCCTCTCTTAAGATAATATCATTAATAGGGTTTCTAAGGTTTGAACTCTCTGACTCTCAGCTGTTTTTATTAAAAAAATGTCCAGCGATTGCCAGTCCGTTGAAATTGCTTTTCATTAGATCTTTGTCTTCAGGATATTTTATTGATGAGTGGAAGCTCACTTAAATTTCTGCGCTTATTCAAAATGGTAAGAAAAGGATTTCTGCAATTATAGGCGCATTTTGAAGTCCTCGACTGTCTCAAAATTGTTTGAATGCAGTCTGAAAGAGAAGATATTTATTTGGGACTGAAGATGTAATTTTATCCAAACAGCGCGGTTTTGTTACTGAACTTTTTACTGTTTCCAATTCAGCAGTTTTCAGCGCATACTGCATCGCATAATTATCGGCAGGATGTCAAGTTCGTTACACAAATGTTTCGAAAGCGCTTGACAAAGTCTCTCATAATATTTTATTACATAAATAAGGACTTTTGAGATTTCACTTTATTTTTCTACAATAGATAAAATTCTACAAGAAATAGGCGGCGTGTGGTGACAATAGATGCCGCTTCTTCTAAACGTTGCCTCTTCGGAAGTTGCTCAAGGAAGTATATTGGGTCTTAATGATAGTTAGTTCTTTTTCGCCACCTTTTTATCGTACACCGGCAATTAAGGTGTGGTATATCTGCAAGCCGAATTCGATAAATTGTGGTTTTTTGGAGCGGAAAGTCTCGTCTTTCATTAAACGTAAAAAATGCCTTCAAATTACTTTTTCTAAAAGTCAAACTGTTTTAAAAATTAAAAAATTGCAAGTAATTTCTGATACCCATTTTTTATTTAATAGTCACATAAAAATGTATTTTAGCAACGTCATATTCAATTCTAAGTTTTGTGGTACCGCTCACAATTTTTGGATCCTTATAATATGCTGCTTGGTTTGGAGACCTAACTTTCAATTTTCTTTCAATAGGACTGATGATGTTCAAAAAATGTTCTTAAAATTTGTCATGCGTAGTTTAAAATTAATTTTGGAAACTAAAGTTCGCTCAACTATTCGAGTTTTTCCCAACCTTATTTCAACCAACACTCTTGCATACAAATATAAATACAAAATATGTTAATTTATATCATGAAAATTCAAATGAAAGAACTAAAACGGTAAGCCCCCACATAAATATTAAAAACTTCTTATCTTGTTGTTTGTGTATAAAGTCGAACACTTTTTAGCAAAGTCCTCATAATTTTCGAGTGCTTGATACATATAGTAAAAATAAAAATCTAGCGATAATATATCCAAAATTGGTGAAGGTGAAAATCAAAACGACTTTCAAAGACACAACTTTTTAAGAGTCAAATATAGTCTTAACTGGGACCTTTTCGCCGAAGTAAAGATTTTAAGGACCGGGTCTCAAATAAGGAAGTTGTAGCAAATATTGCGATATTTAGCGGGTGCCTAAAAAAATTACACCCAAAATTTTTCTCGACATGAGTGTTCAAATAAAAGTGACACTCACTGAACTATTTTTCGGGATCTCCGATTTTTTCATAATTGTTTATGTTTTAATTGAGAGAGATCTTCCTGATTTTCTAAATTATTTTTGTTTTTTTTTGGTGCAACCACATTCGGGATGTTTGTTTTTGAAAAAAGAAATCCGTTTCTTCTTTTTTTCAAAACACTTGAAATATTAAAAGTGAAAAAAATTAAACGAAATGCTGATTTCCAAAAAAAAAAAAACGATCTTGAAATTTTTTGCTTAAAGACAACCGTTCATTCCACAATTTTTGGGCCTAGTCTAATGGTGGAATAGCAATGGATTTTATTTCGAACTTTTAAAGGACAAGATGCCGCAAAAGTGATGTTATGAAATCTAAAAACCCAGAAACACTTTCTTCACTTATTTCTATATGTATATAATACATTTGTTTATGCATGTTTATTACACAAACAGTCTCACCAAAAAAGAAAATTATTACCAGAACTTGAAGAAAAATTCTGTTTGATAAAAGTTGGCATTTTTACATATTTTTAAAATTTTGAATAACAGGATAAATAAAAGTGTATGGAACTATTCTGTTTATTTGATTACTTTAAGTACAGAAGACTTTAAAAAAAGTCTTATTACAGAGAGTGGAGTAGTTGGACACTCTTGGAAGGATCTGACAAACTTCGTAGGCAATATTGGTTGATATATTTAAAAACTATCTTTTCATATTAAATTTTCTCGGAAATTTGTGCAAATCGTGTAAAATTTCATGCTACATCATTTCCAATTGTAAATGCGAAAGCATCAATCGAAAACAAGAATAGTCAATTTAAATGAGAAATCAAAAAAAGGCATATGAAAGTAGGAAAATGGGAGTGTGATACTTATTTCTATTACATATTTTTGAAGTAATAATTACGATCAAATTTTGTATGTGCACATTGACATATATTGAGCGGTGATTGCATTCGCATGGAACGATGCTGACTGTGGAAATGCCCTTGCCAACTCTCCTCCTATAGTAGTGGCCTTTACTTCATCCACGAGCTTTTCTAAATACTGGAGATTTCGAATTTTTATTATATGCTTTCTTATTTTTATATGACGCATTTTAATTTGTCGCGTTCTCATTAACACTATTTTCTGAATAATAATGGGAAATAATCTAGTTTAAAATTGAGGTCTATTATCAACTTAGTATAAAAAGGAAAAAAACTCTGCAATAACATGTATACAAATTTGTATGGTTTAGGTTTTAGAAAAATTTAAAAAAGCCTGTCTCCAAAAAATTAGTTTAATGGTTGGGCTTCGCATGGAGTACATTTCTGAAATAAATCAGATAAGAAATAAAAAAACAAATAAATATATTAAATGAAAAAGTTATGGGCTAAGACCGGTGGCTCGCCGCAAATTAACCAACAGAAAAGATATTGTCTTTCATCATGAAAAATCACTTGACCAAGTCGCCGATAAAACGCAGAATTTCGACTTAAGTCAGATTGTATTGAACAAAAATAAAAACCGATAATTATAATTAGATCATATTTTAGCCAAAGCTGATATGTGTGTAATAAGAGCTAACAGTTTCTGGCCTTTACTATAAAATTAGGGATACACTTTAAACTTCTGTTATTAATATTCAATATAACTTATTTTAGTACATTATTCTCACCATTTCATTAATATTTCTATGCCTTGAAAAAATAGTCTAAAGCGGTATTTTTTTTTCTCGCAAGTCAGATTTCAATAAAGATAAGTATTAACATTCGTTTCAGGCAAACTCGGGTAACGCAGGAGATGGTTCGATTAACAGGATTATTTAATGACAGCCTTGGAAACAACTGAAAGTTGTCCCAAAGCAACAACATGTTTATCATCCGAAACAATTTTGTGACGATCTTTATAATCCACCCTTGGATATTCTAAAAGTTTTTAGCAATGACTTTTTTCTGAGACTGTGTCGCATTTGTTTTCCGTTAATCCAATTCATTTAATTTTACCGACTTCTCGGTTGGTTGTTTACCAGTATGCCTGGAGGTTAAATTTAAGTTTAGATTTTCATTTCTATAATAGGAGTTTTTTCCAAAATTACATGCCCATTTGCCTTGTGAAAATGAGCCTACTCTTTCTACGGCTATTTTGCATAAATCTATTTAATAGAAACTAGTCAAGTTTACTTGCTCTTACATAAAATTATAAAAGCTAAAATACTATAAACAATTTTAAATTTGCATTAAAGCTTTTCAAAAGAGATCTCCATTAATTCAAAATAAAAAATTACACTTTGTCTTTTTTTTTTTTGACTAAATATTTAAAATCAATATTTTTATTCTTGCTTGGCAACCCTTCGTTCAACCACAATATCTACAAGTAAAGCTTGTAGAATGGTGCTGACGGCAAAATCAAAAAAACTTTTCAACGTTTGTTGTTGTAATTAATTGGTTTTGTTTTTGCATTGCATGCGTATGCTACCGCGTTCACTTTCTTACATCAGACATAGCGCTCTGTTCATTTGCGCGTTCACGCATTTGTCTGTGTGTGTGTGTGTGTGTTAGAGAGTGTTCGAGTACAAGTGTATTACCTGCAAAAAGTTAGTCCTTTGCCTTTAGCGTTGTTCAAGCAAGTTTGGTACATATTAATTTCCCTAGCGTATCAAATTTTTCAACACGAACATACATATGTACATACACATTTTGGAATGGTCTCATGAGACAACTAGTTCGAACTGTACTATATAGTTAAAAAGATTTTACACATTTCTTGAATGTCTTTTGTACCGGTGAAAAATGTATGAAAAGTGGAACAGTTGGTAGTTGACCTGCCCTTCGTTCAGAAGCAGAGTAAAAAACATATCACAGAATCGTTTTTATAGCATTTGAAAATAATGCTTAGCAAAGCGTTGAAATCTGCTTTTTATACATTGCCTAACAGTAAGCGGAGTAATTCAGAATAAACCTGTGCCATCCAGAGCTAAAGTTAATACGGTAATCCGAAGATCTTGCACAAATTCTATCACAACATTCTTTTTTGGAGATTATCAAGTGGTAGGCTTCTCTCTCTTTCTCCGCTATTTCTTGGTACCTCCCAGATGAATTTCATCTGCTATGGGTACTTGAACTCTCTGGGATCCGACAATATTGTTTATGCACAACTATTTATTTATAAAGTCTGTGTCGGTGTCTGAAAGATAGTTAGCGCATCTCTACGTATACGTCCTTGAGATCTAGAGACTGAATTCGAAAATCGCTTCTGATGTATATCTTAAGTGCTTGAGACTATACAGTATCTGTTTTTTTTTAAACCTCTTAAAAATCGATTTTACCTGCAAATAAGAAATAATTTTTCATTTTTACCTCATTTTCTTTTCGGTTTGTTCTATTGAATGTTAAAAGGTTTAGCCCAGATTTATGCTAAACTGGCCGACGTTTTGATTTTTGAAAATCTGATATCAGATTTGTAACTTTTTAGTAACGAATTTAATTAAAATATTTTCATAGCGGAACAGCGGATAATCAAAGCTACAATCATTCTCGCCCAAGACAAATGAGATTATTGCAAACGTGCGAGAGAGGATGTTACAAGGACCCAAATGTCTCTATCGCATACGAGCTTAGCAGTTGAGCATCAATGCAACCACATTTTGAAGTCGCATTGTGAGGGACGATCTACAATTTTTTTTATTATTACAAAATACATGAGACTCAAAGAATATTGGCCACAGACATGTCTCGTAATATAGAATACGGCAAAACAATCGGACGAATATCGGAAACCATGCCGGTCTTTTGGCTGCAAGTTTTAATGAACGATAGGGCAGATTTCATTCTTTCCCGTGGTGTTAATAAACAAATTTGCTTTATTTGTGTAGCAGAAATTGCTCACCTGATTCATGTCACAAAATTATGTGAACGAAAAGTGACAGCCGATGGTAAACGATATCGGCAGATGTTGGCACATTTTGGATACTGTTTTCAGGTTTCCACAGAGGGGGCGCCATACCACACAGCAACCAAAATAATGCGGTTTTTGCAACAAAAATTCCTAACACGAGGAAAAGAGGCAACACACACGCTCCGATTCAAGAAGAAACTAATCATATCTTCCCAGCTATTTGATGTAAAATATATTTTATCGAATATATACACATATTTCCTTTAGATCAAGGTATACATATATAACATTGTATACCACTTTAATATCTTGACAAAAATTTGTCTTTATACAAGCCGGGTAAGATAGCATAATAATAATTTTGAAACCTTAAGAGATTTTTATTAATATAAATAAAAACAAAATTAAGTTAGTATGATATTAATGTACCAATGCCACTATAAAAATTTTAAATGTTCTTTCCCCAATTAAATTCTTTTTAAAAAATTAGGTGAATTCGCTTGAGTACTAATTTGTTAAAATATTGAATATTTCCATTTGTTGTAAATTGCCTTATATTTTGTGGTGATCTATAATTTTCGAAATCATACTTTCTGGCCAGTATAGCAAGTGTGTTGGCTGTTCTACGCCAATTTCGAAAAATATTAAGTACCCGAAATTTTGTCGTCTAATTCTATGTATTCTGCATATGAAATTTGAATAGATTATCTTTAATAAAAAATATATCTTTAGTATTTTTGTAAATTATAATAGTAAATATAATTTGCAAACCCTGTACGAAATTTGGTAAGGTTTGATGAAGCTGTTTCGGATATATACATACAGTGTTGTGCGCATCATAAGCAACAAAATTCACTTATGCTCACTAATTTATTTTAAATAATTTTATATAAACATATGGCTCACTCTGTGACGCAAACCATATAAATTAAAGTTTCAAACTTTTTATTTTGAATTCCATAGAAAAAAATTAAGAATTCTTATTTTGAAAGAAAATCTCCAGCACCATCAGCACAAATTTGAAAAAAATTAACATCACTTGAGACTTGCACTTTATTATTTTAAATTGAATTGGCTACAAAACCGCAAACAATGCAAAGAAAGAAGAAGTTGCAAATTTTAGGATTTTGTTGCCTATGATACAGACAACACTGTACATAAAGATTTTCTCTCTTCAACCCGAATGCTGTGGCTATTTATAAAATTTTAGCAGATTAACTTTTATAGTTACGGAATTATCGATTTTTTTTAGATTGTAGGCCGATTTTAATAAACTTCAAAATTATGATTATAAAAGTGTACAGTTCGCTTAGGTTCTCCCACAGATAAAGCTATTTCGATTATTGTGGGCGGCGCCAAGAACATTTTCACAATTTGTGTAACCGCCGAGTAAAATACCTTCCTTTGTAATTGGATTAAATGAAATGCAATATGAGTACCAATTTAAGTAGAATTTGGTTCTTCTGAAGAGGGCGAAGGAAATTTACCCACGCGCTTGCTTGGAAGCCTAATCAAATTTGAGCAAACTATTTTTAATAGTAATTAAAATATCGCATTCTTTTTTATATAGCTTTAAGCAGATGTTATTATCATTACATATAAAATTTCAGCAACATTGAATTAGAGTATTTTAAATGACTCATTAACCATTAGAACAAAAAACCGTAGCATGATTTTGTGAATGCCTTCGACGCGCTTTATAGTTTTCCCGTCAAAATATCTGATTTCTTTCTTCATTTTTAAACTTCGGAAAATCTCCATTGGATTCCGAGAAATCGTATAGTATTTGAAAGGTTAGCCGCGTGGGGGAAGTATGGATCGTAACTATCAAAGTGTTAGAAAATTATTGATCCAACAGACGGCTTTTTTTACTATCGTATTTATGACTTCAGTTTTTTTCAGTTGACCGATCACTTGAATTATATTCACATTTTAAGGAGAATTACTTATCTTCCTCCAAATTTTTTGTAATAATCTAAGGACATTCCTGTAATTTTTAGTTTATTGACAGCCTTGTGGCCACAGGGTTGGTTAGTCCGTTGATGAAAGAAAAAATTTGAGAGACTGTGTACATGTGAGATAATATTTCTTTTTTTTTTTTTTGTAATTTACGATTATAAAAGAAAACTTCTAGAGGCTGTAACGAGTATAAAGAATAATTGGATGAAATGTCAATTTTTCAAAATGCATCATCCACTTTGTTTATGCAGAACACATTTTTTAATAATTATCGATAAAATTTAGAGCCGACAATAATTTGTTTTTGATTTTGTTCTTAATTTTTGATAAAACACCTCATTCCATTTTAATCTATTGACAGGTTTTACAAAACAAAATTATTTAATTTCATCGTAAGTTGCTTAGTAATTAAGAATAGGCCATAAATTAAGATAGCGTGTCTGGGCTTTTAGGTTTGCTTGCAAGTTGGGTTGCTGGAATTCTTGTACTTCTGAAGAGTGACCCTGAACATTAACGGCTAAAAGCTGTATTCAGTGACTAAAACGGAAAAGTACGAATAGAACCAGTTCCAAACTCGTCTAAAATGCGAAAACTATCAAATTAACTAGTTCTTGCTTGTTCGAGAGTAGCTAAATAAACATCGTGACATGTTTGTATGTATGTGCATAAATATGCAGGTTTTTATATTAGACGTTTCGCTTGTGTATTGGCCCCGCCATTAAAAATCATTAAACTTTCACGTGACGAAAGTTAGCACCACAACTCTTCGCCACTAGCTCGTTTCAGCCAAAATATCGAAGCATTTTTCCGGACATTTTTGCTTCGTTGTTGCTGTGAAGTTATCTGAAAAGTTTGTGATTTTAATTTTTTAGTTTTTTTGCTGACGCATCGCGGGAGTTTAACATCCAAGCATTCTATGGTCGCACTCTTGTTTTACCTTAGTCTATAGATAACTACCACATGGAATAACATTATACATATAGCCAATAGTTGGCGAAAGTGGCTACTTAAATATTTTTGCTACCCCCTAGGAGCAGTGAGTTGAAGCTTGCCACTTTGTATTGTCGCTCTCAAACAATTCGGGGGTTGACACTTTGTTACAATAGTTACCTGTAGAACCACAATCATGAACTAATATTTGTGTCTTTATGTTTTCTGCGAGCATCTTCAATAAACATAATGATTGTTGTAAGCTTGTGTTGCGAAAATAATTAACTTTTGGTGTTTCCCTTTGCAAAAATAAACAAAAAAAAAAAACAAGGTGAATGTGAAAGTGAAAACAGCGGGAAGCGCTACATAAACAAATGCTAATAAATATTCAAGGGTTTGTGTTTTTTAAATTTTGAGTGCAGAAAGCGTAAGCACCTAACGGCTCGCTTGTCATAGTTTCCCGTCGTGAAAGCCAAGGAATGTAGTTGGACGCATTCATAGCAAAATGTTCAGAACATGAAATGGAATAAAAAGGCATTGGGGAAATCCGAAACCGATTTACCAAGCACTCAGGCCTCGGAC
>OX639993.1:38432931-38487682 GCA_951828415.1 Anomoia purmunda | reverse complement strand
GAATGGAGTAAAACAGCAAAATATGTGGAGACTTGTCCCAAGTGACAAAGAGGCAACACAACTAATGACAACAAGCAAGCTAACAACAAAAATAAAACAACATTAGCTACTGCCACAGTTCGCCACCACACAATGTAGCTAAAAAGTTTCGCTTGTAGTGTGGTGTACGTTCCGCTGGTTTTTGTTGGTGTTTTTTTATTGTAAGCTCTTTTTGCGTTGGCATTATATTGTTGTTGCTATTGCCATTGCGCTCGATTTATTGCGTTTTTTCCCCCTACATATACTCGAACTTTGTTTTTGTTTAGTCCCTTGTGATATTTTTTTCTGGTGTATTTGTTGTCACTTATTGCACACACATACAGACATGCATAACATACATACGTAGTATATGTATGTGCATGTTACCCTTTACAGCTAATAGTTTGCAGCTGGCAGTTGGCAGTTGGCAGTCATGTGTCGTAATTACATGACACTTGACGCTTGGCAATTTGTTTTCAGCGTTGCAATTCAGCGTCTTAAATATAGAAAAAAAAATAGGAAATACATCAACACATTTTACTAACCGCCACTTAGTTAGCACACTCATATAATTTTAACAGTTACAAATGGCAACCCAAAAAATTTAGTAGAAAACTGAGTGCCTTCGAGTTGATCGTGCGGGAATGTCTTAATAGTTAAGTTGCTGTTATTAAATGTTTACACGCAAACAGATGACAGCGAACTTCAAAGTAATGAAAATTAGTTAGATACTTGCAAAAATTGCAGTGTATGCAATTAGTGAATATCTGATGGTTGAGTTTACAAAAAGTCATAAAAATTAAGAATTATAATGCATATAATAAACGACTCAAGGCCAATTTAATTAAGTAAAGTATTGGAAAGATGTACCACTCTCTGCGAATTCGCCCGACAAATCGTAGGTTGTGAATTTATATTCGGTCAGAGTCTAGAAAGAAAACTAAATGAGTTGACGTGGTGATCTCCGAAATAGCAGCTAAAATTTCTACCGTTCTAACTGTTGTTGCCTTTTTTTTTGCCAATACTTTACTAATTAAAAATGGCCTTGAGCTCACAAATTATTGCAGTCTTTTCATAATAATTATTTACAATTATGAGCGAAAGAGCATAAATCGATGGAAATAACTCGGTATGGTACCGAGCCTAGTTTGGTACTTATATCAAAAACGTCAAAGTCACTTATGAAACTCTAGACTCAATGTTTTTTTTTTTTTACAACAACTCTGTCTGCTACTGAAGGATACTGAAGCAAAAAAAAAATTCAAATCGAAATCATATATTAAATATGTTTGTTATACAAGAGAGGTATTATAATTTTAAAAACATTCTGAAAATTTCAGGAAGATGCTTTTTTCCATCCAAAGCAATGAATTCTTGAAACACAAAAATGGGATTTTCAAACTGAATAAATGCATGGTAAGCAAATTTTTTTCTGAAATTTCTTTTTTATTCTTTTGAATGAAAAAAACTTAAAAAACAGAAATTCTGGAAAATAATCAATCAGCTAAAGCTATATATTAAATATTAGGTAACACTTTTTGCAGTATACTTCGGCCTGATCCTAAAACTAACTGAAGTTTTCAGATATGCGCTTTTTTGCATTTAAAGATACGAATTTTTGAATAAGCAAAAATACTTTTTTTATAACAACACTAATATTTCGAGAATTGTTAAAGTTACAAAAATGGTTGTACTTTCGTTTAAAAGTTTGTATTTTTTTGTTTCAATAAGAATGAACTAAAAGCAGTTTGACTATTAAAACAGATTCAGATTCAGATGTTGATTATCGTAAATTTAAGACATATTTTTAACTAAATTTGAAAAGATGATGGAATTTTGAACAAGTTATTTTTTGTTTTAAAGTTATGAATTTTTGAACAAATTTTAAAATTGTCCAAATGTATTGCATTAAACTTCCTGCAACAGTTATTCTGTTTTTGTTTTGTTTACAATGTACTCAGTCGACATTACATTAAATTCATTAGGGTAGATTATTTGCAACGATTTAGCTCTCAAAGTACTTTTTCTTTTTTTTGCGTACCGATTGTCAAAGTCAATTGACTACTTCTATCAGAAAGTATAAAAAATCAGTTCTCATGAGGACGAAAGCAACCAGAATGTCAACAAACTGTATAAGGATTATGCTGATTCGAAAGAAAGTTAACGAGTTCTTAAAGTAACACCATCTTATATGAATTCGCCTTGATATTTGTTTCATTTTTTAATGATAAATTTTGCGAAAAACATAGAAAAAAATCCATGGGAATTATAAAATTCGTTATATTTTAAGGTATTAACAGAAAAATATTAAGACTTAAGAGAACTGGATCGATTTGAAAATACCTCCAAAAATGAAATTTTTTATAAAGAAAAATTGTTTTTAGAAACAAAAAACCGTGTTAGTTTAAGCTTAAAAGGTTTGCGTAAAAATATTTAGACATTTTTTGAACGAAATTATAATAACAAGATATTTGATGCAGTTTTGTCCTTTTTCTTAAGATCGGTTAAAGAAAAACTTAACCTATTTGAATTTATCATTTGAAAGGTATTTTCACCCCCTTTTTAATTCTTTCCAAATAAACCAATTTACCTCCAAATTGTTAAATATTGTTGATATACCGGTTAAGCCGGTACTTACGACAATCCAGATAATGCAAAAATACAAGGCTACATTTTAGAATGTAAGACGACTTTATAAAGTACTGTTAGTTTCATCCAGAAAGATGTAATAGATAAAAATGGATTGAAAAAAAAAATTATTAAATATGAATATATGAAATTTGGGGTTTTGTAAAAAATGTGTTTTGCTTCTTAGAATCCATCTCAATACGAAATTATACCATTTAAAATTTCAACATTGACAAAGTAAAAAAACTCAAAATGCTATGATATTATTATTATTATTAAATATGGATATATTTACTTGCGCTGCGACTTCTCACAAAAATCATTCGCCGTTGGTAGTCGGCGTAGGTTCCTCAATTTGTGTTACTACATCAAGACGCACACCTCAAATTGTGGGAGAAGTTATTATTATTAACCCTGGCCTACATAGGAAGTTTAACATTTTGGAGGATGTTCCAGATTTTAGATAGAAATGATAGTCGCTCTCCAAGGTGTGTGGGTCTATAACTTATAAGAAGCGGACAGTCACATGTGGGTGTTTTGCGTCTTATCTTGCAGATACCTGCCAGGCAATCTCAGTAAGAGTTCTGAAGCTCATTACCTCGACAGGCGGTTCAACGATACGGTAACGACCCAGAATTATTTCCACCCAAGAACTGTCACTTCAGCATTTATGGGGAATGTCTTATGCTGTTACAACAACAGCAACAGTTCAACAACTCTTCTGGCTGATATTCAAAAGTCGTTCAAAGAGGGAGATATGTATGAACCGTTTTTACTTAGTTCTGTAGTGTAACCCTTGGATGCTCCACATAAAGGCTGTGCGACTGTTGGTCTTTTCGTTACTTTCAAACCTCTTATTCTCCGGAACCCACTCTAACCTTACTTTCTTGTGGATGACCAGTTATTTCAGAAGAGTTTTGTCGATTCTTTAGAGATATATTCTAGATCGCTCCGCAGCTGTCCCTTGTAGTTCTTATTGAAGGATGGATGGGCAGCTAATATCCGAGCATTTGATAACATGATAACCAAGAAACGGCATAAATATTCCCATGTGGTCCCGAAAAGCGGCGCTCTTCAAGTTCATGATTATATCGGACGATCTCAAAGCACCCAAACTAGCCTACTTCTCAATAAGAGCTGAGAAGGGGGAATGTGTTGGTAATTTTTGAAAGGTGTGAGTTCCAGTCAAATGTTTTATTCAGAGTTATCGCTACAAATTTCCCCTCTTTTAAAAACTAAATTTCGTTTCTCGCCAACATGGGTTTGGTCAAATTATTATTCCTTCATTTGCTGAAGTGGACGATGGTAAACGTCAATGGGTTTATCGACAATCCATTTTCAGCACACCAGTTTACGGCTGGATTTAGCGCAGATTGCAATCTTGAACAGACGATGTCCTCTTGCCAACCTAAAATACCGATTACTAAGTCATCTATATAACCATAGGGGTTAAATTTTATTCGCATGCAGCTTCTCAGCTTCTCCAGGAACTCCAGGCTGCATAGAAAGGGAGATAGTAACCCTAATTGAGAACACCCACAAGTGGCTATTACAGATTATTTACTCTCTCCAAGATTTACTGTAATGATTCGCGACTTCAACTGACTTATGACCCAGTCCGTTAATAGACTGGCTGACTCAGACCATTAGTACTAAGTTAAGTATTTCATGAAAGCCAACTATACAAAACCCGAAGAGCACTCGAAAGCATATAATTGAAATACATATAATATCAAAGTAAAACATAATTTCAAAATAAAATAGTATGTTTACATATTAAAATCAATGAGATAAATAAGTTGCGTGCAATGCTGTTAAATTATGATTACGATAAGTAATCGGTTAGATTATTTACTAAAATGAATTGTAATTATTATTTAATTGTGCCTTTCAAATATTGGGATTATGTAATGATTACGATTACAAATAATCAAAAAATAATAAGGATTACTCTAGATTACTGAAAAAAATAAAAAAGAATCAAAATAAATAATTGATTCTATTCAGGATTATTTTTGATTCTTTTTGATTATTTTTGATTATTTTCAATCTAAAATACCAAACAACTTTTTAAATTTTTTCTTAAATTTTGAAGATATTTTTTTAGTAAACTTTTTAAACTTGTTTTTTTTTTGTGTAACTACATATATGCGCATATATGTATGTATATGTATATATAATATTGTAACATATATATATATTTTTTTTTTGGGAAAACATAGCAGTCTAAAAGAAGCTTTTGTTGCTTTTAACACCCCCCTGACATCCTCAGCACCAGTAGAGGGACTATTTTCCTTTGCGGGGATTGTGAACAGTCCAAGGAGCCAGTCAATGTCGGACTTATTATTTGAGAAATTAGTTTTATTGAAAGCAAATTCTAAATGGAGTTAGTGCATATTTTTTTTGTTATTTTGTTATAAATGAATTTTGTTACGTTATTTTTTTACTTTGTCTTTAATATATTTATTTGTTAAAAATAAAATGATTAAAAAAATGTCTTAAAAATGAAAAAAAGCAAGAAGAGAAAAGCTCTTTGGTATTTTGGAATGAAAATAATCATAAAGAATCCGTGAAAAGAATCAATTATTTATTTTGATTCTTTTTGATTCTTTTTAGTAATCACGAGTAGTCCTGTTTAGTTTTTGATTATTTGTAATCGTAATCATTACGTAATCTAGTTGGGACTAAGATAATCGTAATGTAATCAATTATTTCCCTCTCAAATACAAAGTAATCATATTATTAATGATTACGTTTAGCAATCAAAACTAAATTGGTTTGGTTGCGTGTTGCAAGAATGTTGTGTGTAACTTAATAATTGAAAATTCTTCAGAAACAACTGAAGCGTTTTAAATAAGTAATTAATTAAAAAAGTGGTGACTAAATTGATTTGAAAACATGCAACTACAAACTTTTCATCTACCCATAACATTTTTGTGGCATTCAAAATAAATTGATAGGCAAAGCTCATTACAGTACGTGCTTTCTACATATGTATATATAAAAAATATGTACGCACTTATCTACATAAATATATATCTGCTTTGGTGTATCTGTAGAATGGAAAAATTTTCGCAGATTTCCATGCTTTTAACTTACACGAGCGTAGCGTAATTTGATTCTATCATTTCCTTCCAACTACTCTAATACGTACCATAATTTGTCTCTATTGATTGGAAATTTACCACAACCTTTGCTGTTAGCGTCCCTACCTAAAAAATTAAGAGTGGGTTTTTGACATTCACTTTTTTTCATTGTCATTATCTCCTATTTAAAGCATACACATTCGGGTGAACTAACCAAATACTTAACCGAAGAGCAGAAATGTATTTGATTTTAAAAAGGTTCAAAATCACGAGGAAAATTTGATTAAGCATCGCTCCGTCTGTATGCCCAATAGCCCTTACACACGGTAACTAAAGTAAAGCAAATATTTACTATATCAATAAAACCTTTTTCAGGGAAGGTTTCAAATGAAATAATTGCCATGCGCGATTTTCAGTGATAAAATGAAATTCAAATAAAATTTGATAAATGCTGTATATTAATAATTTGAACTAAAAATTTGCACATATTTTTTCTTCAAGTAAAATTGTCTCATCAAGTAAATAAATATACATAGAAAAAATCAATTCTAAATGCGTTCGGTCTCTGTACGGCACTGTAATGATTTCGGTGTGCCTTGATTTTCAAGAAGTCGACCCACACTGGTGCTGCTAATGGATGGTGGAGTTGATAACTTTAGTAAATAAATTACGCCTACTGCTTCTGGGACCACCGATATTAGAAAGCATTCTCCTAGAGTAGTGCAAATTTTGGGCGTTTTATCGGAAATTGTATTCCACGTGTGTATGTCAAAGTTAAGCCTATTGTCTGGTATCGAACCCAAGTAGCGTAGTTACAGTTGTGATGATATTAGGTGCCTACCCACGGTGAAACAAGCTGTATTCCCCTCGAGAAATATCCATGTTTTTTAGCCAGCATTTGTTCTCCTCAACTTTCTGTTTATGTTTCGTTGCGGCCACCTACGCTATATTGTCCACAACTCTAATAATGTTAACACCAATGGAAAACAGTACTGAGACTCGCGACAGTTCTGCTGCTACCGCTTAGATTTTTTCCCTTCTTCTGTGTTGAATACCAGCACTTTTTTTAGTTGAGTTTGGTACATCATCGTCACTGTAGGGAGCTTTGTTGTTGCCAATCATACCGGAAGCCGCTAGGATTTTTCCAAATATAACCTCTTTTACATCGTAGACGCTAATGCTAAGATGTGCCCACATTTGTGAAGGGAGGTAAACCTACGCGAATTTAATTCAATATAAAATACATATAATAAACAATGCGAAAATCTTTAAGTTAATAAATTATAATTGGGATTAAATGCAAATAAACAATACATTTTCCAAGTTTTCCGAATTGCAAATCATTCAAAGTTCAAGTATTATTTCAAATTAATCCCTCACATTCAGCTCTCTACGCGTAACAAAGAGTGGAAATTTAAGTCGAAGTTATCTTAGTAATATCAGAGAAAAAATATACATATGTAGTTAATTTAAAGTACTACATCAGCTAGCGATATTTGCTCATCCAACGCAATGCCACTCGAGTAATGAAGGAATGGGTTAAGTGTCAAAATTTCCAAAGATATGCATAAACTTTTGGAGTGAAACAAAAACTATCTAATAATGCCGCATATTCTTTCCAAAAAAAACCAAACTGTCTTCCGTCATTGTCGCTCATTTACTTCGACTCTTTGCAGTGACAGCTTGGGAACTTAACTCACACTTTGATCAATACCTACATATGTATAATTTTCGTTTTCATTTTCATTCACACTTCTTGCTGGTTATGGCTTTAATTGTTGTTGTTGTTGTTGTTGTTGTTTTTAATGCCAAACAAATGAATACACAATGACAACGTAGATTACTTAGTTTACTTACTTAAATTAATGGAATTTCACACGAATGACACAAATGACAAGAGAATGAGATGTAGATGGAGATGGTAGCCAAGCATTTCTGACAAATCCTATCTTTGGGCGTAAAAGCGTAAAATTTGTTCCCAGCAATCAATCGACGTCATAAATGAGTCATAAAGATGGCCTAGAGCGTTAACTCTCATTAGTTTGCAATGAAATTTATGTACGATAATTCATTTAGAGGTATTTGCAAATAATATAAGTAAATAAGTAAATATAGTTTGGACTGATTATATTTATACCGATAATGATTTTGGTTTGAGCTTAACGCTTTTGGGAACAAACCGGTACAAACTTGTGTAAAGCCATAGGTAGATGATGCCCGTCCACGCCATTAATTAACGAAACAAATAGGACAGCACTGGAAGTCCGCAGTGCCACTTTTCCGTTTATTCTGTGAGTTGCGTCCTACGCGTACGGGTTATTTTTAGAATAAAGTAAAAAAAACCATATGAAAAAATGTAAAAAAAAAATAAAAAAAAGGTATAAAACTGTATTAAAATAAGTGAAGAAATAAATGGTCTAGTTGCGTTTTGAGATTTTATAGAAAAAAATGGATGAACGCAACATATAAAGGGATCGAATATTTTAAATTTTTCAAGAGAATTGGAACGATTTTCTGTCATCCCTTGTTAAGTTTGGTTTCGAGACAAATCGTTTTCGATGCTGCGCCATCTTCAATGTCAGGTTTTGTTCTGTTCAGTTAACGTCTTCTGTTACGTATTTATATGAAGATAGTAAGGGATTGTGTTGTAATTGACTTAACGACGAATCTGAAGTGGATCATTTTAGCAAAGACAGAAAGTATGGAAACGATTCAGACTAGGTACCAGATAAGAAATAAGAAGCAGGCCCAAGGTTTGGAAGTACATATAATCCGACAAGGAAAATGGACATCATTGGAGCACTTTCGGAGTTGCAAGAACTAAAAATTGTGAAAAAGTAAAAATGAAATATCACAGGACAATAAAGATTCGGACATCTTCGACGACCCAATTGCAAATTCCAATGATGATTGATTTTCAGTAGGTCAAATTTGAAGTCAAATGTTGCCAGTTAAATGGTAACAGCCTATATTTTCACACATTTCGATTTGAAACCAATGCAAAACTATAAAATAGTAGCTTTTTCATTTCAGGTCGTATTTTGTTGTATCATATTTGACCTAATGAAAACAGTGCACACTGAAAGCTCTAATGATATTTCAAAAGACGAGACCAATCTCTGCGCGTGGTCTTCAAATGCCTCAATTTAATTTTGATGCTAGAAACTGGGGTGTGAAAATTTGCGTCGAAAAAAATTGGAACACAAGGAATATTTTTGGTAAGAGTATCACGTCAAAACTACGAATTTCCCTTTTTAGTAGTTGCGTTTTGTCTTTCTCTAAGGCTATCTTGACTAAACTCACGTGTCTGGTGTGGAATTCGTGGTTATCTAATGGCTTGTGTTGGGTTGTATTTCTACTTATATTCCTTTTTGGCATATATGAGGACCTCTGAATTCGTATCTGAGAAATTATTTAGCGATATTATTAGCTGCTTACTATACAACCAGTCACTAAATTGTAAAAAAAATTCCAAATTACTGCTCCAAATAGAATTTTTCTTTACTTAGCGTCATTGTATAAATAAGAGAATATTAAATGCTATAAAAAAGGAACGCGAACGCGGTAGCCTAGTGTGTAGCGTGTGCGCGCCTCATTCGGGGTGTTCTGGTCTCAAATCTCGACGGGACAAGTAGCATAGACAATTGTAGCAAAGCTTTTAGGATAGCGTACAATTGTATCTGTTTATGACGAAAACGTGACCGAGAAGCAGTTTCGTAGTCTACTAAATATAAACACCGATCATTAGTCGGTTCGACGAACATTTTTAAAACATTTATTTTCATATATTAAAAGAACTTTTCGTTATGTTTATCGAATATATATGTGTTGTCTTATTAAATCAAATAATAAATTTAAATTTATAATTCGAATAAGACGAAATTTCAGCCATAGTTTTAATAGTTGCGAATGCATCTACTTCCATCAGGAACTTTTTCGATGCACTGACTTCTTCCTCTTCCAAAAAAAAGCAAATGTCTTAAAAACTGCAAGAATTCTAAAACAAACCCCAACCATACGTCAAAACGACTAGCATTATCGTAATAACTAAAAAAATATTGTACTTACGTGCCGGGTATGTGCGTCTTCCGAAAGACCTCTGCAAACGTTGAGTTGACAAGCAACGTTATGATCACCGACGCGCCGTCGAAAATATAAAGTGAATTTTTAATGTCGCGTATTCTCTAATCGACGAAGGTTAGGTGTCTAGGGTTAAAAGCTACAATTCAACAACTCTTTTAATTCAACAACTTTTTGAAATAACTACCTTTCTCCCTACTATTGAAGAAAGCATTACCAAAATATTGAAATCTCCTTTATTATTTATATTAACTGTGCACCTTAACGTGTAATCTTAGCGCGTGGCTCATAATTTGCATTTGTATCTGCGTGTAGGGTTGTTGTTTTTATTTTTGTGTTATAGATGCAGAACTCATATCCGTTTCACAACGTCTGATTGCCCCTGAAACGTTTGCTGGGTACACAGCTGACAACAACCAGGCCTCTGCTACTCTCTGCCTAATTCTAAATGAATTGTAAACATACGAACAGGTGAAATGTAGCTGTGGTGCGAGTGGAAGACAGATTGACTGCGTTGTCATTTAGACTGACACGTTATCGAATTACTAGCTTTAACTGGAAGCTTATGAAATGGCAAAAATTCGATATTTATTGTTATAAGAATGTTCAAAATTATGACACAACATTTGCCTAAGTACTCACTTATTTTAATAGCGCCGTGAAGGTTTAGCTTAAGTGCGTGACGTGGTTGAAAATATTTTAGAAAGTATTTATTTAATAAATTTCATAGGTATGCAAATATGTACAAAGATGTTCGCTTTTTCGCTTGCGCGAGAATGCGGTTTTCATAGACACCATAAGTGAGGTGAGACTGAGAGTTTTTTCTAGTGAATTAATAGCAAATTTTGAAACGTGTGCAAGCTATTTTTGGGTACGGCTTTTGAGAGTATATAGCAGTGTATAAAAAGAGATTACATCACACTAATCCCAAGTAAAATGTGTACAAAAAACGACAGTTGCTTGAACTTTTGCACCCTTTCTTCTGATGTTTGAAAAACTATTTCGAGCCACAAAGCTAAATTGATCTAATGACGTTCATCATACCACTCTTAGTTGGATAATATACAAAACGGAAACAATATCAACAAATATTATGGTCGACTTAGTAGCACGTTTGAAATTTCTAATTCCAACAGGTTACTCATACGCCCCGACAAAACGTAGTCTTTGCAATCCATTGTCATTCATGCGTCCTAAGTAAGCAGAGTGTTCCAAAGCTAAACCAATGACACAATTTAAGTAAACATAGGTTATTATAATGGTTGGACTATTTCGATTATCTCCAGAGACCCATTGTTATACAACATGTGGGTCAGTGATTCCCAGTTCAATCTAAAACAATTTTGCAGTTAGCAGAAATTTTAGAAGTTTCCGAATTTCCACATATCCAAGGTTTTTTAAGCTATCGAAGAATATTCAGCTTAAAATGGAGAACCTTTTTCTAGAACGCGAGAAGCGCACTGAATTATAAGATGCAGAATCGCTACCTCCTCTTCTTCGTCTTCACAACCCCTACAGAAATCATACTACAACTGCTAGGCTACTCTACAGATGTTCTACAATTGTTCTCGGTTCGCCATCTGTCATTGGACACCTTAAGACCGTCCGTCGGAAGCAAGTATCTTGCATGCTTGTAAAGGTATACTGATTTCATCCATTATATCCTTAGCAGGAAGTTTCGTGCCGAGTCGCGCGAGTGAATTGGCCTTACAGCTCCACTTTCTGTCTCACTAAAGGACGTGCGACATTCCATGGCTACTACAGAGCTTTGTGACTGTTTTTTGTATGCATTCCTTGCTACCTGAATATCAGTAAAATTATAAATCTCAACCTTGAATATCATATCATACTTTATCAGGATTGTGACCCTGCTAATTGCCATCTGTTCCGCCGAAAAATGCTACAGTGCCTGCACGGTAGTGGTCAGGAAAGCGGAAGCTAGCAGAGATTCCCAAAAGTTCACAATATACACCTCCATCAACTCTACCCTCGAGCTTGGAGCCACCTGTATATACATGGATGAACTCGCCCTTTCCTATAGCATCCCGTTTCCAAATATCCCTTGAGGGTAGGAGGGTCGTGATCGCTGTAGTGAGTGTAAGGGTCGGCGGTGGATAATCCTCAAGAATAGGAAGGTCCGGGAACTTCGCAAATATCTTGTTATGATTAAATTTAGTGTTTGACTACTTGCTAAGGGTGTTCAGCCGAATTTCCGCACCGCTTGGGACCAGTTTGGCAAGTAGGGAGTACAGTGTGTTGTGCTCCACTATACCACTATGCCATAGTAGAGAGTTTGATGAAACTATCCAATATAAAATCTAGATATTTGGCCTCTTCCTATACTACGAAGGTATCTCCCCCTAGAGTTAGATGGTCGCGATCCGGTATCTTAGAAAAAAAGTGTAATTAAATGTCTTGTGTTTCTCTAATTTTAGATCTTAACTGAAGGCGCTGTTTGTTAAAAATTATTCCTTAATCAAAAATAAACTTTACAAACTTCCATAGAACTCTCGTGAACTTTAATCACTTAAAAATCACCGCAATCAGTTTTACAAAAATGTTTAAAAAAACCAATACTCACGGTTTCTCGTTTAATATTCAGCAGTATCAAACGCGATTTAGTTGTTTAAATTAGTTTCTTTACAATAACGATAAGCTTTGCATCAGGTTGAATATAAAGTCTAAGCCTAAGTTATTTTGACATTATGTTAAGTCGGTTCTATCAGCAGTAAGTCTGGTTAAAAAATCTCTGAGAACACCAACCGAAGTTGCAAACTTTTTTGCTGAATTTCTCCAAGTAAATTTCATACAGGATGATGTTGATTGTGATGCTTCGTAGGATTTCTCTACGCCTTATCACTTACTGTCGATCAATTTCGGAGATTTGTGCCTCTCTTAAGATAATATCATTAACAGTGTTTCTAAGGTTTGAACTCTCTGACTCTCAGCTGTTTTTATTAAAAAAATGTCCAGCGATTGCCACTCCGTTGGAATTGCTTTTCATTAGACCTTTGTCTTCAGGATATTTTATTGATGAGAGGAAGCTTACTTAAATTTCTCCGCTTATTCAAAATGGTAAGAAAAAGGATTTCTGCAATTATAACCGCATTTCGAAGTCCTCGACTGTCTCAAAATTGTTTGAATGCAGTCTGAAAGAGAAGGTATTTATTTGGGACTAAGGACGTAATTTCATCCAATCAGCGCGGGTTTGCTACTGAACGTTTTACTGTTTCCAATTCAGCAGTTTTCAGCGAATACTGGATAGCATAATTTTTGGCAGGATGTCAAGTTCGTTACACAAATATTTCGAAAGCGCTTGCCAAAGTCTCTCATAATATTTTATTACATAAGTTAGGACTTTTGAGATTTCACTATATTTTTCTACAATAGATGAAATTCTACAAGAAATAGGCGGCGTGTGGTAACAATAGATGCCGCTTCTTGTAAACGTTGCCTCTTCGGAAGTTCCTCAAGGAAGTATATTGGGCCTACTAATATTTGCAGAATTCGATAAATTGTTGTTTTTTGGTGCGGAAAGTCTCGTCTTTCATTAAACGTAAAAAATGCCTTCAAATTACTTTTTCTAAAAGTCAAACTTTTTTAAAAATTAAGAAATTGAAAGTAATTTCTGAGACCTATTTTTTATTTAATAGTCATATAAAAATGTATTTTAGCAACGTCATATTCAATTCTAAGTTTTATGGTACCGCTCACAATTTTTGGATCCTTATAATATGCTGCTTTACTTAGAGACCTAACTTTCAATTTTCCTTCAATAGGATTGAAAATGTTCAAAAAGTGTTCCTAAAATTTGTCATGCGTATTTTAAAATTAATTTTGAAAACTAAAGTTCGCTCAACTATTCGAGTTTTTTCCAACCTTATTTCAACCAACACTCTTGCATACAAATATAAATACAAAATATATTAATTTATATCATGAAAATTCAAATGAAAGAACTAAAACGGTAAGCGCCCACATATATATTAAAAACTTCTTATCTTGTTGTTTGTGAATAAAGTCGAACACTTTTTAGCAAAGTCCTCATAATTTTTCGAGTGCTTTATATTTCTATATATATAAAAGAAAGTCGTGTTAGTTACACCACTTATAACTCAAGAACGGCTGAACCGATTTGGCTGAAAATTGGTGGGGAGGTAGCTTAGAACCAGGGGCAGGTTATAGGATACTTTTTATCCCGTTACCGTGGGACGACAAAAAAACGGTAAATTTGATTTTTTTTCTTCGCCCTTCATATATGTATTTTGCTTTTGCTTTTTTGTATGAAAACTAAAATTTGCATGTACTCTGGCGGCGAAAGGTAATATCGATGTAAATTGTAGTGACATCTGCTTTAGTATGGCTCGACTTCGTGCTTCTCAATCACAAGAGCAAAGCGAGGCAGTCCGTGCAAAGGCTCGGTTGGCTATGAGAAATCATCGAGCAAACCTAAGAGATCAACATCTTGATAATTTTCGACGCACAAGGAGAAATTTATCAAGTACTGATTTGAATCGAGCAGCGTTTCGATATGATTACAGCACTGATTACTGCTTGCATACTAGCGTTCGCATTGGGCCAATGGATGTGGTTTGCGAGTATTGAAGTTTTCCGGAGAAACGCCAAGATTGTGCTGCCTTAATGGGAAAGTGAAATTGCCATTATTGACTCCCCCACCTGAGCCATTGCACTCATTGCTACTACATAATTCAGAATGAGGTCATTAGTACACTACATTCGTTCAAATCTATTGACTGTGCAACAAATGCAGATGATGCCACCAACTATCCAATTGAATTTTTAAGCTCCTTGGATGTGCCTGGCTTACCACCGCATAATTTACGACTAAAGGTTGGTTCCGTAATAATCATGCTTCGAAACATAAACCCACCAAAACTGTGCAACGGAACGCGTTTGGTGGTAAGTAAATTGATGAACAATGTGATTTACGCGACGATACTCAAAGGAAAATTTGAAGGTGAGGAAGTTCTCATTCCGAGGATCCCGATGATCCCAACCGACATGCCGTTTGAGTTTAAACGACTTCAATTTCCGATCCGTCTTGCATTCGCCATGACCATTAACAAATCACAAGGCCAATCCTTGAAAGTTTGTGGTCGAAATAAAGAAAATCCATGTTTTTCCCATGGTCAATTATATGCGGCATGTTCAAGGGTCGGAAGACCAGCTGCGTTATTTGTTCTTGCACATAGTAATAAAACTAAAAATATCGTCTATCACAAGGTGCTTCACTGAAGAGTGCAGCCTATGCACTAAAATACATGGCCAATAAGGAATCATTACAATAATTGATTTTTGGTACTTACTTATATTTATTATCCTAATAAAAAATTTAAACTCTTAAAATCAAGAATCTGCTCATTTATTGCTTCTAAGGCGGAGCAATGTTCGCCGGGTCAGCTAGTTTATAGTAAAAACAAAAATCTAGGGATAATATATCCAAAATTGGTGATGGTGAAAATCAAAACGACTTTCAAAGACACAACTTTTTAAGAGTCAAATATAGTCTTAACTGGGACTTTTTCGCCGAAGTAAAGATTTTAAGAATCGGGTCTCAAATAAGGAAGTTGTAGCAAATATTGCGATACTTAGCGGGTGCCTAAAAAAATTACACCCAAAATTTTTCTCGACATGAGTGTTCAAATGAAACTGACACTCACTGAACTATTTTTCGGGATCTCCGATTTTTTCATAATTGTTTATGATTTAATTGAGAGAGATCTTCCTGATTTTCTAAATTATTTTTGTTTTTTTTTGGTGCAACCACATTCGGGATGTTTGTTTTTGAAAAAAGAAATCCGTTTCTTCTTTTTTTCAAAACACTTGAAATATTAAAAGTGAAAAAAAATTAAACGAAATGCTGATTCCAAAAAAAAAAAAACGATCTTGAATTTTTTTGCTTAAAGACAACCGTTCATTCCGCAATTTTTGGGCCTAGTCTAATGGTGGAATAGCAATGGAATTTATTTCGCGCTTTTAAAGTACAAGGTGCCGCAAAAGTGATGTTATGAAATCTAAAAACCCAGAAACACTTTCTTCACTTATTTCTATATGTATATAGTACATTTGTTTATGCATATTTATTACTCAAACAGTCTCACCAAAAAAGAAAATTATTACCAGAACTTGAAGAAAAATTCTGTTTGATAAAAGTTGGCATTTTTACATATTTTTAAAATTTTGAATAACAGGATAAATGAAAGTGTTTGAAACTCTTCTATTTATTTTATTACCAAGCTTCGTATGTAATATTGGTTGATATATTTAAAAACTATGTTTTCATATTAAATTTTCTTGGAAATTTATGCAAATCGTGTAAAATTCCATGCTACATCATTTCCAATTGTAAATGCGAAAGCATCAATCGAAAATAAGAATAGTCAATTTAAATGAGAAATCAAAAAAAAGGCATATGAAAATAGGAAAATGGGAGTGTGATGCTTAATCCTATTACATATTTTTGAAGTAATAATTACGATCAAATTTTGTATGTGCACATTGACATATATTGAGGGGTGATTGCATTCGCATGGAACGATGCTGACTGTGGAAATGCTCTTGCCCACTCTCCTCCTATAGTAGTGGCCTTTACTTCATCCACGAGCTTTTCTAAATACTGGAGATTTCGAATTTTTATTTTATGCTTTCTTATTTTTATATAACACATTTTAATTTGTCGCTTTCTCATTAACAATATTCTCAAATTCATTTGACGCTTTCGTAATTTAAAACGACTAATCTTATTTCCAATAGTCGCTTTCTGAATTACAATTGACTATTCTTATTTTCGATTAACGTTTTCCCATTTTAATTTGACCCTTTCTCAATAACAATGGGAAATAGTGTAGTTTAAAAATGAGAAAATATTTCTGCGGAAATGAGCTCTGTTATCACTTTAGTGTAAAAAAACCCCTGCAACAGCATTGCCTTTTATATTTTGTGCCTAATAATGAAAACACAGTCAAATATTAAGGAAAATAGTTTTATTGTTTTTCAAAATATTCTCCATCCAAGTCAATACACTCCTGCATACGCTTGAACCAATTTTCAAAGCACTTTTGCCACTCAGAAGAGTATACCTCTAAAACGAGCTGTTTAAAGGCTTCTACAGCTCCTTCAGGCGTTGAAAAACGTTGACCTCGCATTTTTTTTTTGATGTTGGGAAATAAAAAGAAATTACTAGGTGCCAAATCAGGGCTGTAAGGCGGATGCCCCATCAATTCGACCTTTTGAGTCCTCAAAAACTCTCTTGCGTGAATCGATACGTGAGAGCTCGCATTGTCTTAGTGAAGAATGATTTGTCTTCGGCGGTTGGTTTTTCTTAATTCTCCAAAAACTTTTGGCAAACAAACGGCTGTATACTACTCAGAATTGACCATTTTAAGTTTATCTAGTGGAACAGCTGCGACATGACCAGAGTTTCCGAAAAAACAGGCGACCATTTGCCTTGAGGTGCTTCTTGCGCGAACAACTTTTGTTGGATTAGGCTCGTCTTGGAACACCCATAGAGTCGATTGCTGCTTTGTTTCCGGCTCATATGCATAGATCCAAGATTCGTCACCTGTTACGATGTCATAGACGTGCTTTGATTCACCGCGGCAAAATTTCTTCAACATTTCTTAACACCAATCGACACGAGTCCTTTTTTGGGCAATTGTCAAATTATGCGGTATCCAATGAGAACAAATCTTCTTTACGACCAAATGTTCACGCAATATTGAATGTATGCTGATCCCACTAATAGCCAAGGATGCCCCTATCTCGCGATATGTCACATGACGATCTTGTATTATCGATTGGCGCACAGCATCGACTGTATCTGGCACAACCACCGTTTTTGGACGACCTTCATGAAATTCGTCCTGCAATGATTGGCGGCCACGTAAGAACGCGTTGTATCATCGTTTCACAGTGGCTAAGTGTGGTGATTCAGCACCAAAAGTAAAAGTAAGTTGTTTGATGCACTCCTGTCTCGATAATCCACGTCGAAAATCGTAGTAAATTATCGTACGAAAATGTTCACGGGTTAATTCCATTTTTAGGCAATATGAATTTTTAAACTCACTATACATAAATAAACACAAATAAAACTCGTAAGGAAAACGTTATATGCAAGTTTATGTCAAAAAATACCAAACTTTACGATAAAAATATCTAATTACAGCTAATCACATGTTGTGTTGCGAAGACGCAAAATATAAAAAGGCAACCCTCGTATACAAATTTGTATGATTTAGGTTTCAGAATAATTTAAAAAAGCCCGTCCTCTCAAATTAGTTTAATGTTGGGGCTTCGCATGGAGTACATTTCTGAAATAAATCTGATAGGCAATAAAAAATAAATATATTAAATGAAAAAGTTATGGCTCTCCATAAATGAACCAAGTCTCCGGTAAACCGTAGAAATTCGACTAAAGTCAGGTTGTATTGAACAAGAATAAAAGCCGATAATTATAAATAAATCACATTATATAGTTTCCATTATAGTTTTTATTATATATTGTAGTTTCTGGCCTGTACTATAAAATTCGGGGTACACTTTAAAAATTGTATTATTATTTTCCAATATAACCTTCCTCATTTAAATACATTTTTCTCAGAGCTTTATTAATATTTCTATGCCTTCGAAAAGTAATCTAAAGCTTTGCCCAACGGTATTTAGTTTTTTTCTCGCAAGTCGGATTTCAATAAAGATAAGTATTATAAATTTCGTTTCAGGCAAACTCGGGTAACGCAGGAGATGGTTCGATTACCAGGATTATTTAATGACAGCCTTGGAAACAACTGAAAGTTGTCCCAAAGCAACAACATGTTTATCATCCGAAACAATTTTGTTACGATCTTTATAATCCACCTTTGATATTCTAAAAGTTTTTAGCAATGACTTTTTTTTCTGAGACTGTGCCGCATTTGTTTTCCGTTAGTCCAATTCATTTAATTACCGACTTCTCGGTTGGTTGTTCACCAGTATGCCAGGAGGTTAAATTTAAGTTTAGATTTTTTTTCTATAATAGGAGTTTTTTGCCTTGTGGAAATGAGCTTACTCTTTCTATGGCTATTTTGAATAAATCTCTTTAATAGAAACTAGTCAAGTTTACTTGCTCTTACACAAAATTATAAAAATTTTTTCATTTGCATTAAAGCTTTTCAAAAGAGATTTCCATTAATTCAAAATAAAAATTACACTTTGTCTTTTTTTTTTTTTGACTAAATATTTAAAATCAATATTTTTATTCTTGCTTGGCAACCCTTCGTTCAACCACAATAAAAGTAAAGCTTGTAGAATGGTGCTGTCGGCAAAATCAAAAAAACTTTTCAACGTTTGTTGTTGTAATTAATTGGTTTTGTTTTTGCATTGCATGCGTATGCTACCGCGTTCACTTTGGTACATCAGACATAGCGCTCTGTTCATTTGCGCGTTCACGCATTTGTCTGTGTGTGTGTGTGTGTGTTAGAGAGTGTTCGAGTACAAGTGTATTACCTGCAAAAAGTTAGTCCTTTGTCTTTAGCGTTGTTCAAGCAAGTTTGGTACATATTAATTTCCCAAGCGTATCAAATTTTTCAACACGAACATACATATGTACACATTTTGGAATGGTCTCATGAGACAACTAGTTCGAACAGTACTATGTACTTAGTTAAAAACATTTTACTCATTTCTTAAATGTCTTTTGTACCGGTGAAAAATGTATGAAAAGTGGAACAGTTGGTAGTTGACCTGCCTTCCGTTCAGAAGCAGAGTAAAAAACATATCACAGAATCGTTTTTATAGCATTTGAAAATAACGCTTAGCTAGTTGATATCTGCTTTTTATACATTGCCTAACAGTAAGCGGAATAATTCAGAATAAACCTGAGCCATCCAGAGCTAAATTGAATACGGTAATCCGAAGATCTTGCACAAATTCTATCACAACATTCTTTATTGGAGATTATCAAGTGGTAGGCTTCTCTCTCTTTCTCCGCTATTTCTTGGTACCTCCCAGATGAATTTCATCTGCTATGGGTACTTGAACTCTCTGGGATCCGACAATATTGTTTCTGCGCAACTATTTATTTATAAAGTCTGTGTCGGTGTCTGAAAGATAGTTAGCTCCTCTCTACGTATGCACCCTTGAGATCTAGAGACTGAATTCGGAAATCGCTTCTGATGTATATCTTAAGTGCTTGAGACTATACAGTATCTGTTTTTTTTTAAACCTCTTAAAAATCGATTTTACCTGCAAATAAGAAATAATTTTTCATTTTTACCTCATTTTCTTTTCGGTTTGTTCTATTGAATGTTAAAAGGTTTAGCCAAGATTTATGCTAAACTGGCACCGACGTTTTGATTTTTGAAAATCTGATATCAGATTTGTAACTTTTTAGTAACGAATTTAATTAAAATATTTTCATAGCGGAACAGCGAGAGAGGATGTTACAAGGACCCAAATGTCTCTATCGCATACGAGCTTAGCAGTTGAGCATCAATGCAACCACATTTTGAAGTCGCATTTTGAGGGACGATCTACAATTTTTTTTATTATTACAAAATACATGAGACTCAAAGAATATTGGCCACAGACATGTCTCGTAATATAGAATACGGCAAAACAATCGGACGAATATCGGAAACCATGCCGGTCTTTTGGCTGCAAGTTTTAATGACCGATAGGGCAGATTTCATTCTTTCCCGCGGTGTTAATAAACAAATTTGCTTTATTTGTGAAGCAGAAATTGCTCACCTGATTCATGTCACAAAATTATGTGATCAAAAAGTGACAGCCGATGGTAAACGATATCGGTAGATGTTGACACATTTTGGATACTGTTTTCAGGTTTCCACCAGAGGGGGCGCCATACCACACAGCAACCAAAATAATTGCAACAAAAATTCCCAAGACGAGGAAAAGAGGCAACACACACGCTCCCATTCAAGAGGAAATTAATCATATCTTCCCAGCTATTTGATGCAAAATATATTTTATCGAATATATACACATATTTCCTTTAGATCAAGGTATACATATATAACATTGTAGACCACTTCAATATCTAGAAAAGAATATGTCTTTATACAAGCCGGGTAAGATAGCATTATAATAATTTGGAAACCTTAAGAGATTTTTATTAATATAAATAAAAACAAAATTGAGTTAGTATGATATTAATGTACCAAGGCCATTTTAAAAATTTTAAATGTTCTCTCCCCAATTAAATTCTTTTTAAAAAATTAGGTACTAATTTGTTAAAATATTGAATATTTCCATTTGTTGTAAATTGCCTTATATTTTGTGGTGATCTATAATTTTCAAAATCATACTTTCTGGCCAGTATAGCAAGTGTGTTGGCTGTTCTACGCCAATTTCGAAAAATATTAAGTACCCGAAATTTTGTCGTCTAATTCTATGTATTCTGCATATGAAATTTGAATAGATTATCTTTAATAAAAAATATATCTTTAGTATTTTTGTAAATTATAATAGTAAATATAATTTGCAAACCCTGTACGAAATTTGGTAAGGTTTGATGAAGCTGTTTCGGATATATACATACAGTGTTGTGCGCATCATAAGCAACAAAATTCACTTATGCTCACTAATTTATTTTAAATAATTTTATATAAACATATGGCTCACTCTGTGACGCAAACCATATAAATTAAAGTTTCAAACTTTTTATTTTGAATTCCATAGAAAAAAAATTAAGAATTCTTATTCATCAGCACAAATTTGAAAAAAATTAACATCACTTGAGACTTGCACTTTATTATTTTAAATTGAATTGGCTACAAAACCGCAAACAATGCAAAGAAAGAAGAAGTTGCAAATTTTAGGATTTTGTTGCCTATGATACACACAACACTGTACAAAAAGATTTTCTCTCTTCAACCAAATGCTGTGGCTATTTATAAAATTTTAGCAGATTAACTTTTATAGTTACGGAATTATCGATTTTTTTTAGATTGTAGGCCGATTTTAATAAACTTCAAAATTATGATTATAAAAGTGTACAGTTCGCTTAGGTTCTCCCACAGATAAAGCTATTTCGATTAATGTTGGCGGCGCCAAGACCATTTCCACAATTTGTGTAACCGCCTAGTAAAATACCTTCCTTTGTAATTAGATTAAATGAAATGCAATATGAGTATCAATTTAAGTAGAATTTGGTTCTTCTAAAGAGGACGGAGGAAATTTACCCACGCGCTTGCTTGGAAGCCTAATCAAATTTGAGCAAACTATTTTTAATGGTAATTAAAATATCGCGTTCTTTTTTTTATATAGCTTTTAGCAGATATTATTATCATTACATATAAAATTTCAGAAACATTGAATTAGAGTATTTTAAATGACTCATTAACCATTAGAACAAAAAACCGTATCATGGTTTCGTGAATGCCTTCGACGCGCTTTATAGTTTTCCCGTCAAAATATCTGATTTCTTTCTTTATTTTTAAACTTCGGAAAATCTCCATTGGACTCCGAGAAATCGTATAGTATTTGAAACGTAAGCCACGTGGGGGAACTACGGACCGTAACTATCAAAGTGTTAGAAAATTATTGATCTAACAGACGGTTTTGTTTTACTAACCTATTTATGACTTCATTTTTTTTCAGTTGACCGATCACTTGAATTATATTCACATTTTAAGGAGAATTACTTATCTTCCTCCAAATTTTTTGTAATAATCTAAGGACATTCCAGCAATTTTTAGTTTATTGACAGCTTTGTGACCACAGGGTTGGTTAGTCCGTTGATGAAAGAAAAAATTTGAGAGACTGTGTACATATGAGATAATATTTCTTTTTTTTTTTGTAATTTACGATTATAAAAGAAAACTTCTAAAGGCTGTAACAAGTATAAGGAATAATTGGATGAAATGTTAATTTTTCAAAATGCATCATCCACTTTGTTTATGGAGAACATATTTTTTAATAATTATCGATAAAATTTAGAGCGCACACTAATTTGTTCTTGATTTTGTTCTTAATTTTTGATAAAACACCTCATTCCATTTTAATCTATTGACAGGTTTTACAAAACAAAATTATTTAATTTCATCGTAAGTTGCTTAGTAATTAAGAATAGGCCATAAATTAAAATAGCGTGTCTGGGCTTTTAGGTTTGCTTGCAAGTTGGGTTGCTGGAATTCTTGTACTTCTGAAGAGTGACCCTGAACATTAACGGCTAAAAAACTGTATTCAGTGACTAAAACGGAAAAGTACGAATAGCACCAGTTCCAAACTCGTCTAAAATGCGAAAAGTATCAAATTAACTAGTTCTTGAGTAGCTTGTTCGAGAGTAGCTAAATTAACATCGTGACATGTTTGTATGTAGGTATGTGCATAAATATGCTGGTTTTTATATTAGACGTTTCGCTTGTGTATTGGCCCGCCATTAAAAATCATTAAACTTTCACGTGACGAAAGTTAGCACCACAACTCTTCGCCACTAGCTCATTTCTGCCAAAATATCGAAGCATTTTTCCGGACATTTTTGCTTCGTTGTTGCTGTGAAGTTATCTGAAAAGTTTGTGATTTTAATTTTTTAGTTTTTTTGCTGACGCATCGCGGGAGTTTAACATCCAAGCATTCTATGGTCGCACTCTTCTTTTACCCTAGTCGATAGATAACTACCACATGGAATAACATTATACATATAGCCAATAGTTGGCGAAAGTGGCTACTTAAATATTTGTGCTACCCCCTAGGAGCAGTGAGTTGAAGCTTGCCACTTTGTATTGTCGCTCTCAAACAATTCGGGGGTTGACACTTTCTTTCAATAGTTACCTGTAGAACCACAATCATGAACTAATATTTGTGTCTTTATGTTTTCTGCGAGCATCTTCAATAAACATAATGATTGTTGTAAGCTTGTGCTGGGGAAAATAATTAACTTTTGGTGTTTCCCTTTGCAAAAATAAACAAAGAAAAAAAAAACAAGGTGAATGTGAAAGTGAAAACAGCGGGAAGCGCTACATAAACAAATGCTAATAAATATTCAAGAGTTTGTGTTTTTTAAATTTTGAGTGCAGAAAGCGTAAGCACCTAACGGCTCGCTTGTCATAGTTTCCCGTCATGAAAGCCAAGGAATGTAATTGGACGCATTCATAGCAAAATGTTCAGAACATGAAATGGAATGAAAAGACATTGGGGAAATCCGAAACCGATTTACCAAGCACTCAGGCCTTGGACAAGAATAATAGAACACAAGATTGCGCGAAGTGGCAGATCTCATCATTAGTAAACAAAAACGCGGCAGAAAGAAGAATTAACAACTTCCAATATTTCTGTAAGAAATGTGCTTTAATTTTCCTAAAATGCACAAATATGATTTATAAGCCGAGATTGAATAAATAAATGCACGAAATATTAAAAATAGGAACACTTTGTCGCCCACTTGTGAAAAACCCCTTTTTCTAGTTGCAGTTGAGAAATATCAAAATCGGCAAAGCCAAAGTGGCGATAACTCTGAAGGCGTGACCTTCTGTATTCAGTACTCCGTGAGCCTAGGAAGGTTAAAAGGAAAGTTGATAGAGGAAAATTTAAAGATCGGACTTCATTTGTCTTCCACAAATCTTCCCAACTCTTTGATGAATCTCAGAAGCTTGTCAAGTGATAAAGAATAAGAGGTTTTCATTCTTAATATCGCAAATCCAAATATGCAATATCTCAGTTAGGTGAAAGTTGGACATAGATAAGAGAAATATTTTGAAATATCCACCGCTAGGTATGACGAGCTCATCGGGTCGTGAATGATAAGTTTGCTTATTTCAGACGATTCATCAGCCAGTTTGTTACTTTGAATGCCACAGTGTCTCGACAACTACATAACTTCAAGCTTATTCCGCTTTCAAAAAAAAAAAAACAGAGTTCCGCCTGATCTTAGTTTCTTGACAGTTTCGTGCAGCTATGATTGCAGAACCTCATTTGGTATCCGCGTAATATTTTGCCAATTAACTAGTCTGCTATCCTAAGTCGCACGTAGGCCCATTTGCGAGAAAGCAGGTTATCTATTTAACTCAGAGTGTACCGGTTATATTGAGAAATTTTGGCATTACTCGTACAGAACCTTCGAGGCAAAGCAGTACAAAAATCTTTCTCCGTAGGCGGAAAACAGACCGCTATAACAATTTATATCACCCCTAATATCTTGTTGTTTATTCAAAAACATAAACTAATGTGAATTTAAGGAAAATAAACTCAATGTGGTATATAAAATAATAGTTATTTTGTAATTTTTTCAATCAAAAATAATCATAATTATTGAATTTTTATTTTTTCGGCCAATATAGATCCTTATTTTTTTAATTTAATATTTTAAATAAAAAAAGCGTTACTCTTGGATTTAAAATTTTCCGTTTATATTTGATCGACGTGATTTTTATTTTTTCGATCAAAAACAATAGCAATTTTGTAATTTTTTTCGATAAAAAATAATCGTTATTTTTGGATTTTTATTTTTTCAATCACTTTATTTTACGAATCAGAAATAACAGTTATTTATTATTTGAATTTTAAAAGTAACAGTAATTTATGATTGTTTTTTTTTTACTTAATACATGTATTTATAAAAGCCATCTACATATATAAATCATTCACTGAGTATTTAATTGAAGGTTACAAAATAATCGTTAAAGGGCGATTTTATTAAATTTGTAAATGATGCATTCCATTTCCAGACAACCGGTCAGGTACAAGCATGATTTTTAATATCGACTAAACTCAAATACATTATTTGTTGGTCCAAATAATGAGACACGTATTTTTTCTTTTGGCTCGGAAAAATTTTTCGGCCGAATTAAACGCGATTTTGTTTTTCATACAAAAATCGATTATTCAAGTTGACAGTGAGAATTTTTTTTTTAAATGCCCATAACTTTGTCAAAATTCAATGAATTCTAGCAATGTTTTTACTTAAATGTCAGTTATTCCTGGTACTTTAAGATAGTATGATATAATGATTGATTTCCATTATTTGAAATTTTTTATTTAACAATAAACAAAAAGTGAAAATTTTTTTAACTTTTATTTTCTCAAAAAGTGTGTTTTTTTTTTCTGAAACTTTTTCACCGGGAAATAGACACTTTGATCTACAATTAGTATAAATCACCAACAGCAAAGATTTTTTTTTCGGAGTTATGATTTTTTGTAGATATAATTCGTTTTTGTGGTACATACTGTAATATTCTTATATTGTTTAACTTAATGGAACATTATTATATAATATATCAGCAAAAAGTAGTGTTGTGATCGTTTTTTGTGTATCAAATAGATATTAAAACACACTGTCTACCGCACAGTTTACGAAATAAAGACATTTTACTTCTATCAGTGCATAAAGCGATCTACACATAAAATTTGATTTTAGAAAGCTTGCAATTATTCAGCACTTTGATTATTATTCATCATTTCAATTTTTTAAGTGAAAATTACTGATTACATTTTAGCATGTACCACAAAAACGAATTATATCTACAAAAAATTATAACTCGGAAAAAAATCTTTGCTATTGGTGATTTATACTGATTGTAGTTCAAAGTGTCTATTTCCCGGTGAACAGGTTTCAGAGAAAAAAACAATACACTTTTTGAGAAAATAAAAATTAAAAAAAATTTTCACTTTTTGTTTATTGTTAAATAAAAAATTTCAAATAATGGAAATCAATCATTATGTCATACTATCTTAAAGTACCAGGAATAACTGACATTTAAGTAAAAACATTGCTAGAATTCATTGAATTTTGACAAAGTTATGGGCATTTAAAAAAAAAATTCTCACTGTCAACTTGAATAATCGATTTTTGTATGAAAAACAAAATCGCGTTTAATTCGGCCGAAAAATTTTTCCGAGCCAAAAGAAAAAATACGTGTCTCATTATTTGGACCAACAAACAATGTATTTGAGTTTGGTCGAAATTAAAAATCATGCTTGTACCTGACCGGTTGTCTGGAAATGGAAAGCATCAAATGTTATTGTCTGGATATATACACTGCAAATTTAAATTTTTAGCTATTTCTAGCTTTGTTTTTGCTTTTAGCAACAATCAGAATGTTAGGCATCAGCTCAGAGTTAAAAATATCGGTATTTAACCCAGCAGTTATTTAGGGTTCAAATTTTAAGTTTGAGATTCTGTCACAATTAAATAAAAATAAATAAATTTGGTAAACAAATTTTTTTTAAATAAATGAATGAATTTGAAACGAATCGCTGTTTTTCGAGAGTAATGAGAATGCCATCGAATACGTGGGCTCCAACTCCTTTAACCGAGATTTGGCAAAGCGAAGCGATCACTTCCATGAGATTAGAAATCAACATACTAAGCACTTCGTTGTTGTACTAGAAATTTCAAAAATTATATTAATTTTAAATTTCAACCAATTCATAAAATTCAAAGAAAATATCGATAACGAAATGTATTTAGACCGGATTACTGGATTTATTTGATGTAAGACAATGTCTAGATTACGGAATTAAAAATATTACTTCGATTTACTTATATCTTTATCTATTAAATTTAACTCTGGATTTTCCGCAAGTGGGTCTTAAAGTCGTAAAAAAGTATCGCATGAAAATTGATTCTTCCGTTTTATCACAAAATTGATTTCTTTGAGACGCCCTTTAAAGAAAGCAACTTGAAGAATTTTTATCTGGTCTTGTGATTTTTCTTAATAGATTTAAAGTTTTCGAGAATCATAATGCGATATCCAAAAAACGCCTTATAATAGCGATTTTCGCTCAATCTCACGGTTATCTACGTACTATCTTCAAAAGCCAAAACGGCAAAAGAGATTTGCATAAAATTTGATAGACAACTAGTTTATAGCCTATATTTTTAAAAGTGGATGCCGTCTGTTTAAAAATGTCTATTCCGTTCAATCAAAAAGGTAATTTAAATAAATATTACGATTCATACGAACGAAACGAAAGGGGTTTATGCGAAAATATTTTGTAAGTGGGTTGCCACCCTTTTAAAAGAGTTTATAAAAATTTATTGCAAGTTAACTTAAATACTACCATATTTGTGCCAACGGAAAAGAAATCACAATGTTTAATTTTGAAAAAAATTTGAACGACATGGCCACCAATTTCAAAAACTTAATAACATAATATAGTTAATACAAAGCAAATATTATAGTATGCATAGGTGTAAAAAATATAATATTAAAATAATATTTATTTTCAAAATTGTTTTGCGTTAGAGTTGCCACCTGTACAAAACGTTAAAAGCAAATTAAATAATGAGTTAAATTAAATATTGCGTTACTAATGTGGACGAAGGGGGTTGAGGACAGCTTAGGTTCAAAAGCACTTCCGAAGCGTGTTGCCAGTTGTTTGAAAAGTTAAATAAATGTTAATTAAAAATAGTAATAATAAAAATAATAACGATAATAATAATTTGACGTTTACGCTATAGCTTGATGCTTGGCCGAACTTCTCCTACAATTTGTTGTGTGCGTCTTGATGTTGTACCATAAATTCAGGGGCCTACAGTTTAACGCTGACTCCGAACGGCAATTGATTTTTGTGAGAAAAGTTTTTCCCTTAATATTTGAAGTTACTTACCCCAGCGGCCAGGATTTGAACCCGCAAACCACCGCATTAAGCGCCCACACCCTACACATTCGGCTACGGCGGATAAATTAGAGTGATATAAATGATAATTATTTTATTTGATATGATAAGTTTTTCTATTTCGAAATGTTTCTTCTATACTTAATAAAATAAATAGAGCAACATTTTTATTGAATACAAAATTTATACTTAGGTTAAAAGCTTTGCGGCTAAAATCACTATGAGACGAAAGTGGACAAAAATTTCAAATCAATTTTGCGTAAAAAAAAAATTACTTATATTCTGGTGCTCAGTTTGTTGGTTGATTAATTAAGTGGGAAATTGCAGGGCCTTACCTCATAATTTTTATCTAACAACTGTTTTCGTAAATTTTCCTATTGCTAAAGCTTCGATTTTAATTGCTTTTAATATGTGTAACTGGTTCCTTTCAAATCACCGGATCAAACGTCATGCCTCTAAGACTCACACAGCATAACGAATCATACAACAACTTTTAGTTACTCTTTGAAAAAAAAAACGTTACTGTATTTTACGCTTTTCTATGCTGTTTCAAATTTGTTTTTATTTCCCATATTTTTTGTGAGTAGATATAGTTTAGTATGGCAAAGTGATTTCTACTTTATTACCTGCACTACGCTTACCAACTGCTATTACTCAACTACGAAACTTTTGCTTAATTTGTCAGTCTCTTTGCAAAGACAACAAGCTGGAAAAAGCGAGAAAGTAAATCGCGTAAAATGGAAAATGTTGGAATTTGTGACTGGCGCTGCAAAATACAAATAAAAACTGAAAACAAAAAAAAAAGACAAACGAGTAAGAAAATTTTAATTTATTTAATGTCTGCGCGTGTGTGCTTTTACCGCCTACACTTTGACAACGTATCAAAAGATGTGTCAAAATATAAGCAAAAACATTAAATGGAAGTTGAGAGTATTGAAGAGGAATGTGGAATATTTTGTATTTTTGTTTTATTATTTTTAACCATTAGCAAGCCTTAGGGGAAGAGTAGGTGAGGACTAACTTCAAGCGTGTGGTGAATGAAATCCAAACAAACGTTTGCTAGAGCAAATACAATTAAATAAATAAAGGCAATTGTTTTTTATATTTTCAAATACAAGTTTATTTTATAAAAAAAGAAATACTTGCTCGGTCATAGTTTGCTTTCTTGATTTTTGTGGCCACTTTTCCCATTGACTCTGGAATTCCTGTTTAATCGAAAGCCTTTAGCTTTTTTTCCTTCTTTAGGTTCAAATTCAATTACATAGTTCTCTAAGACCTTTAGGATGCTTTTAGCATAACAATGCGAAGAGGTCAAATGAGGTTAGAAAATTATTGTGTCGCCTCAATGATGTTTACTAATAAATTTCTGAAGTTCAGGGATACTTCTCCCTGCGTAAGTCTGAGCAAAAATTGGCAAGCCACATTAAAAAAATACCGGCTCACTTACGCCGCACACACTGATTACCAGCCACAACAAACCCTTGTCGGGGAGCTCGGATTTCTGAATATATATGTCGTTATCGGGGGCTATTCGTTTTAAGAGTCCTAGTAATGCTTTGGCTATCATTTGCTGCCTTCCACTGTGAAGTATTATCTTTCAAATACTTCCCGCAAAGTAACCGTAGCCAGATTTAACCTTCATAAGGTCTTCGGATCAAATTTGAGCTATTTCAGGAAGGAAATCAGTTTTTCCGGGAAAACATGTACTTAATATTTTGTGAATTTAATTTATTTTAAAAACCTAATAGATATTAAAAATTCTGCGCTCATATATTTATGACTTTTCTGGTTATAATTTTGCTTACGCATACTTTATTCGGGCCAAATTTGACCCGATGAAAACCACATATTATTTTTGTATTTCTTAGTGGAATGCTTTGCGCAATAATCTTCTAGGCGATTTTTCTGATATATATATATATAGGTAGATTTGGAAGGAAGAGATTTCAAGTTTTCAATTGTTCTTTCTATCTCTAGTGATGAGCACTATTTTGAGATGCACCAACATGAAAAGAAAACGTTTTCTCGGTAATGATTGAACTGACGTCGACTACATTGAAATGTTCGGTTTTATTGGTTTTCTTCTTTAAGCTGGTGTTGTGTATCGGTCATATAATAAAACTACCGAAAGTTTATGCGGCCCGAAAGGGAAAGGCATATAATTGGAGCAATCATGTCATTGAAAATATTCAAAGTCCTGTCCAGAGTAATAAGGTTTGGCAATAGAGACACTCGAACGACAAATAGTAGATAATTTCTGGAACGGGAACGTTTTTCTAAATGCCGACATCTCCTGGAAAATTTAGACTAGCAGCCTACTATACTTTATATAAAAAAAAAGGAAAACCTTATCCGGGGCTCCATTTTATCAATAAATCACAAAAAGAACACGACCAACAACCGTCTGCTTTAACAAAAAGGAGTCGATGCCAATTATGCCAAAAATTTGATAATGAAACTGCACTAATCGGCATTACAATTTATGTTTATTGTTATTATGTTTATTCCATATAAGCATGCATGTATGTATATATAATCCTTGCGTCAGTTCTAGACATAGCTGGAGAATAATGATTAGTAATCCTAATGATTATTAATCGGATTAGAAACTTTTATTTTGCAGAATAATTGATTAATTAGGATTAGTTGGCTATATTAATCGATTACTTATTGATTAGATTAGAACTAGTCAAAAATCTAATCGCGATTAGTGACGATTAGCATATCTAATCAAAACTAATCAAAACTAATAAAAAAAAATCGATTAGATTTCTCGATTAGTTTTGATTAGATTTGATTAGATCAACTATTTTGAAATATTTTTGTAAAAAAAAAAATATTTATTTTTGTATACTTATTTATTTACATGATATAAATATCTTTGAATATTTCATAATATTGCGTCAAGGGCACCCTGTTGTGCAGGCTCTTCACTCAGCTGATTCATATTGTTTTTGTATTTAAGTATTGACATTTTTCAACGTGTTTTGCTCAAGTTCCACTTTTTTGTCTTTTTTTATTTTTGTATATAAATTAACGTGCCGTATGATTCTTTATTATCACTTTATTAATCAGATCGTGCTGTCTGATGAGTTCTATGTCACAAACTGCAACTTACATTCTAAAGCTAATGTTTTAAATAGCTTTAGCACCTTGTAGTTGTTGTGTTCCGCAATTCGATGTTAGTAGTAGTTGTAGAGTTATTGCAGCGGATACGACGCCGACGCTTACGTTGGCAGTTTACCGCTATCGCTGTGCCTTACCCGTCAGCGTGGGAATGTGAATTGTAAACTGTCAAATTGTTTGGTGAAAGTGCAAATTGTGTTTGGGTTTGTTTCTTTTTCAATCTATCAAGTGTTGTAAATGAAGTGGTGATAACTCTGTTTGTAAATATAACATTTTCAAATTATATATGGATCAAGATCTGTTTGAAGACCAATACTTCTCGGCAGATGATGACGTTGTTGACCCAAATTTTATCCCGGTGAAGGTGATCCGCAAGAGGAATATTGTTGCGGATAGTGAACCGGCAGTGAGTGCTAAAAGAATGCGTAGCGTCGGAAGGAGTTCGCCTAAATTAATTTTCAATTCAGAATTTTACGTGGCGATGGAAAAAGTTTGTTAAACTAAGTGTTGGTGAAGTTCAAACTGTGTTGTGATGTTGTAGGGTTTCTAGTGGTGATTTTGTATTTAAAATATAAGTTTTTTTTATATATCGTTTTGCTTTTGTTTACTCCGATCAGTAGGAATTTTGTTTATTCATGAATATTTACATATATTAAATTATTGTATTAATGGTTTTTTTTTGTTATGGCAGTCATATGGAAGAACAACGGCTAAATGTGCCGCCTGTAATAAAATCATACGAGGCACCGGTGAAGTAACGTCAAACTTCATATCCCATTTGAAAGTTGGCCACAATGACTTGCACAAAAAGCATTTAAGTATGAAATCTGGCCCTTCCGTGAAAGCACGTGAAAGCACGGCACAGGAAGCTTTTGAAAAAAAATTATCCGTTTTTTGGTAGACTGCGCGTTACCCGTTTCTATTGTAGAAAAGGAGTCCTTCCGTGACTTGTTTAGTGGCGTTAATTCCCAGCACACCAATTTCACCAAACGCGTCAAACGGTAAACGGTAGTATGCGGTATACGCATATTTGTACGACCCGACGCCAGGTCCTGAAATTTGGAATAAATATGGTGCACTGAAGGAAGCGTGTCTAGCGTTCAATACCCCGCTTACGTAATCAGCGCCCGTCGAAAGGCTGTTTTCATTTGCTGGAACAGTCAATAACCCAAGACGGAATTCATTTCTTTTGAAAAGTTAGTAGCAATGAAGTCGAATATAAACTTTTTGTGACACATATGTAATATAAATCAGCATACATTTAAAGCGTCGACAATCTCATTTTTTTTTTCAGAACGTGCCTTTAATTTTTATACTATAACTAGTATTTACTGTTCTTTTTTTAATAAGATTTATGTTTACAATGAAATTTTGAATAAAAGTTCTTTTAAGTTTGTTACTTTATGAACGAAACGAAAAAAAAAACAACAAAAATATTTCAAAATAGTTGATCTAATCAATAAAATAATGTAGTCATTAGATTTTTTGACTCTTTAATATTTTAGATTACTAATTGATCAGATTAGTACTAATCAAAAATCTAATGGCGATTAGCGACGATTAGCATATCTAATCAAAACTAATCAAAATTAATCAAAACTAATCGAAAAATCTAATCGATTTTTCCTAATCGTAATGATTTCTAATTCTAATCGAAGTTCCCCAGCTAGGGTTCTAGAAAATAAAATAAAAATTAAGTAAACGCTTATACCAACAATATTAAGTTTTGAGCTCATGGCCAATATAAGTCAGAAGCAGTAGAAATTATAGCTATTTCGGAGATCACCACATCAAAAATTAATATTGTAGATTTAAAAAAATTATGCCAAAAAATAATAAATGTATATATGTACATATGTAATGGATGAACACACCTGCAATACAAATTCTTACAATAATAATGAAATAGATTTGTCCGTCTATGTCTTGGCCACACAATCGCAACCCACTCGTTTCTTCTAAACCGGTCCAGACAACATTTTTGCCAACATTACCCTTCTGTAGATCTAACAGTATCCCATCTACTCGACGACTGCCCACATTTTACAGGAGAACTATCTTCGAAAACCAACGCCCGTCGACCCTTTTGATTACTAGTTCTGCAGAAAATGTTACTAAAATATCTTCTTTTTTAGAAAAAAACAGGCTTAAAATAACTAATTTAAATTTAATTTATTTTGCATACCATCAAACTCTTGACATGTATTATCTAATTAAGTTATAAATATTGTTTCACGTTTGTAAAATGAAATAAAATAAAATAAAAAATAGATCTTGTGTTAACACACAACAACAACCACTCATTCACTGTAATAGCGGCGGCCTGTCGTACTTGAATTGTGTTGGTAGGATATAAGGAAATTTGTAAAAAGCAAGACCAGTAGTGCGATTCACTAACTTATTTTAAAGATATTCGATTGGTTAACTCAACTTAACCAAAATTTTAACGACCCTGCTATTCAGCAACCACGATTAACGATTTTCGCATTCGCCGAATCAGCTGTTGATGTTAGCTAGTCGTTGGCCGAAAACTAAACGACAACAAATTTGATGTTGTTAACTCAATCGAGAAAAGTGAAATTAGTGATTTCAACTTAATTAAAAGACAAATTTAAAATTTGGTAATTTGTTTTCTTGTAATTAAAAAAGGAGCATTAAATAATGCCCTTTGAATATTCGGCATATGGTTTATCACGAGGTGACGAAGGATCGACGTTTACTCCGGGATGTGGATAATCCCTTTCAACAGAATTTCAAACTTGGCTGAATACCCAATTTCTCAGCTTAATAACCAAACAAGAGGCTCCAGAATAACAGAAAAATCAACTGAGAAACAGGTAGCTCGTGTAATCTTTAGCCCTGTAGGCAATTTTAAAGTTTACTTTTATATTGGTAGGTTCTAGTGGTTTTGAGATTCTTCGCAACTGGTATCAATGCTATCAATGACCCGTAGGTGAGCAAAGGGAAGTGCCCATGAGCTGGTTATACATAAGCCGGCATTCATCGGGTAACAGATGCAATCAATGATTCGTTGTTTCACCAGAAAGTGAGGTTTCCCATGACCCAAGTGAAACGCCAATCTGTCAAAGAAATGTTTGCTTCGGCGTCGGCTCCCTTCGTGAGATTCCACGCGTATATCAATTTTACCACCAAGGAATCATGAGGAGGCTTATGCCAACCACCACATCTACCATTCAATTAATATGCTAATGGTTAAAGCAAACTTTTACAAGGATCCATGTATAAAAAAAGAAATATATGTATAGATAAATGATTATAATTAAAAAAAATGAAATATAGTATGTATGTAAATCCTAAATACGCTGGAGCACAAAGCGAAGTTTGAAAACGATAACCATGGCATATTTGCAGGCGATTCCGCATATTCCTTGGAGTCGAGTTGATTACTATTTTAACAAAACACTCAGAGGAGAGTCCGGAATTCTGCTACAATGGAACATTGAAATATATATAAAGAATTTTAAGTGTTTGTAGTTTGAAACAAACTAATATCTATTTCACTTTAATTAAATATAATAAAAACGTTCAAATTTATATTTGGCAGCAGGCATTCATTTGTTTTTTCTCTATTCCTCTTTGTGCTTTTCGCTAATTTTGACATTTAGTTTGACAGAGGTGCCACTTTTTATCACTTTGAATAAATACAATGAAACAGCTGTTAAGTGTTGTTAAGAATAAGTTAGTGAATCGCCCAATCGTTAGTGCAAACGGCAAATATTGCCGTCAAAAATAACAATTTTCGCACCGTTTAAAGTTAGTGAATCGCACTACAGCTCACAAGCCGACTTGCTGCTCAGCAAGTCGTAGGTTGTAGTTTCACAAACTGGTGGAGTTATGAAAGAAATCCGATGACGCTTCTTTGTACTGGCAGATTTAATTTTTTTTTGGCCTGCAATGCTCATTGTTTTTTGCCTGAACCCGCTTTTCTGATTATATTTTTATATTATTTGAAAAGCTGCGTTGATTTGTATATGGGTTTTTGAATCTGGTGTTTTGAAAATGGTGAAAAATTGCAACTACTCGTTTAAAGAAATACTTACAACGAAATGTATGAATATCTAACAAATTTTTATGCGACAACATCAAGCTAATTTTCCGTTAGGTTTTGGCAATGAAAGTTTTTGTGGCAAATTTTGCGATGAACGACACAAGTTTGCCATAAACCCGGTTCGTATTTTATTCACCATACCTTATTTAGTATTGCATATTTTGAGTTATTAGAAACAAACGAAAATAATTATGTTAAAAATTTGTGTAATGAATTAACCCATATACAACTAACAATGCCCATATTAGCTGCCAACAATCTCATTACAACTGACAGCTTTTGTGTCGTTATGCTGCCTCATTTCTAGCAATACAAATATCTATCCATATATTTCACTCTACATTTCTTCCCATGTCATGTTCGGACCATAAATGTTAGCAATGTTGTAATGGTTGTAATTTACAGGATACTCGCCTACTTACAACGACATCTCTGCTAACATCTGTATGTGTGTGTGTGTGTGTGTGTGGCAGATGTGCAGCGCGGGCGTATGAGTAACATACATACATTACTCGTAAAGGTGTTTCATAATGTTTCTTTGCGCTTCTAATATGGCCAATAAGAGACGACACTAACGGCTTGTCGTTTGCTTGTTTGAAGAATGTACATATGTAGATATATGTATCTCTGTAATTACAAGTGAACAGCTTTTTGTGTCAATTTTATTTATTCCTCTAGGGTTATACCTATATATATTAATTTTTCGAAAAAATATCTTCATACTCAGGCATTATAGTCGAACTCATCACTGAAAGCCTACGCTTCGCACAGTATCTAAAAATTTCTCAGCTGCAGTGGTGGAGGGGGAGGGGGCAGAAGAAATAAAAATGTTCTGCACATAATGGACAGAGACGTTGACTCACGGCGTTTTGTCCATTACAAGTTAGGTGTACAAAATTATTTGTAGGCTATTTTGAATCTATATATGCTAGTTAAGCATCAGAAAGGTAAAGCAAACTATCTCTTTTAACCCTTACACGTTATGGCTATTCCAAGGCAGTAAAAATGGGGTTGCTTGTTTATATCTCTTCGTTTTGAGCTAATTTAACATAAAAGGAGTATATAATATATAAATACCAGTGTTATTGCATGGTATCGCAAATAAAAATCTAGAATGGTTTGAAAGCAAAATAAACATAAGTATTGTATTCATATGTATATTATTCTTCAGCCTGATTGTTTATTAAACGATAATATTAATTTTTGAGCTCACGGCCAGTATAAAGAAAAGTATATTGGAAAAAAGACAACAACAGTCGGGTGTGGTATAAATTATTGCTATTTCGGATATCACCACATCTCCTCATCAGATTTCTTTCATGACTCCACTGGCATTCGAACCAACAACCTACGACTTGCTGGCCAAGTGCGTAGCCAATGGACCATAGTCGGCATGTCAGCAGCTGTTGACTTTTCCTTATATCCTACCAACACAATACATATCAGGGATTAAACCATCGTCGTTGTAGTTGAAATCTCTATCCGTCGATCTGCAATAAAATATATCAAAATATTTACGCTAAACCGATAATACTAGATAATTACAAAATATTATTAGTTTTAAACGAAAGTCTCCTTTGATGCATATAGGGCCACCCGCGCCCCTTTACAATTATGACACAATGTGCGTCACTTTTATTAAATTAACCAAAAATATGAAATAAAAAGATAATTTTACTAACCAGTGAATACACATCTGCAGAAAAATTCTCGTTAAAAGTCACTATAGAGTAATTAAACACATTTGAGTCTTTCGAAAAAATATTTCATTTTTTGCGATGGTAATATTTTTAAGGACAACCAGCCAGCACGTAAACTTAAAAATGTAAATCCAAAAAAAGGTTTACTTGTCAGTAACTGTCAGTGACTGTAAGTTGCGAAATTTTTGTGGGGACAAATATGTTTTCTATGCGTGAAAGAGTTAACTCCAAAGTTGTTTCTGAGGAACTTCGTAATTTGGGTCACTTATAACATCGTGCACATAATAACTAAAATAATATATATCTATATATATAAACTATATATATCTTGGACTAATGATAAAAAATTAAAAACTTGACATTTCGTTTGTTCCGCAGAAACTACGAGATTTATTTTCGGTGCGAAAGTGTGAACAATAAATTTAGTAGATTAAAAAGAAATTCCAGGATAAAAGTGGAAGCATTACAAAAAGCCTATATATAAGTATTCGGTCTTGCAATAGGATCGCACAAAAGCTTTTTAAATAAAACAAAAACGGTTTGGGATATGAATTAAATTCCTTATTCCTGTGAAAGTACATTCGATGCCATTATGTATGGAAGTCGATTTATTTTGCACCACGGGCACGCTTGCAGAAGTCCAGACACTGAACCCAATTTTCGACGGTTTTCAAGCATAAATCGGCCGATACTGCTGCAATTTCACGTTCGATATTCGTACGAAGTTCATCAATCGTCGCTGGCTTGTTGGCATAGACCATAGACTTGACGTAGCCGCACAGGAAATACTCGTAGTCTAACGACGTCAAATCGCACGACCGAGGCGGCCAATTGACTGGGCCATTTCGTGGAATAACACGTTCACCAAACTTGGTTTTCAATAAATCGATTGTGACATTCGCTGTGTGGCTTGTGGCGCTGTCCTGTTGGAACCACATATTGTCCAATTCCATATCATCCAATTCGGTCTTGATCATCACGGAAGAAGTACGGCACAATGACGCCGCCGGCGCATAAACCGCACCAAACCGTAATTTTTTCGGGATGAATATTTGGCTTATTGACGAAGCCATTCAGCGAGATATGACGACGACCATAAATTGGACGTAGCGCTCTTAAAGTTGAGGCCATTGACTCCGAATTTCGGTAGTAAATTTTAATAATTTCGACTCGTTGTTGGATCGTATATCTTTCCATGATGAAATGGCGAACCTTACTGAAGAGAAATGTCAAAAGAGCGGGGAAAAATATGGCGTCGTTTGCTGTCGCTATCGGTCTACTTTTGTAGTGTCCCTATTGCAATGCCCCATTTATAATATGGCATACATGTAGATAGTTTTAGAATACTTTTTTCCTGGAAGTGGACCGGGAATTTTAGGGAATTTTTTACCTAGATTAACATGCAGAATACTTTTCGTTCCGCGAAGTGAAGCAGGTACCAACCTGTTCACAAAAATCGTATTATGGTTGGATTTGTTTTGAAATTTGGTTCGTTGATCATCGCATCACTTGAGATAGGCTGAACCGATTTGGTTAATATTTAATAAAAAAACTGCCGGTAGGTGGGGCTGTGGTCGAAATATTTCTAAAAACAGTATTAATGGATCAATTTTGTTCATTTTGAGCATCTATGTACCTTAACAGTACAGTGGAAAACAATTTTGCAACAAATAAACCCGGTAGGTGACGCTCCCTCTTTTTGCCTTTTTTCCAAAGTACTTTCCTTATACTGGCCATTAGCTCAAAAACTAATATTTGCGGCATTTTGAAATTTTAAACAGCGTGTATGGATTTTAAAAAAAACGAAAAGAACTAAGTATGATTTTAAAGTAATAAATATATTAATATTTCATAATTTTAATTTTTTAAGTAACTCTCGCTTTTTAGGTAAATTTTTTATATTAAATTTCCCGACCTTCCTCATCTTCGCTAAATGATTAAGTGAAGTATTGAATATTGTGATTTATTCTAAAATACCGTTACTTGGGAGTTGGGGAGAGGATACTTCGTCTGATTTCTATACTTTCTAAATTGGGATTTCCAACTAGAAGAGCAAAATTACTTTGCTTTTTACGTAAGAGGTGGGGTGGCTTTACATAATTTTTACAATTTTCGAAATCTTGCATATTAACCTGAGATAACATGTTCTAAACTGGGCAGTGCCACGTCCAGTTTTCAACAAACAAAAAATACGGTATTATTCCTTTTTCTATACCAATCGTGAGCGTAAAATATGAGCAATTTAGCTTTAATACTTACGGAAACATTGCGTTTTTTTTTGATTTGCACAGAACATGTGGGCGTGGTCATTACTCGATTCGAGGGCAATATGTGTACCAGGTTTCGTTGAGATAGCTCGTTATTTACTTCTGTTATCCGATGCAAGGATGCACGGAAGGACAAAATCAATTAAAATTTGCTATTAGTTCTAAGAATTCTGGCATGCGTATCTATATCGGTTGCCTTGTACAGCCGTAAGTGCACAAAGTTATAATACTCTGGGTCCCAGTGCGCTCAGCCATAATAAATCGGCAAAACTTGTCAAAACAAATGCAGCTTTAGTTTTCAAATGTAACATGCAAGCTTTCGGTATGCTTTATCTGAAATTTTGGATTACCAAATAAACGAAAGTTATCCCTTAAAATTTCACTTTTTGGTTGATTTTCAATCAAACCTGTTTATGACACTAGAAGGGCAAGTCAAAATTAAATGCTTTTACCATCAATTTTGACAGCTTCATGACAGCACTAAATAAATTTCAAACAACAATCAAAATATCAAGGGAAATGTGAGTAGAAATATTCTTCCAAACATAGACACACATACATGCATACATACGTGTGATGGCACTTAATATTTATATGCTTATTTGTAGGAGTGTTGTAAGCGAATTACACGGACGATAGACTTCTTTTTGGTGGTATTAATATGTGGATGTGGATATATATAGGTAATACTCAAGTGTAAAAAGCCAGCACACTTGAAGACTTGCAATAGAATTTCGCGCAGCATTTAACATAAAACCCGACACCAAGAAAAAAAAAATTCCCCAAACACTTAGCGTTGCGTATACGCACTGCTGGGCCCAGCTACCAAGTAGCAGTACTCCAAGCCTAACAAAGGGGGGTTGATAGCAGAGGAATCTAGTTTAAAATACGCAAATTGAGACGACTGTCAAACAAGTGGTGTATACACATACGTTTTGTACACAGAGCGAAAATACCACCTATAAAAAGCTCTGGAAATCAGAACAAAATTTAGAAGATTTCTTTTTTCTAAAAAGAAAGTCTTTTTATTATGACTGTATATGTCTTTTAAATAAAATCAAGAAGATAATTTATAAAACTAAGATTACAACTTTTTAATGCTGAAATAAATGGCGAACTTAGGTTTTCACGACCGTTTCGTTGAATTGTACAAATACGAATGTCTCGTTTTATTACTTCAAAAATGGCGTTATGCCTAAGCTTCAACGAATAAAATACAGCGAGTCATACTTACGAGTAATTACAACGAAACTTAGGTGGTAGTTACATCTAGTTACATTTACGTCTTAACAACTAAATCTTAAGGTCTAGTTACGCACATGCACACGTTTACACTTTACTATGCCTTACAACTCGGCCGTCCTGACGCATAGAATCCCCTGATTCTACGGTGGCCTGACTCGAAACAAAGTTGCACCACGGTTTTAAGTTTGCAACCGACCACGTACCCCTATAAGGTATCTGGGTTTGCTGAAACCCCTCTACGTCTTCTACTACATATCGGTCATTTTCTAACACTTGAGTTATTTGATATGGTCCCTTAAACTTTGGGATTAACTTACTGGACACCCCTACCTGAGAGTTAACATTCGCTACCACTACATAGTCCCCCACGGTGAACTTACGTGGTTCTTGTCGTTTATGGTCTGAGTACTCCTTATTATAGTTTTGCGCTTTTTTCTGTGCAACCGCTGCTTGTTCTCTAACTGCTTTTCTATCTGCCTGTCTTGACAATTGATGTGGGTCGAGCACGTTCTCTCTTAGACTGTCTATAACCTGCCCCTTTTGCCGTACATGTTAGCTGTTCGCCTACTTTGAGATCGAAGTTTCTTTCTTCGTACATGTCTATTGCCATAATTTCGTTTATAGCTTTACTAAACCCACCAGCAACATCGGACTCAACTTCGCTCACAACTTCTAAATTGTTCACTACATCGTCGGAATCATTGTTCACCACGTTTGAGATACTTGCCTTCACAACATCGTCTTCTTTGTCTATTCTCCTGTCCATAAACTCAACATTTCCTATCTTAAGCTTTGCGTCGCTGGCATTAATAAAATCTCTCCCCAGTATCACTGAATATCCAACCGACCCACTAGGAACAACTAGAAGTTCAACTAAAACATTTTTATTCAAAACTTTAACATAACACTTAATTTTTCCGAAAATATTCAAAATAGTATTGTTCAACCCATAGTACGACTCTGTCACTTCTTCTAACTTCACTCCTGCAGGTATTACCTCTTGTTTTGCTAAGCTAACTGGGCTTCCTGAGTCAACTAAGCATTCTATAAACATACAAGTATTAACATGTGCATATACACTTAATTTAAAATAACTTACAAAATTATTTTTATTCCTTTTGTACTGGTTACATTCCGTGGCGTAATGTCCTAGGCCTCCGCACGCATAGCATGAACCAGCTTCCCTCTTGGCTTTTCTGCAGTCTTTAGCATAATGTCCGGTGCAATTACAATTATAGCACCTCAGCCTCTCTTCAGTGCGGACTCGTTGGGGTGGACGCTCGGGTAAGGTAACGAAGCGGAAGGCGCGAAGCATGTCGTTCGGCGAAATAAAATTTTGAAGCCGCGCCTGGTTTTGGAGCTGTTCGTCGGGGATGCCGTCGACCAAGTAGTCGGCAAACTCTTCCTCACTTAGACTCAATTCGCAGCCAAGTACACATTTATCATTGAAATAGCTTGCAAAGCTTTCTTCACGAGACCAAGTACGCTTCTCGAATTTACGGCGGCGTGCAAGTGCGTTTTCGCCAGACCTGAACACCGACTTCATTTCACTAAGGAGCTCGTCCACGCTTTTGGGGTACGAAACTTTAGCGTTGTACCACGCTAGTGCAGCACCTTTCAGCTTGAGATGAATAGCCACGCCCAACATGGCGTCATTGATCTTCAATACGTCGCGATAATGTGCTATCTGGTTGAGCCACACAACAAACCCGTCGCCGCCGTCATACGTCGGAATTATTTCTTTCAGGGTGTCGAACGAAATGTCGTTTTTGTTTTTGTCTGCAGCTGCCGTGTGATTTCTTTCGAGCAAATCCTTTTGAAGCTTTAGCAGTTCTAACTCTTTTTCCACAAGCTTTAACTTAATCGTCGCCATTTCAGAGTCGTCGTGTTCAGTTACGGGTCTGCTCGCCATGTCACTCTCACCGTCTTGCACATACCTTATTGGCAAGTTGCCGAAATTCCCGCTGCAAACGTGCGCCACACCGCTTTGAATTATCACGCCATCGTTGTTGTCGAAACCCGTTGCTCCACTTATACCACGCTGTTGCAAACCGCTACCGGAACCGTTGCCGTTAATTGTTCCGCTTCCATCGTTCCTTCCGTTGTTCTCGACGTTATTGTTCTCACCGTTGTTGTTCGCACTGTTGTTGTTCGCACCGTTGTTGTTCGCACCGTTGTTGTTCGCACCGTTGTTGTTCGCACCGTTGTTGTTCGCACCGTTGTTGTTCGCACCGTTGTTGTTCGCACCGTTGTTGTTGCCGTTTTTGCTGCCATCGTTACTGCCGTTGTCACTACCGCTGTTTTCTTCTTGTACAGCTTGTACATCTCGCACAGCTATTTTGTCGTTGTCGCCTTCACGGCCATCTGCGATTTTTTTCTTACTTGGAGCTTTGTCTTTTCTACGCCGTTGTTGTACAGATGCGTTTGCGCTTTCATCGTCGCTCGGACTTTCGTTGTCCGGAATATCGTCCCCTTGCGTGCCCGGACAGATTCCGCGCGCTTCGGCGGACAGCTCACTGAGCCTTGCAGCCAACGAAGCTTTGGCACCGCTAGCGTTGACGCCCACAGCAGCGCACCAAGCTTTGAGTTGCATCAGTGAGTATTTTTCCGCGTTTATTAGTTCGCGTTCCGTTTGGCAATACATAGCGATTTTTTTTATCAAAATTAACCGTGTTTTAATTAAAATGTACGCTGGGTCAAAGACCACTTCTGATGAAATAAATGGCGAACTTAGGTTTTCACGACCGTTTCGTTGAATTGTACAAATACGAATGTCTCGTTTTATTACTTCAAAAATGGCGTTATGCCTAAGCTTCAACGAATAAAATACAGCGAGTCATACTTACGAGTAATTACAACGAAACTTAGGTGGTAGTTACATCTAGTTACATTTACGTCTTAACAACTAAATCTTAAGGTCTAGTTACGCACATGCACACGTTTACACTTTACTATGCCTTACAATGCACTTATAATTAAGAAGGTGGTGCGTAGAATCACGATAAAATCCTTTTCAATAAAATCTAGTCGATAGCCTATTAAACTAAGATGACTCGTAGAATTAAGAACAAGACTTGTTCTACGAAGTCTAGACGATAACCTATAGCACTTAGATGAAATCCTTTCAGTATAATTAATAAGGGAATTTTGGGTTTCAATAGAATATCCTCTTAATTTTAGTAAGCCAGTGATCTCATCAATTTGAAATTATAGGCACCTAATTGTTTTTAATTAGATTATTTTCTGAAAATAAATATCACACTGTCTTTTGAAATTTTATTTTATTTAATTACAAAAGTTTTTCTTATAATTTTAATAAGTTTTAAAATTTATATATTATTATTTCAGGGTTCGCATATTTGCTAATAATATAAGAACAATTTAAATAAGTACAACCATCGGTGTTGCCAAATTATGTGCGGTGTGGCATATACCATTCCTTGAACTTTAATACAAGTTCAGGCAGAATCTTTTTTGCACAACTGCCAGTTTGTTGACTAAAGAAAGAAGATGAAAGAAAAACGAGAGCTTCACTATCGAGTAAATTTATTTAATTTTTAAAAACAATTTTAACTTTATTTATTGAAAACTTCTGGAACTTATCGTAAATAAATTAAAAAATTTTATTTTGAAAATACAAAAATTAAAAAAATGGTACTCAAAATAAAGGGTGGTTAAATTTTAAGGACCGATGTTAAATGTGAACCACACCTAAACGTCAAGTTTTTTTCTGCATTTCATTTGACATTTCTCAATTTCAGGCTAACTCAATTTAAACTTATTATGAAAATGGGCGTTCAAATCAAATCTCATATCGTGCATTTTTGAAGAAAATCATCTTCAGTGATGAGGCACATTTTCACGTCAGTGGATTCGTCAATAAGCAGAATTTCCGCATTTGGGCGAATGATAATCCAACAGTGATTGTCGAAAAACCAATGCAACACTTGGCAGAAATGAAATAACGCGGCCATCTTTCAGCAATTGTGTGTTTACGATTATTGGAGAATATCAATAGGTTTAGAAAATAGCGTTAGAAGGACATATATAGCGTTACAAATATTGTAAGAAAATGTGCGTAAGTTAATTTGCATACGCATGAGGGGTCATGCACTAGTAAAAATAAACCTCAATAATGCTGTGTTTATATTTAATTTTTTTAAAGTAAATCAAGAAACGTTAAGTATTATTATTTTTGCCCAAATACCGGTCATTGAGCCCCTAAGGAAACACCCCTGCGAATTTAATTGAAAAATTGCACGTACATTGGCTAAAAAGCCAATGCTTTCTTATTAAAAAGCCAACTCTAAAATTCCATGAAAATGAATAACCAAGAAGTTACCTCCATATTTTCGATAGCCTTCCTTCTCAATAAATATGAGAAGAAATTCAAAATAAAATTAGGAAGACTTTCCAGCGAAAATTTCTTCGAACTTATTTCTTTTTTATCCCCTGTCGCCTTGCTGACATAGGACCAGGCTCTTTTAGACGTTGGTCTCTTTAATTATAGGTGCACTTTTTTACTCTGTGTATGTACAGTTGGCCGAGAAAGTCTGCTTACAAGCTGATGCCCTATTTCTTTTCGCCCATTATTAATTTTTTTTTTTTTTAATTTTCAAGTTAAATCACATTCTATGCTATATTGCTTGTAACTTGAATAATCTCACAGAATTTAAAGCAATGCAAATCTGGTAACATTTTTGTATCTTTTTGGAAATTTACACCAAACATTCGGTTAAACAAAGAAGGCACCCCCATCCTTACATGCAAAAGTGATCGAAAATTACTTTGCTACCGGTGTTTTTGTTTCTCGGTCGCGTTCAGGACAACCAAGAATACTAACACACGTTACATTTTGCAAATTATACCGGGAAATCTCCGATTGTTAGCATTCAAAATTGCTCAAAATGTAGAACAGAATTTTAAGAAGACCCTCGGCGCCAAACACCAGAATATGACCGCGTTCAAAACGCTCTGCATATCATCAGTTATTAGACAAAAGCGTATTGTTTTCGCAAACGAGCATATAAATAAACCACCAGAGTTTTGGGGACAAGGTTATTTTCTCCGATTAGATAATCAAACGGCGATAGATTGTATTGCAAACTGTGAAGCATGATTGAGGTAGACCAATGACATGAAGACACATAGCTGGTAAAGGTGTTGGTCGAATGGAGTTAATTGCCTATTATTGATAAATAGGCATAACTTAATATCTTTAAAAGAAATTTGAAGCAAGGAGCTGAGGATTCAGGTCTAAAAAATCGTTACTATTTTTAGCACGATAACGATCCGAAACATACTGCTGACATAGTTAAGCTTCGGTTACTCTATGACGTTGCCCATCAGCTTCCAATACCAAACCAGATTTAAATCCTATATAGTACCTATGAAATCGTGAAATGGCTATACTGAAGGAATACTACGCGAGAAATGGACTGAAACCTCTTCGACAAAAACCTCTAAGATTGTCGATTCGATGCCATAACGTCTTGCGGAAGTTTTGAAGCGTTGACGTTATTCCACTCCTTATTATACTTTAATCGAAATTTGAAAGAAAAACATGTTTGTTTAATCCCTTAAAAGTCTATCTCTTTTATTTTCATAAAACTGGAATCTAAATATCCTGAAATGAAGTTATAATAAATTCGAATTTATAAATATTACAAAAAATCTTTTTTTTCAGTGAGATACTTCCATTAGTTCCTTGTAGGCAAACCTTTTCTGCCGAGCGTATGCAATCAAGTGAGTTATCGCCACCTATGCTCAGCAGCTAATTCGATTTAGCTTGACGCTAAGCGGTAACATCATAACCAAAGCCAATTCACCAACGTCAGCAATAAAAAAAAATCAGAAGAATAAGTACTTGATAGCTTTTAGGTGTTGAGAGCTCGCGATTGTAGTGTTGGTAAATGTTCACAATGAACGAGTGCGTATTTTCAATACTACTTTCCAGCGTAGAAAAAAATATTTATTTAACTTCAAAGGTACATATGTATGTATGTATGTATGTGTACATATAAGTAGAGGATATTTGTTTTTGTTTTGGCAGTTATCGCTCGAATTGCGCGAGACAGCTTGTCACGATGCGGATTTAATGCGTTTGATTGAAAGGATATTTGACGCCTTATTCATCATGCTAAATAATAATTCATGCGGTTTAACTTTGATTGATGACAACATCACTAACATACACACATTCACACCAATTCACATGTACATATTTTGTGTGTCACAACTGTGCGAAAATGTTGATGGATGTAGCAGCAACGGCAAAAGTTCGCACCTTCATGGTGGAATGCTTCCACCAAATCAGCGCAATTTGTCGTACATGAAAATGTGAATGTAGAGTTTGCAGATAACCCCAATAAGGCCACGTCACAGCCGAGCTAAGTCATTTGATGACGCGTCACAAACTCTCATAATGGATGGGAAAAAAAATCTAAACATATTAGCAAAAGAAATTAAAACAAAATTAAACAAATTGACTTGGATTTACCACAAATAAATTATATTTTCTTTTATATTCTAAATGACAATAGAAGGCAGAAACATATTATATTAAGCACAGCGCCTGGTAAAGTGAGATGTTTTACAGAACTGGAAGGTTTTGTTTAGCGTTTAACGCGGACAGAAAAAAAAATTGTGGTTGCGTTGGAAGCTGAAAGATATGTAATTAAGAGATAGTGAGAGAAAGAGGGATAATTAAAGAGTAAGTGCGTGTACAAAAATCAGGTGATTGGTCTTTCTCAATATATACTAATTTCACCTTTTTAGCCATTTCGGTAAATATGAACTGTTTTTGTAAGATTGGTAACTTTTCACTAAATGTAATTTACACTTTCACTATCAAATTTTAAATGCGAAAATATTTTATGAATTTCTTAAAAATGACAATTTTTAGTTTTGGCTTATCCAGAGTGCTATGACTTTTAATATTACACAATTATTCGTTTAATCAACAGTTAAACACCCATGTAAGACATTTACAAAAAGAAGTGGTAACTTTGATAGCCGCATTTGAGAATACTTGTATTTTAGTGGGGTGCCTAATACTTTTGGCCAAGGCTGTATGTATACTCATAACAATCAGTGCTATAGGGTATGATCGATTTTCTGGGTAGGGTAAGCAGTTTCAGTTGAGCGACTAAACTCAGACAACGTGAGGAACCTATGTGCGAGGTGTGATAACTAAACCATGTAAAGCCTTGAGTCACGGCTGAAAGAGAAATAGCTTTAGTAGGCTACACCAAATTACTCGGTCTAAGCGTCCACTAAAGTCAGCAGTCAGCCACATAAAAAACTATAGTCAACGAAAAATTTCAACAAACCTCGGATGAGATCTTCTTTTTTTTATGACGACCACACGCAATGTATTAAGGATTTGTATTATGGGAGAGAGACTTCGCCACCAAGTCCTATCGTTCACTCCGAAGGACGACTGTCTCGCCAGAATTTCCATCAAAATGCGACTCTTTAGCAACTCACGGATTTGTGCCCATGCCCCGACAAATACATAGAAGGATGTTGTGATCAAGGATCGCTTCTATGAGCGCCTAGAAAGTTTCTGCGAGCGCTGCCCCTGTCACGATATCAAAATCGTGCTTAGGAGACTAAGGAAGGGATCTTTGGTCACATTGCCGGGAAATTCAATCTCAAGGACGAAACGTCGACTTGCCAAGGTCTGAAATGTGGTAGTCTGTAGTACTAGTTTGACCTTAGAAAGATTCTACTAGCTCCAGATCGTAAAACGCCAAACCAAATCGATAATATTACGATAGGAAGACGGCGTGTTTTCATTATCTTGTTGCAGCCAAGATGCGTATATGCCTCTGTACAGCAAAAAACTTGCGTCTAAATACACAAGGAAAGCTCGACGTCAGAAAGCTACAATTGTAAAAGACAGCTTCTAACTTTGCTATTCGAAGTTCACTAAGAGCACTTCGCAACAAACCAGAATTCTTGACCATTGGGAGCACGTTTCTCATTCACTACGTTCTACCATTCTCTGCTATCTATTGACTCTGCAAAAATGACTGTGACGGTACGGAATGCCATGCCGCTACAGAAAGTTAAGACTCTGCCTACAGGGCCACGCTGCGAACGGGCGCACTGCGAGCTGTATAGAAACGAGACCGGGAGTTGAGAAAACAAAAGAGACACATTATTCGGAAGACTTACGGACAGTTTCAAGACGGGGCAAATTTCTAATGGCGACCCGGTGGGTGATATCGAAAGCACACTTAAATAGCGGAGGGAGCATTTCAAGCTCCTATTCAAGCATTGTGGCGAATAGCCCGCAATTTGCATGCCAAAGCTCATTACGAGAATATGGTCGGAAGAATGCATGCTCGCCGATTACAATTTAAATGTGTTCTGCCCAATTCACAACAAGGCTGATCCTGCAATATACGCCAACTACAGCGGGTTAAGCTTCCTACAAGGTTCCATCGAGCGTATTGCGCGAAAGACTAAAAGCCTGCCTCAACGTTCAATGACTAAACCTTATCAGTGTGACTTTAGCTCTGGTAAATGTAACGTATGGGAAAGAATCCACCAAATATTGGAAAATATCCATGAGAAGACGATCAACACACACCGTCTATTTGTAGACTATAAAACATAAAACAGCTTTCCACAGCACGAGAAGAAGTTGCCTATATGCCGCGATATCTGAATTTGGTATTTCTGCAAAACTAAAATGTCTATGTAAAATGACGTTAAGTAATGCCATTGGTTCCGTCAAATATGAAAAGGACCCTTTTGAGCTATTCGATACCAAACGAGGCGACTCCTTATCGTGTGACTGCTTTAGCATTATGTTAAAAAAGTTAATTCGAGTAGCAGATTTCATTCCCGTGCTCCTTTGTGCTGAATAGGCAAATGAACAGTAAAGCCTGCTCTCGACGAATCAAATCGACGCTCTATAAGTAACTCATCATGGCCATGCTATTGTATGGCGCAGAAGCATGGACGCTATCAACATTAGATGAGATGGCTTTTGGAGCGTTCGAAGTGGCAAAATGGCAGATGATTAGCTGTATGAGCTTTATAACGATAGCGACTACTCTAGCTAGGTCAAGTTGTACGTATGGAAGAAATTCCTCCAGTCCTGAAAGTGTGCCTCATCAACGTTGGATACACTCGGTATCCCTAGATGGCGCTAGTTGGTAATATAGAGGAACGACAGGCACGCTTGGGTGAAATCGATCAAACTCGCCTAAGCGGTTATAATGTCAATTAAAAAGAATAATAACAGTAATTACGAGTTGGTTTAGAACGTGCGCTAAGCTTTCAACAGGAACCGAAAATAATGATTCGTTTTTAACTTTCAATGAAAAAATTAAAAGCTTCCAAATACCGGAGTACATATTTAAGTACAGTGTATGTACATGTTTTCAATGTTGTATGAATCTTGTTACGACTTAAAGATTTCAGAGCGATAATCTGTACAAATTATTACTAATACTTATATTAAGATATATCAAATTAAATAAAAAATATAACTCGTTTTTTCAGTGTTATTTGTTTTCTGTGAAAATAAATTTTTTTATAATCGTTGTTTCTGACTAAAAAATAATAATTATTTTATGACTTCTATTTATTTTATAGGAAATAATGTTATTTTTTTGTTTTGTTTTATCATAGGAAAACTCCTTTTTTGAGTGCTATTTTATCACTCAGAATTAAAAATTAGTTTTTGTGTTCTATTTATTTATTGTTTTTTCTTTTAAATATATAATATTTAATATTTGTTAATACCTCCCTAATGCAAGTCAGAAAAAGTCTAAGTTCGAGTGCAACCGAACTTTAAATACATAGGGAATGTTTTTACTTCAAAGCGCAGAACTTGTTTTATGCAATAAAAAGAGTTAATCTTATATACTTATAATTAATGAATTAATGTGATGCCTTTATAGGCAACCTAAATACTCAACCAATTTCTATGATCATGTGATTCCCATTTTATCTCCGTAACTACTCGAGACAAACTTTGTTTCGTTTTATCAAAATGGGCGGTGCCAAGCCCTGTACAAAAAATAAATCAAATTTCAGATGTACATAATTTCATATATACTTATAAATCCAATGTTTCAGGCTGTACATATATTATTTTATGGGAAAAATGCCTACTATTCACAATATCTGCTCAGTTTTTTGACAAATATAAATGTTATTTGGTTATACACATAAAATACCAAGTTAAAAAGAATATTGTTAGCCCAAAACCACTGTAATAAAATACCAGCTCAATATCTAAAAATAATCTTTATTGGCACACCAAAGCAAGCCGAGTACTATATTATAACATTAAAATAAAAAAACTGAAACAAATTCTATTTATCCAAATAAAGACAAACGAAAATAAGTATGATAAGAAATGGCCATACGCATTTTCCAAAATTGTGATTTTTATATATACGTCTTGCATAGTACAATGTCTAATTTGCAAAATCAGCTCAAGAATACAAAAAAATACTAATAATTGTCAAAGTTATGACATTTTACGCAAAACACGTTTTTTTTCAAAGAGGCTACGATTCCAGTCCATCAGCTCAACTGAATGCATAAAACCAAACAAATTTCGTTAGTATGGGGACTTGTGGTGCCCTTGAACGATTCATTGTAATGAGAAAATAATTTTTCTGCGAACGGGGAAGATTTTCTCAAAAAGGCTACTTTTTTCATCCGATTTAATGTATTGAAAATGATATGAAAATTTAAACGAAAAAGTGAAATCGTTCAAGGACATGACAAATAAGTCACCGCAACGTCGTTTTCGGAAAAACATGATTTTGAGATAATCGGGTTTCAAGTTTCAAGTACGCGCCACGACCTCGTAAGGGAGCAAGATGCAAAATGCTATAACTTCGCTTCTACTCCCTAAATCTCTATAAAAATTTGAGATAACAGTCTTAAGAACCAATACTTTAAGATGAAAGAGTAAAACAAATTTTAAATTTTTTGACCGACTTCAACATACATATATAACCCCTTAATTTCAAAAATTCTGCTTTTTGGCGAGAAACGCAAAGTTTACGTAATGTAGTAGAATTCGACAAAGACTTTTTGGAGACATACGTATGTAGGTATGTACCAATTTGGTCTTAGGTGGGTAGTGCCACGCCCACACCCAGAATATTTAATTCCATATATTTCATTCTTAAACTCAATCTTGTACACCAACTGTGCGCAAATTACTTTGTATAGTTACGAAACTATCGTTTTTTTTAAATTTTTATTATTTAGGCCTTAAATGAAGCCTTAGAGGAATGCTTGGTTTTTGTCCGACTTTTGTTATATTCAAAAGTGTTCTTAATGAGTTGCAATGCACATCGTGTAGCAAATTTAGAAATTTAGCAGTACTTGATATTTGCTATTAAGCCGTCCATACATTGACCATTTTACACAACTTTTTAACTCTCGCCTTTTTCTCCCCATCTAAATTCTGTGTAGTTGTGCGAGTTACATTTTATTGCCACTGAAATATCGAATTTTTTTTAAATTTCGAAATTATGCTTATTAAGTTGATACCTACTTAGTTCACAAAATACGATATCGATACTTTTTTAAATATCGAATATATCTGATGTCCCAGGCCAATGGTTATATGATTACCACTGTGAAAAAGGCAGCATTGTTTTTTTTTTTACTAAAACCAAAATTGTTTCCGATTGTAAGTTTTTTTAAATGACTTTATTTATCCATACCAAAAAGGTGGTTGTTCCACTGGCATAGCTCTGTACTAAAGATAAGGAGATTTACGCAAGAGTAGGGGCTAGATTGTTGGTTTAATGTTTCTAGAAAAGGAGTTATGTAGATAAAGAAACAATAGCACAAATTCATTTCACATATGCGATAAGACCGGGAAAAGTATAACTATGCTGTACAATAAATGTTGGTTTAGATTTCGCAAAAAACGAAATCCTTAGGAAATAAAAAAAAAAAAGTTTAGCAATAGCAAATAAAGAAATGAACATAAATGACGAAAACCGTTACTGATAAGAAGGGATGTAGCTGAAAATAAACAGACACACACACACACACTCATACACTCATTAAAGAATTTTCCCACTCCACCCGTCGATGACTGAAAAGAGAAGCGACAAGAATATCAGCGTATAAAAAAAGTAAAATGCGATTTAACCACACACATGCACATATGTACATAAATACATACACACATGCATGCATGAATACGATGTGTAAACATACATACATACCTACATACATACTCGAATTGAACTGGCAATGATGTGTAAATTCAAAAGGATAACATCAACTAATCAAGGATAATCGATTTTGATTGATCTTTAATGGTGATTTGGTCGCTGACGATTGCCAATCGGCATCGTAAATGTTCCTGAGAAAGGCTTTGGTTAGCGAGCCGCAGCAGCGTATTTACTTACTTAAGTAAACATGAATGTATGAGTATAAATGAATTAGTAAATGCTTGTGCGCTTTCGAGTAATGGAATTCGCAATCGCTACGACAATGGCCCCCACCGCTAATGCAGTATAAACATTTAGATTGAATTAGAGTAATGTGAAGGCTTTGTGGCAATTGTGACATGAATTTATTTATGTCAAATGGGTTTAATGTGGATATACGGATAATGGGAGCTGGCATTGTCGAGTGGGTGGAGACAATTGAGTAATTGTCTTGTAATGTTTGGTGGTTGCTAATTTGAGTTGCTGCCGCTACATCTGGAATTTGAGAAAGCGGGAGCCCAGTGAGTTTCAGATTTGGCTGCTCAATTATTTATTTGTTTTTTTTTTTTTTTTTTGGCTTTTTTGGTTTTTTCTTTTGATATCTAAAAATCATGCGAAAATCTACAAGACATTTGTCCTTAATGACTTTGTTAATTTTCGAAATGAAAATATCGTTTCAAAGAATATGGCTTTGTGAAGTAAAACTTCTTATGGGACGTCGGAGATGATTATATTAAACGTTTTAAACCACGGTGGACTATATTTTTTTCGAAGTTTCGGCCATAGATTTTGCGTGAACTGTACATAGTTTAACGGCGGCCGCAGTAGCCGAGTGTGTAGCGGCTGCGCGCTTCATTCGGTGGGTCACGGGTTTGGATCAAGTAATATCAAAAAAAAAATTATAAGAAAAGTTTTTTCTAATATCAGTCGCCCCTCGGCAGGCAATGGCAAACCTCCGAGTGCATTTCTGCCATCAAAAAACTTCTCATCAAAAATTCGCCGTTCGGAGTGGGCGTAAAACTGAAGGCCCCTCCATTTGTGTTATATCAAGACGCACACCACAAATTGTAGGAGAAGTTCGGCCAAAATCGCTTAAGCGCCAATGAAGTGAAGTAAGTAAGTAAGTACATCGTTCAACGCAGAGTAAAATCTCGATGGGATCGAGTTATTGACAAATACAAATACAAAGACAAATACAAATATATTTGTAAACTAAAGTGACTCATTTTTACATAATCCGCAGGTTTAGTTCCAAAATAAGAAAACCGGAGAACAATTTTGAGCCGCTAGATGGCGCAGTAGTACAACTATTGGCAAATGCTTAGTTTATCAACCAAAATGATTGATATTCATGATGGCCTGTCGATGCGCAATTGATAGACAAGTTCTTCTCACTTTTTACTACGGAAAAAGTAAAACCTCTTTGCGGACTTCATAAAGAGACAGAGAGTTACATTTGAGAGTAGTAGAGGTAGTAGTCGTTAGAAGTAATTAGTAGTAGTAATAGTTGCAGTAGTAGTAATAGTTGTAATAGTAAATAGTAGTAATTTTGGTTAGCAGTAATTAGTAGTTGCATAAGCCAAAATAGTAGTAGTAATTAGTAGCAGTATTAGCAAAAATAGTAGTAGAAATTAGTAAAAATAGTATTGGAAATGAGTAGAAATAGTTGTACGCATTAGTAAAAGATTAGTGGTAATTAATTGCCATTAGTAGTATAATTAGAAAAATAGTAGTAGAAATGATTAAA
>OX639993.1:38152292-38432731 GCA_951828415.1 Anomoia purmunda | reverse complement strand
AAAATAGTAGAGTAATTATAAGTAGCGTTAGGAAAAATAGCAGTAGTAAATATTAGTAGCGATAGTAAAAGTAGTAGCAGGATCTAGTAGTGGCTTCGAAAAAAATAGTAGTGGCTGGCCGATAGGTGGCGCCGCAGCCAAATTATTGACAGTAGTAACAGGCATAGCTCATTGTAAGGCTAAGTTTTACGTAAATTTTTTAGACCAACCACATATTTTTTAAGGATATATAAGTGATTTTGCTTAGATAACATAAAATTTATTAATGCGCCGACTACGCCGTCACTTACCGGCATTTTCCGAACAAAAGATCGCAAATTACTGAAACTGTTTTATCTTCAAACCAAATCTGGCAAGCGATGACGGCAATTAATTTCCAAAAATAACATTTCATACTTAATGGCCTAATAACATTCTACGGAATGCTATAAATGTTAAAGTCTCCAACCAAAACTTATTCTTCAAGATCTTCTCAGTATACCTTGTATAATTGATAAGTAAAAAAGTCTACAAAATTTCAATATTTTAACTGTCTTATTTTAGAAGTCTCAACTAAAACTTCATATCTGAACAATGAGTTAAATGGAAGTAATGCTTATGAATATATCTTCTATTAATTATAACTAAAAGCAATGTCAAATTTCATGTCCTTCAGGATCAGGTGCGTTCCAACAATTAATTAATACCTTATATAAAAACATATGCTTCAAATATTCAGATGGTCAGATAGATGCGCAGAATTATATATTCATCCTATATCAAGTTGATAAGAACAAAGAAATGAAGTGCATAAATGGTTTGTATTTTTTAATGCTCAAATTTCAATTTTGAAGCATGACTTCATTTCTTGGACAATACTTTCCCTCAAATATGAGTGCCTGTCGCCTGTTGTTCGTAGGAAGTCCTAAATTTCTGTCGTTACCTACGAATGTCATGAAATAATTCGTTAGAATAAAAAAAAATGATTACTGAATGTTAACCAAGAAAATGTAATGCTTCAAATATGTACATATACATATATGTATAAACAGATTTTAGGTCTTCGCAAAACAAAGTTTTTATTTCAAATGAAAAAAAACTGAAAATTTCTGAATTACAAGTTTTCAACTTCTCAAAAGATAACTACGATTTTTTTTTAATAAAGATCGAAGTTTATGTGCTTCATGACTTATTTCAGAATTTAAATCGAAGCTGCAGGCGTGTGCAAAAAATATAATACGAAATGCCAATATGTTGTTATTTTATAATTTTGCGTTTTGCTTCATATTGAAATATAATATGTCAAAATTTTGGCAACTGACAACCTTTGGCATCAACTTTGTCCCAATGACAACCAAGCATATGTTTTGGGTGAAATCCAGCGCATGTTTTTATCTCAAATGAACAGTAATTGTTGTGGGCAATAAATCTAGATATAAAGACAATGTTCATTGTAAAAATTGTATTTATAAATATAAACAAAAATTACTCATTATATTTTTAACATGCGATGCTCATTTTCCTTCTTCGTTACTTTCTTGCGCTTATTTGATATGTACATAATTTTATAAAATACTAAATATTGTGCCTTTTCCCTTTCCCCCCTCAAAGTCCATAATTTCTTAAATTCAGTCTACAAAGTTATATATCAAAATTTGATAGAGTTTGATGCAGTAATTTTCGAAATTAAACCTACTGACCTAAAATATAAAGTATAAACTAAATTTGGTAGAGTTTGGTATGAAAGTCGCGGAGATGTAACAAACTGCTCCAAAGGGGGCGTGCCACGCTCAATTCTTTAAAAAAAAAAAACTGACATACAAAATACGCACAAAAGTGTTGTGGTTTAAGTTTTTTTACTACTTTCAAAATGCTTTTCGTGGCACGTTTTTCACAATTTAAAAAAAACCAATTTTGATCAAAATTTCACACTTTTTATTTAGGATTTTTTAGACATTTTCGAGTATGTAATTTTGTAGCCCATTTAATGCTAGTATAGTAAAGTGTAAGCCTTAAAAAAAATGCACAAAAAATGCGAAAAAGCGCATTTCAAATATCAAATGGAATTTTGACTTACTTGAAACACGATTTGGGTAAAACGTGTCACGACTTTTCACGCGTCACGTGAACTTGATTTTTGTGTTGTTCACGGAGTTTTTATTTGAAGATATACATATACGTACATTGAAATCAAACTACACTTTTTGCAAAACTTAATGAAAAATGGCTTGCTTTTCCCCTTTTCAAAAACTGTTCAGAGAATTTAAGTTTGGAATTTAACCTAACAATACATGAGTACGTTTTGTAAAATAAAATTGCTGAAGACGAATATATCTGATTCGAAAGTTATATCGGATGGGAAGACAACAAAAAAAAGCCACGCTGATAATTTTGAAATTTTGGTCGATGACACTCCTTCCACGTAAAAAAGAACAAAACCTAATTCATCTTCTAAATTAATTTAAAGATGTAATATATGAATTTTCAGTATCATTTACAGAAACAATTAACAGGGGAATGCAGATTTATTTTAAACCAACAATCATATGTTTTATATATGTAGCTTGATATTTGGCCGAACTTGGAATCAAACTGTGCACAATTTTGAAGAAATGGATAGTGTCACGTTCTATAGAAGAAAAAAATGTAAATTTGATGCATATGCACAAAAGTAGTATAGAACCTGCATATATACGCGTATCAGGCTATATAACACTTGTTGGGTGGACTCGCACCCCCATTTAAAACGGAACTACTATTCAACATATCTTCTCAGCCATTTCACGTAGATATGTGGTATTTGATGTATACACATTTTCTTTATTTTCTTTTAAATCCACGACGTTTATTGGTTTAGATAAAAACATAAAGAAATTAGTATGATTTTAATGTCCCACACCCATTCTTCAAAATTTTGAATTCAAAAGTATGTTTCTCCATATCAAATTTTAAACAATTAGCGATATAATTTAATATATTATTAAAAATCTTGTTTAGTTGTAAACTACTATTTTTTTTTCATTCCGTGTGTTTGGTAATGCGTTTTCATTCTGCGTTTTAAATATGGGCAAATTCTCTTTAAAAGTTACTGAAGATCCTTAAAATTACTGACGGTAAAAATCTTCAGATCAAATTTGGTAAATTTCTGGTGTAGAAACTAATCTAAAATAAAATACGTCAATATTGAACAAAATATTCCGCTCAGAAATACAAAAATAATATGTGGTTTACATCGGGTCAATCTTGGTCCGAAGAACTTATTTGTAAAAAAAACGTATAACTAGAAAAGTCATATATATTATGAGCCCATAACGTTAGTAGTTTATAAAACAAATAAAAGCCATAAAATATCAATAATATTAATTACAAATTTTACGAGCAAAAACCATTTACTTCCTGAAATGGGTCAAATTTGCCCCGAAGACTTTTTAAAGTTTAAGTATCGCTTTTCTTTTTGTTTTTGTAAATTATGGTTATATGAGAGCTGAGTGTCGTTTTGCTTGACTTTTTTTTTAACTTCCGAAAGTTCTACTACTGACTTAAACTGCAATATTCGGTGTCACGCCCATTTTCAAAAAAAAAAAAAAAAAAAAACTACACACGTATTTATTTCCCAAATCAAAATATTTAAAAAACACCGTTATGTGTGCGTGGTTATTATACGATTTCGCCTATTTACAACAGCAGACTATTTTGAGTTCAGGGCAATATATGCACCAAGATTCGCTGAGATAGCTCAATAATTACCCGAGTTATCCTTTGCACGGACGAACGGACGAACAGAAAGACATGGCTTAATCAATTTCGCTATTAATTCTAAGAATTTGGTAAAAATATAATTCTACATGTGTCTTTGCTGATTTAGGCTGTTACAAACAACCGTTAGGTGAACTAAGTTATAACACCCTGTTTGCTAGTGCGATCGGGTGTAAAATCATTTTATATTCATGAAGTAAACTTATGTCCTTTTATCTCTTATGAATGCGCGTATCTATGTATGTTTGTACAGATGTGTCCGCATATTGAAATATTTATGTAAAGGTATGATTTTCGAATGAATGAATTGAATTCCAAATATGTAATAGATAACCAAAAAGTCGGAGGGGAGCGGTAAAATATTTACGTATTTTTATTGCATTGTATTGGGCGAGGCGCAATCCTCTTGTTATCTGGCGAGCCAATCAAACGGCGGTCAGAAAAAGGAAAAAAAAAAACGAAGAAAAAAAGTTTAATAATCGCCTTTGCGTTGATACCATTCATTCTAAATACCGTTATCATATGCACATACAAGCCAGTAGCTGATATCAAACAAATATTGTCCTACCTTCTACCAACTAAAGTATGGTATTTTTTTTTAACAAATATCTTTATTATAAGTCAAGTGCGACCACTTGGAAACTGTATCGACTCGCAAATGTTATCATCACCACTGAACTTTACGTACGAGTATAAGGGATTTTGTGCAGTTCTTTTGAAAAATGAAGCGAAAAAAAACTCATCTGCTGTTAGGCAGCAGCTTGTAACAAAAGGATAACATTTAAGTTGTCAGTTAGGCAAATAAATCAGCATAATGAAATATGTATGTAGAAATGTACAGCCTAAATGGTATGAAATGCGTAAGTAGAAAACTTAGTTGCGCCCATTCGTTTTACTTACTTATGCGGCGCATAAGTGCATAAAGTTGATAGCAGTAAGTAGCTACAACTACTACTACTACAACTTCATTCATTTTGTTTACTAAGCTCTTCAAATATAATCATTTATCTAGTAGCGACACAAAAAAAAAAAAAAACACAAACAAAAAAAATAAGAAAAGATAAAGAAACAGATGAATAAAATATTATTGAGTGAGCGATTCGCTGAACTGACTGCTTTTGGTTTAGTTTGCGTGATAATTTTTCATTTCACAAAATGTCTTACAAAATAGGTTAATAAATACAGCAGTAAGCTGATAGGCAGTGTCAGATAAGCAAAATCCTCTTACTTTGTAGTCAAATATATATGCGTGTCCATATGTATGTGTACAGTTAAATAAATAATATAAATTACATGCGCTCTATTCATATACACATACACATACACATACACATTAGGGTGCAACACTTCCGCACGAATGAAAATTAGTGCCGTTTTTTCATCGGGAATATGAAATCCAGTATATTTTAAGAGAGCGATCAAAATAGTTTGGAAAAATATTAAAATTTACGGGTGTTGGGCCGATTTAAAAAAAAATGCAAAAGATGAAGTTTTCTATAAACAAAAAGGGGGTTTGAACAAATAAAAAAAACACCTCATTTCATACGATGGCTTAACATTAAAAGAAATTAATACAAACATTTAAACATATTTTCAACAGAATTATAACAATAAGATTTCTGATGCTATTTTTTCAACTTTTTAGGTAGACTCTTTTAACCGTTCGTTGACCTAAGGGTAGAAGGGTACCTAAAATTTAACATTAAAATAAAATAAGTAATAACAGGTCCATTTCTTTGTAACCGAGTTGCAAAAAAAAAAAACACTAAGTCATCGTCACTATCCTCATTACTTTCATAACTAAGAGACCAATATCTTTCTCCAATTGTTCCAAAACCAGCTAAACGTTCTAAAGTTAAAGTGACAGATACTCACAAATGGATGTAGACACTGCAAAGGTTGTTGCAAGCAGAAGATAAACAAGGTAAAAATACAGTGATTATATGTTGCTTTTGTAAAAAACCAGCCTACAAAAGTATCCTTGCACGTACAGGGTGCTTCAATTCTGTAAACAAAATGTAAAACTTGATTTAGCACTAAAAAAAACCAAACGATTCACTGTTTTTAAATTTTTTTTATAGAATATATGAAAGCTCAATATGGGTAGAAATCTACCCACAACAATGAAAATCACAAATCGATTTTAACACACGGTTAAAAAGAAATAGACTAATGAGATTTCATTCGATATGCATTTTTCACACCTTTTATCTTTTTTTTTGCAAGCAATCCCAGTTACGTTTCATAACGTTTTCGAAAGTCTGATTATAATGGTTCTGTTGCACAGATCTTTAAAATATTTATGCATACCCGTTTAATCTCAGGTCGTTTCATTATTTAAGTATTTTAGGAAATAATTTTTCTTATTTACAAACAATTTTTGGCGTTTTTTAAATCGGCCCAGCTTACGTAAATTTTAAAATTTTTTCAATATATTTTAGCGAAATGTTAAATTTGATTTATCACTAAATAAAATACAGACGATTCATTGTTTTTAAATTTTTTTTTATAGAATTTATGATATCTCAATATGGGTAGAAAACTACCCACACCGTCGAAAATCGCACATCGATTTTAACACAGAAAAATTGCAATAACTCAGCCGAAACTTGACTTAGACTTGTGGGATTTTATTGGTTACGAATTTTTCACGCCTTTTATTTTATTTTTTTTTCAAGTAAATGTAACTGACGTTTCATAACTTTTTCGAAAGTCTCATTATAATGATTCCATCGCACAAATATTTAAAATATTTATGCATACTCGTTTAATCATAAACCGTTTTTTATCTCAGGTGCTTTTTGTTTTAAGTTTTTTAAAAAATGATTCTCATTAACGAAAGCCTCAATTTTTTGTTGAATTTTCAAATCGGTTTAGCTTACGTAAATCTTAGTATCCATCCGAAAAATTTTGGCATTGTATAATTTTGGTGGGAAAATCACAACTACATTTTTTTTCTTGACACCCCTAATATATATAAAGTATATACATATGTGTATGTGCTATCCTTCTTTGAATGTAGTTGATTTCTTACAATTTCGTACTCACATATCTATACCCCAAATGTCTACTTATTAATTTGTTTTCGGGCTACTTTCCACGTAATCTCTGATCTCATATATGCACTATAGAATTAATGAACAAAATCCTTTTGAATGAATGACCCATACGCCGCTACACATCTACATATTCTCAAATGTACACGTGGATCAAATCTGTAATGTAAATTGCATTATGCCTCGTTGTAACGAAAATTCTAAGATTGTGGCTTTGTTTTGTGAAAAATTGAAAAGTTAAATAAAATAATCAATTATCCTATTTGAGGTTCATCTACGAACGAATGATGAATTGCTGAACAGTTTACAAATTAATTTTGAATAGCGAATTGTATTAAGTTATATACGAACATAAACTAATGTTATTCTTTGCGAATTGCTCGCACAGGAAACGAAAGGTTGTATCTATATATAGTATAATTATTTTGCTTAACCAGATACATACATAACTATTATAAGGGAAAAGAATAAAAGTGAATCAATAATTACTATAGTTAGAAACAAATTTTTCGAGTAATATATATATTAAATAAGTCCTCTCATTGTTTTGAACGAGGAAACTTTTTACGACCACTTCGGTATTATTTCGGGACTGATTTTGGCCTAGTTCGAAATCATTTCGGTACTAGTTTGGTTCCACTTCTTGACTAGTTCGATATTATTTCGGAAGAAGTTCGGCCCCAGTTCAGGACTGGTCACAAATTCTGGCTTTCATCTTTTTTTAATTTCCTCTTCGTTTTAATATTTCGAATTTTGAATTTAGCCCGTCGACGTTTTTATGGCAGTAAATTTATTTCGTGGAGTACTAAACTAGTCAAGAAGTGATCGCGAACTGTTTTCGAAACGATTTTGAATTAGCCCCACATTGGCCCCTATATAATCTCGAATCTTTCAAGACATAAACATTTTTTTCTAACTTATAATTATTACGCAAATACTTTTATAATAAAAGTCTCAAAATAAAAGGTTTTGAAAGACATAAATAAAAATATCTCGGCGATGATTATTATGGAAATATAATTCTCAAAATAATAGTTATAATATTTGTGATTTAAAAAATTATTTCACTAATGACTATTATCTCAAGACATTTGTAAAACTTATTAAAACTATGATGATTTGATTTTAAAACTCAATGGTCAAATAATTACAGTTTTGGAACTCTCAACTTAACTCATGTTAACCCGGTGGTGGAAATTCAACCACTATAATGACTAGCATCCGTATATTTGACAAAATTTGATAAATTATAATATTAAAATTCTGTTCTAAACTTCTTCGCTGTCCGTATAATCCTTGCTATTTAATTTTACTTTGTTATTGAATACATTTTTAACAATCAAGTTTTTAATTTTTGAATCAAGTTTCCTTAACCCCGCTTGCGGTAGGAGTGTAGAAACCGTTTCTTTGTTACAACTTGGCACAAAAACTGGTAAACGGATTTCAATAAAATTTAAAAATAGGCTATATTCTAATCCTTTAGGTGGCGCTAGCGGCGAATTATTCAGAAAATCTGTGTTTATGCTTCGATTTTGATAAAATTAATAGCCTATAATGAAGGGTTGCGATGGGAAATATTTTTATGGAAAATGGATGCGCTAGGTGGCGCTAGAATCGACCCGTCTAGAAAATCTATATTTTTACCCAGATATCGATGATAGTAGAAAGGTATACTGATGGTATATAAATTAAATTAAATGGCTAGAAAATCTATATTTATTGTTCGACTTAGTGAAAATCGAATAAGCTTTAAAACGTAGCAACTAGCTGTAGTTGAGATTAAGTTGACCAATAAGTTAGTTCCAGCTAATTTTAATACACTTCCCATTGAAACTTATGTCGAACAATTGCTACACTCCAATCATGACTAAACGTTTTGAAAGATGATTGAAATCTGTTTAAATGTCAATTAAGTTATATCAACCTAAAAAAAAATTGAGAAAGCTCAATTTCGATTTTTTGTTTTGGGAGATGGTTGCCACCTGTTTAAAAACTTAATCAAAATTGCAATAAGTTAAATCAAATATCGAAATATAGATGTCAAATAAAGGTGTTTAAAGAAAGCATTATTTTAAAAATGTTTGTGAAGAGGGTTGCCACCTGCTAAGAAAAGTAAAATAAATTAAATTATTAAGATAAAAGAAATGTAATGGCTTGTGAGTAGGGTTCAGAAAACATAATCATGAAGATGTGTTTAAAGAGTGTTGCCATCTTTTAGAGAACGTTGACTTAAGTTAGTTGATATGGTAACTGAATTTTTACACTGCTGATTTCAAACGAAATAGTTTAAAGAAAAATTTCTTTCAGAATCGTATTTCTTGCATGTCCCGACACTTCAAATTTTTAAATTAAACTAAACTAACTGGTTTGAAGGTTTATACAAAATTAGCTTCGAAAAAATTGTGTAAGTTTGCCAACTGTTTGAAAATCAAATACAAAATTATAAATAACGTAAAGAAAATCAGGATATCTCACATAGATATATATATATAACCAAAAGGGTTTTTGGAAAGCAGATTATAAAAGAGTTCAGATTTTTTTTTATTGAAGTTGAATTAATAATAATAAATTGTTAAGAGAAAAGGTTCGAGTACATATGGGAATGCATTTAGCAGGATACATTATTGAATAAAATTGCAAAAAATATATCTATAATGTACATATGTATTTATTTATCCAATAAGACCATCTCGACCATCTGACCAGCCAGATTCCATTTTTTTTTTGCTATGTTTTATGACAATTCATTAGTTTAAAATAAGAAAAGGTATTACGTATGTATGTAAATTTATCAAAATTCAAAAAAATATTTCCCAAATTTCATATTAACTTTTTGATCCGAATTTCGAAACATACATACATATATTTGAGAACGCAGTTTTGTAGCCCAGTAGTTTCGGTTTAACCCTCACCCTGTAGTTTGGGCAAATTTTGCCCAATTGCATGTTCAAAGTCAGTTATTTCGGGCTTTTTCTATAATATCAAAGTGAAATTTTTGACAACTATTTAATTACTGATATTTAGCTACTATATAGCGGAAATAAGAACTGTGCTTTACCCAGGAGAGCTTCTACAAGAAAAATACCTAATCTTGTATTTTAGGCAAATTTTGCCCAATGTATTTAACAATGTTTTGTGCACAAAAAAAAAGCAAGAACGAAAATGTTTTTTGCAGTTTCTAGAAAAATGCTTGCATAGTGCCGTGCTGTGCAAGCTATAGAGAGCTACGCATTTGTATTAGAAAGCAAAACCCACAACAAGCTTTTATTTTCTGCTGTTGTTGCTTTGCCTATGTGTAGTGTTGGACAGCACGGGCATAGTACGATGTTATGCAAGTGCGATCATGATCAACCGGTATTAGTTTAGAGTAAGGGTAAATTTAAAGATAATTAGTACGAGTAAGAGCATATAAAATGTCGAAAAAGGTAACTAGCCATATAATACATGTGCATGCATGTACATATATTCCAAATTACATAAAAGCTCTAATTGCATTGCCCGTGGTTGGAAGTACTAAAGCGTTGGCAAATAGAACAGCTATTGGGTGAATCAGATGCTGTATCTGAAGGTAATGCCGAAGTCGATGAATGTTCCGATCCGGAATTTGATGTTTCTTCAATTGATGAATCAGAAACGTGTGTGGACATATCACAAAGAGAAAGTATTTGCTCTGTTGGGCAACCACTTTCAAGTCCGGCAGAACAAAGAGAAGAAAATTCCACCTTTTCAAGATGCAAAAATTCAGACAGCTGTTTGAAAAAACCAGATATACATAATTGATTATTACAACAAAACAAAAGCGGGCGTAGATACACTAGACCAACTTGTCGGGTCATACACCTGTACGAGAAAGACCAATGGATGGCCAGTAGCTCTCTTTGCTAATATGCTAGACGTTTCTGCTTGCATTGAATGCGCAAAATACAGGATTGGTTACTTTTTTTATTACAGGATGAGGGTTAAGAAAGTGGAAATTTCAAGGTGCTAGAAATTATTACAGATTTTTGATAATTTTTTCACCAGTAGCCACTTCAACCTTGGACAATATTTTACTAAAATGGAAATTGCTTACTAAAAAAGGTTCTAAAAAATTCGACTAAAAAATTCGAAATTTTGAGAACAATTTTTTTTGAATTGGTTAAATTTTTATAAATTTTCTAAGAAGTTTGAAACTTCAACTTAGATGATTTTTGTTAGAGAATGAACTATATTTTTGTAAAAAACAGCTAATTGAATCTAAATATGGAATTAAGAAATTGTCAATACAGTTTGCTACTATTTTTGTGAACAGAGGTATGAATATCAATTATAACGATTCAAATGTTTATTAAATGCAAAAATCAGTGCAAACTTAGAAAATTAGTACATTTTGCGTTCCTCAAATGCAAAAAGTGCTATAGTTATTTGACAGAGCATTTGCATATACGTATATAGGGATACGCCGTTTAAAAAAGATATATACACCTAAAAGCCCATGTCTAAAGTAAAACTTCTTTGCAAACCTCATCAAGTTATTGATTATGGTAGTAGTCGTGGTAGTAAAAGTTAGTAGTAAGTACTACTTTAGTAGTAGTAGTAATAACGGTTAGTAGTACTTAGTAGTAGCAATAAAAATATTAGCAGAACTTAGTAAAAATAGTAGTAGTAATTATTAGCAAAATCAGTGAAAATAGTAGTGATATAATAGAAGTTAAAAGTAATAGCATTAGTAAAAATAGTAGTGGAAATTAGTAGTAGTATTAGTAAAAGTTGTTGTAGAAATTAGTAGTAGAATCAGTAAAATTAGTTGCAGAAATTAATAAAAAATAGTAGAAGTTAAAAGTAACAGCATTGGTAAAAATAGTAGCAGAAATTAGTATTAGTATTAATAAAAGTAGTTGTAGAAATTAGTAGTAGAATCAGTAAATATAGATGCAGAAATTAGTAAAAATAGTAGAAGTTAAAAGTAGTAGCATTAGTAAAAATAGTAGTAGAAATTAGTATTAGTATTAGTAAAAATAGTTGTAGAAATTAGTAGTAGAATCAGTAAAAATAGTTGCAGAAATTAATAAAAATAGTAGAAGTTAAAAGTAGCAGCATTAGTAAAAATAGTGTAGAGTTTAGTAGTAGTATTAGTAAAAAGAGTAGTAGAAATTAGTAGTAGAATTAGTAAAAATTGCAGTAGAAATTAATAAAACTAGTAGAAACTAATATTAGGAGCATTAGTAAATAGTAGTAGAAATTATGAAAAATATTGGATAATAAGTTGTGGCAGTAGTAATCGTAGATGTAGTAGCAGAAACAGTAGTAGTAGGGATTAATATCTAGTAGTGGTGATTAGCGGTAGTAGTAGCAATGTTGTGATAGTAGTAGTAGTCCACCAGTCGTCAACTACTGAAAGGTTCTAAAATGATCCAAAACTTGTCGTCAAATGGTATTGAAGTAGTGCCGAGATGTTCCCATGCTTCATATGTACATATGTATATGTGTACTGATGGAAATATATAGTACATATGTATATATGTATATAACTATATATACATAGATGCATGTATGTATATACCTACATACACATTAATATGTCGCTACCTCACTATGTGCGTTTGTATTTTCTGATATAAGTTCAATATCGATAACTTTGTGACGCGATATCGACTCGGTTTTCGCTACGCCACATTAACGCGACCATCGTTACGCGATATAAAAATTCATTCTCATGCCGCTAAAAAAGTTTTCCTTAAAAAATATATTTGCTGCGATAATCGCTAAAAGTTTCCAAAATTCGTTTGAATTTTCAAAGGCCAGAGCATAAAAAGAACTCCCTGCACAGAATTGAAATAAACTGCCAAATATCAGCAGGAGATGATTCCGAAATTTGGTAAGTCGGTTTTACGCCAAAACCAACCAGAGATGTTAAAACTGGTCAGTGTCGCATTTTGTTTGATTTCAAATAAGCTTTATTTTTGACGAAGTGAATTTCCTCTTTCAGACACTATGATCTCCAGGATGTGAAAAAATTCAATAAGATTAAAAACAAATTTGCGTTAAGTATACAACGCAAATAATTGAATCCTCATTTTAATTAAAAACTTTATTAAACAAGAACCAGGTTGGACAATTGCGATTAAAATAGATTGACAAAAAAATAATAAATAAATAAAATTACAGAACACAGTTTCTGATTCTTGCTCTAAATTTGTGATGTTAATTTTATGCACGCTAACCGACTTTAATTAAATTCCACATGCACATATACACATCCATAAACACTTTAGCAGCTTTAGTAGCACAACTTAAGGCGCACTCCGCAAAAGCAGCGAGCGAACAAAGTGACGCTAATAGACGTAGTATACTCGTGTAAAGACAACTTAACACAAATACTTTGATGAGATGAGCATGTGCATTGTGTCTACGTACACATCATGCGCTAAACACCCGTACACACATACACACACACACACACCACGTGGCATGAAGTGGAGTTGAGTGCGTTTAATGCGCCACATGCCACAGCAAAGTGCAGCCACATTAGCTGCATATAAAAAGCAAACCAGCTGAAGCGAAATGAGGAGGAGAAGTAGCTGCAGCAAAGGCAACAGTAGATAACAAAAAAAAAAAAAAAACAACAACAACAACAACAAAATGTATATGCGTGATGGCTACAGTGTTGATGGCGTTTGCAGTTTTAGCTCCCTTTTTCTCCGCCTTTGCTTTGCTTTGGCCAACACGCTCCCGTCCGCGCTGCTGCTGCTTAACAGTTGTAGGGGGAAAAAACGTTTCTGTTGCATGCATTTTGCAATATGAATTTTTTATTTTTTTTACTTACAACATTTAAATTTTTTTCTTTCCGAGAAATAGTGTTAAGTGGTTTTGGCAAAAAGGAGTAGTTAAGCTAAAAGTTAACAAAAGAAAAATGTAAAAAACAAAAAAATATTAAATGGTGAAACAAACTGTGAAGGAAGCGTAAATTAATGCAAAATTGTTATGTCGCTGTGTTTGTTGTTGTTGTTGGTGTTACTAACCGCACTTTATTTTTCAATTCCAGTTACATAGTGTTTTTTTTTGCTTCTTGTTGCCAGTATTCTAGACTACCGCCAAAGTTAATGATGTCGAGTGTGATTATGAATAAAGGCTTAATTTTGCAAAGTGTAAAAAAAATTGTAGTGATGCTTAGCAAAACTGCATTTAGGCCTTGTAAAATTATTCCGCAAAAATATAAGATTTCTACACTCACGGCATTTTTGTTATTGTGAGATTTTAATCCACTATACCGCCTTTTACCTAACTGTGATCTCTTCAATAATACCGTTAAGTATAGCGTCGGGAGCAATTTTTCGAAGATTGGAGTTACTTTTTTCCAAGCGTTCCACAACTTGATCCACAGCGGCAGGCACATTTTGCTCACATGGCCTAGTCATAAGTTAAAAAGGCGTAGCTGGATCTAGAATCGTTATGCGGCGATTCGTCACCAGTTTTTTTGGTGCCTCGCGCGTGAACATCGGATTCGGAATTGTGGTACTTTCGCATCACCACTGCAGCTATACGACAGCATCGTTCCGTGCTTCGTCACTTGTTAACATAGGTGGGATAAAATTTTCAGGTATTACACTGGCGCCGAGAGTAATATTTAATATGAGGCAAATTTTGGTTTCCCGACAGATCCTTGATCGGGTTTCGTTCGCAGTAAGGCGCCACATCACGTCCAAAATGCCAAAGTTGTGCTACAAAGTAGCCATGTTCAATGAGTTGTTGGGTTGAGTAATAGTATACGTTGCCTTGTTGCTGCTACTATTAATTACTGGTACTATTTTTACTACTTTCTACTACTATTTTACAAATACTACTACTAATTACAACCACTATTTTTACTAATTTCTACTATTTTTTGTACTAGTGCCACTACTAATTAATACTTTTATTTTAGTCAATTTCTACCACTATTTTTACTTATGCTACCACTACTACCAATGCTGCTCGTAATTGCTACTACTGTTCTTAATAGTTTTTACTACTATTTTTACTGTTTTACGTTTTATTGTAAATGAATAACGAATAATAATAACAAAAAAATAAAAAATGCTACCAATGCTGCTACTAGTTACTTTTACTATTTTTACTCATTTATACTACTATTTGACCTAGTGTTTACTACTTATTACTACTGCTATTACTACTAAGTACTATTAACCACTATGACTACTACTACTACCACAACAATCACTGCTACTACTTACTACCATCGACTACTACAAATACTACTTCCATATTTGGCTCTTTATTGCTTTATAGGATCGGCAAAGGAGTTTTGCTTCTTGTTTTTGCACTTAGGTGCACGCATTGGTTTTTCGTAAACAAGATATCAGTTTGTTCTAGGTTTTTGTTTCAAAAGTTATAGCAAAAAATAACTCGAAAAAGCATGAAAGTTTATCAATTTTTTAAACTTATTTTGGCATAAAATTAGATCTAGCAGGGGGAAAACCTATACTAATGTAAACGTGTTAGATATCTAAATTTGCGTAATGTAATGCTAAATTTTCATCAGGTTTTAGAATTGCGAATCGTAGGAGAGTATTCAAAAATATTGGCAAAAATTTCAGCACTTTCAGTACCCTGTATCTCAAAAAAAAGAACACACTAACATATATGAGAATGCGCAAAAGCAAAGCGAACAACTAATTTCGCCCGACGAACAATCGTGGCGATATGTTCATTTCTACTATTGTCGTTATTTCTACTGTCATCGCGACAGCGGTAAATGCGATGCATTGCGGCCATATGTTTAATACAATGATGATTATGAATCCAAATTTAAAAATTATATGTTTCTTCGTGGTAAAAGTTATTAATTTACTTATTTCTAAGATCTAACTTTAGTAAAAGCTATTATCAGCTAATTTCGTTGTTGACGTAGTTGTCTTTTACTGAGCGACATTGGGCGACAATGTTGATGTCGTCGCTCTACTGAGCGAAAATTCGCCGTTCGCCAGTATTGTGTTTCAAACTTGATGGACAATTTTGGCTGCCATTTTTAGCCAAATCCATATAAAATATGATATTACATCAAATTTACATTCTAGTTGTTGCATCATAAAATGAAAAATGTTTGATAGATTTTAAACAGAAAAAGTGAATGACCGCTTTTATTTAATTTACTTATTACCAAAGAATGAATAAAAATTAGCCATTTTGGAAAATGTTCGAAATGTCCTTTTTGTGTTTTGCATTTAAACACCTGTAACTCAAAAAGTACTATTCGGATTTACACTCACAAGAGTAATTACAACGAAAAGAAACATAACATATCTTTAGAACGGTACCTATAGACGGTTAATTTTATTTCATATTCTGGAGTATTTTGGCAAGAACTGTCTCCACAGCAAAATACTAAGCAATCACTGATATCCAGGTAACAATAGAAGCCATGATATGCCGGTATCATGGTAGCCATGATATGCTACCAAAAGTGGTATGGGTTCCAAGCTATTGCGACACTAAAGTTTCTATAGAGGTTAAGTTCATGAAATGACGTAGAAGAGGAGTAAATGATTTTGCACTTTCTGTGCCAGTACCCTGCTCTATCCACACGAAGATTTTCCGTTTTAGGTAGCTTGAAAGACCTTAGACGTGTGTAAACTTCGGATCTTCTAAAAATTTTGCAAAGTTTAGAATGGCTTTAGGGGAATTGGGAATTGTTGTTACCTATGGGGCTGCACAACGAGCCTTGAGCATAAGTGTATCTCAGAAGCCGTAATGTAACCTATCCTATCTGAAAAAGGAACTAAAAAACAGGGTTTTTACCTATAACTCAAAAATGCTTCTTTGAAAAAATAAATGAAATTGATTTTCGTGTTCAGCGGCATAGGAATAGTCTAAATAGAATAGTCTAAGTAGAAAAGGAAAATAACCGCAATTTTGATTTTTTTCGTATAAAAAAATCATTGGCTAGAATTCGTACAAAATATAACTCGAACATATTTAAAATCATAGCATAATGTTTATTTTGTGATTTTTATTAAATCATGATTTTTTGATAAAAAATAATCCTTATTCTTGAATTTAATTTTTTCGATCAAGTCTGATGGTTATATTTTAGTTTTAATTTTTTCGATCAAGTTTGAACGTTATTTTGTGATCTTTATTTTTTCGATAAAAAGTAATCGCTATGCTTGGATTTTTATTTTTTCTATCAAAAATAATAGTTTTTCTTGTATTTACAATTTTTCGGTCACAATATATACAAAAAAAAATTGGTCAAACAAAATATCAGAAAATAACGATCACATTTGATTGAAAAAAACAAAAATCCTAGAATAACGATTATTCTTTATCGAAAAAATTAAAATCTAAAAAAACCGATCGAAATGTGATCGAAAAAATATAAATCCAAGAATAACGGTTATTTTTTTTTATCGGAAAAATAAAAGTCTCAAAATAGCAATCAATCCTGACCGAAAAAATATAAATGTTATTCTTGGGTTTCGATCAAGATAGATATTATCGAACAAATAAAAATCCAAGAATAATGATAAAAAAAATCTAAGAAATACGATTATCTTTGATCAAAGAAATGAAAACCTTAACAAACGATCAAATCACGATTTAAAAAAAAAATTTATAGTTTTTATCAAATATTTGTATGTTCTTTTTTATTAATATTAGCTATCACTTTGAGAAATTGCGAGCTTAAACTATTATGACAGGAAGAGTTTCTAAAATGGATCATTGCAGTTATTCAAAAAAAAAAAAGAAGAAATTCTAAACTGGGAATGCAAATATGTATTTTTCCTACTCTACAAATGGACGTTGATTAACATACACACATACATCTTTATAGATGGATATAGAGCGACAAATACAAATAGAAGATCTTAACACAAAGTCGACCAGCTCCTTCTATCCTGTCAGCAGCCATGCTGCACATTCAGATATAAACAAATACACAAAATGCATGCGATTGACGTCATTTACATACAAACATATGCACTATAAGTATAAGTATGTACATACATATGTTATGCCATATGTGGCAAGAGTTTCTGCTTCTGCTCTGCTTCTGCAGTCAACCGTCGCTTTGCCTGCCATCCCTTTTGGCCTTTGCTTTGTGCATTTGTACGTGTAGAAGTTGAATTTGTTGCATTAACTGTAGATTAAATTTACATTTAAATATTTTCAACATTCCTTTTCACATACTCGTAACTAAATATAATTCATTTTGCCAGCAACACTCATCTAAAGTGTAGTGTTGGTTTTCCGGGCAGCATGCTGCTGGCTGAGTAGGTCGCCGCAGGTTCTTTTACAACACAATTATTTCCATCTACATATTCGAGCATTTTGTACAGTATTGTGACGTCGAGCTGTTGAGCTGTTGAGCTGTTGAACTGGCTCTGCTTTGCTCGTTTTTCTCATAAAATGTGGGTGAAGTGTGTTAGACTCGAGTTTTTGTTTGCTCGTTTTCTATTCGTATAATTTTTTTTTATGGTAAGTTATTTAGGTTTAAGTTGATTATTATTTCATTTGTAATGACTTAGTTTTTAGCTTTGTAATGCGCTGAAAATATGAACGAACTATTGCAGGCGTATGGAAAATCATAATCTGAATGTATAGAACCATAATAATATTATAAATGTTATTGGCAGAAAATAACGATTACGTCGAATGGTGTATTTATTATATTCTCTTTGCTTTTAGTCACAAGAGGCAATAGTTTTACTAAAGTGTAGTGATCTTAAATTTGTATATTAAAATTAGTAATTTAGCGGTGTGTGTGAAACGTGAAATGTTTTCATTCCTCGTGCCAGAAAGTCTTTGAAGCTCGTGTTTTAATTCGACAAAAGCCAATTTGTCATCTTTGTTTGTTTTTTCTCTCTATATTCCGTTAGGCTAGTCTTTCTCAAGCATCTGGCATGTACTTAGTATTACCCCAAGAATGATGGAATACAATATGGCGCCTTACGCGAGCCGTGAATATTCTCCTTTATTCTCCGATTCACTAACTTATTTTAGCGATATTCGCATGGTTAACTCATCTTAAGGAAAACTTTAACGATGCTGCTATTCAGCAGCAATTTTTTTTAACGATTTTCGCTATCGCCGAGTTAGCTGTTGTCGTTAGTTCGTCTATTACCAAAAACTAAACGGCAAGAAATTTGATGTTGTTAACTCAATCGAGAAAAGAAAGATTCGTGATTTCAACTTAAATAAAAGATAAATTTAAAATTCGGTGATTTGTTTCCTTTAAATTAGATAATGAACATTAAATAATGCCGTTTGAATATTTGGCACATGATTTATCACGAGGAAATGTTTGCTTTACTGTCGTCACCTTTTTTGGGACGCACTATAGGTACCGTCGATTGTACTGGTGTATTAATTTTGGACCCAAAGGATCATGAGGAGGCTTATGCATACCACCATAACTATCATTCAATTAATGTGTAAATGGTAAAAGAAAACTTTTGTCAAGGATCCAAGAATAAAAACAGAAAATATAGATAAATGATCCTATTACAAAAAATATTAAATCTAAAAGCCCTGGAGCACAACACGATTCATAATGAAGAGAATTTTGAAAAGGAAATCCATGGCATATTTGCAGGTGATTCCGGATATTCCTTGGAGTCGAGTTGATGACTATTCTACCAAATCACTCAGAGGTGAGCCCGAAATTCAGCAGCATGCATTTATTTATAATGTTTCAATTCCTTTTTGTGTTTTCCACCCATTTGGACATTTAGTTTGACCAAGATGCTACTCCTTAGTACTTTGAATAAACACAAAGAGACAGCTGTTAAGCATCGTTAAGAATAAGTTAGTGAATCGCACAATCGTCACCGCAAACGAAAAATATTGTCGACAAAAATTGCGATTGTCGGGTCGTTTAATGTTAGCGAATCGCACTACTGGTCCATTTGAAAGCATTATTTTGCTTCTATTCTAACATATTTTTCACAAACAAAATCAACGAAACTTTTAATCGCTTCTTCCTCTTCTTATTTACCCTCACATTCTTTACCATTTCAGATGGTCTTTCATCTCGGGAGGCCCAACCTTCGCACACATCGAAACAAGATCATGCTAAGGGCATAGTGGATTTAGAATTTGCTTGCATTTGACTGGGAAGGTTTGTTGCACCCAACGTACAACCCAGACCCAGCTCGATAACGCATTCTGTATGCAACTTTTCAAATATTAGGGCAATAATTTCAGTAAAAAATAAAGATATATAGAGTACCAAAATTAACCCTTCGATTACCGTTGGGTAAAATTCTACTTAGGATTAAAATTAAATAAACCCAAACAAAGTTTCAATCGAGCTGAAACTCAATTATTTTGTCACGAAACTATTTTTGACTAAAATGGATTAATTTTGAGTGCTCTGCAATGAACGAGGCGTTTTTTTTTAATGAAGAATTATGTGTTTTCGCACCTTCTACCCGTATTCAAAGTGACCAACGTCCTCCTCTTTATTTTTATTGAGCATTAATTGCATAAACGAAATGTAACATTTAATTTCGAAATAAATAAAATACTTACCTTTTTTCACACAAAATATATGATATCTTAATATGGGTAGAAATCTACCCACAAATCCTTCGCATGTTGTAAAACTTGTAAAGTATGGGCATGCCCTATGAATCGAAACAAAATTAACGGAGTATTGATTTCGACGTACGTCTTCTCAGAGGGGATTTTATAGCAAGATGCGAATGTCAACTTTAATTGTTATATTTGTTCAGTATTGTTTGGAATTTCATCATGGAATTCAGTTTTCGAACTTTTCAACAACATGAAGAAGATCCACTTTTGTCGACTAAAATTCAGAGATGATTATCATTTCACTTTTAATGAAAAAGTCAACCATTACAAGTAGACAAAACAATATATTAGAGAGGTTTCAGTACTGAAAAAATCATATATCTATATTTATTCAAAAATGTTACCGGTGCTAACGCCTCTGTGAATGCCGGCCGTTATCGCCTTATGAAAACTGATTATTTACTACTTGAAATTTGAAAATCGCGATCTCGTCGATATTTGATTCCAATGAGACGGCGTTACTTGACCTACTACGAACAAAACACTGCTTTATCCCAAGAATAATTCTGTGTTAGTTTCGAATTTTAAACTTTAAGGGCACGTAAAGGTCAAAGTCTATACTTACTTACTCAGCCGGTAACTATTCAGGATTGGAAGGCAACTTAATCCGCATGGGTAGCCAAAAACCACTTGAAATGCTCGAATACCTATTCAAAATTGAAACTTCATAATGGATTAAATTATCCACAATTTGCACAAACTTCAGAAAGAAATAATTAAAAAAAAAAGAACTGGGTACGAAGAGTCCCCACGCGCGGAAAAAAATAAACTTCATAGAAAAAACTTCAGAATGGCAGAAGGTTACAATGTACTTTCTGATGAAGTTATCGCTTCTTTGCATTTATGTAAATTCACAAACAGCTGGAAACTGTATTGTCAATTCTTACAAATAAAGTCCCGCAAGCTGCTGATCTCCTCCCCTGAGAGCTCGTGTAGGTGTTAATAAAGTAAGAGCCTAGATACTTTAACCTTAGCCTCGCACCGGCAGAGCAGCTGCGTAGAAAATGAAAAGATGACTCCACCTCGTTATCCTCGAGGCTACTGCGGCAAAAAGGGTCAAAATACTTATCGGAAAATGTCCAGTCAGAATTCGTACGGGGATCGAGAGTTGTCGCTTTGTTAGCGACCGAACGCATAACTAACACGTCGTAATCCATATACAGTTTAGGACAAGCCTTTCCGTTTTCTTCTGGTTTGGCTTAATCGTTATAGTAAATTTTTTGCTGTAATGATTTTTTTTGTAAGAATGAACCGTTTTTTCACATATATATATATATATATATATATATTTTATATCGTAAAATTACCTCTCCGTGAATTTTATGAGAAACAAACTTTAGTCGGATCCATGATCTGCTCGCTAACGGTCATTAACACGTAGCAGCTTACTGATACATTTTGTCTATTAAGTTTACATATATTTTGAAAATATTCATGTAAATATCATAATTATTACACTCAACATGCAAATCACATGTTCCAACACCCACAATTGTAAGATAGTGTTACTGATTGAATTACAAACTTTATTACATGCCACTTATGCGCTGCAACCACAACCAATAGGGAGAGTAAAAAAAGGAAAAAAAACACAAAAACAAAACACAGCTGAAACAAAAAGTTACAAAATAAATTTTTACACTTCAAAGTAAATTTCGTCTGCATATTCGCTGTCAACAACAAAAAAGCAGAAACGCTTACATATAGCGACAAAAAGAAAATAATCAAAATAATAAAAAGTTCGTTAATTTGAATTTCGCCACTTGGCAAACACTCAGCATTGCTTAACATGCGCCACATATAAATGTGTGTATGTTTGTGTGTGTGTGTGTGTTTGAAAATAAGTTGTAAATGATATGTAAATACATTTTAAGCAAGCAATTGCAATATGTACACTCGTACACACAAAAAGTGTGAGCGAGTCCTTTGGCTCTGGGCGTGACAGCTAGTTGTACAATTACATAGTGACCAAAAAACTTATACAACAGCTCCGCCCTAAACCTGAACAACTTGGTAAGAACCTGTATTTATTTGTACAGTTTAGTCAAGTTGCCATGATTTTTGCATACGTTTCAGTGTACTGTGTATATTTAGCTGCTGCTGCTGCTCCCGTTGCTGTTTACTTACTTCTGGTTTTTTTTTTTGAGTTTTTCACGCGCGCACTCAGTTTGCTAGCTAGTGATTTCTGTTGCAAGTTATATACAATTTCGCATTAAATTATATGCAGACATTTTTGGCATACACAGAAGTACCCGAAACAGGAAGATAGCTAGAACGTAGAACAGCTGTACATAAAAAATATTTTTTGCAAGGAATGCAAATAAACGTTCACTGAGGGACTGTACATGAAACACTTGGTAAAAAGAAGTGTTGCAACTAACTTAACTTTTTCTTCAGCATTAAGAGGTGGCATGTTAATGGCATACTTTGAAAACTGTTTTAAAAATAAAGAGAGTTAAAAACACATTGAGCTAAATTAAAATAAAATATCCATGTAAGATGCTGCCAACAGATTTTATCGAAGGCTACATTAAAAACAAATATCAATAGGCCCGTTTCGTTGTAACCGAGTCGCAAACGAACACTAGGTAGGATATCGAATTGCATGTAAAGCAACAACACTAACTCGGAAAAATATGCGAGTTGAGCCAACTCAGTAAAATGATAATATGAGTTGTAGTGTTGGGAAGTGAAAAAACTATGCTATTGCGAATGAGCCGGAATAAAATACATGAAAAATTTCACTTTAAGATCAATTTCATTTTTATTTGCATAGTATTTTTATAGTGTATATAAAAAGGTAACCTAAAATTGGTTTGCAAAACTATTTTCCGTTCTTGAATAACACTACACCAAGCGCATCTTTCATGAAAGATCCCAAAATGTTTGCTTTTGCAACTAAAGGAAATTTTATCCGAGCTGGATCGTTCTTTTTCAACTCGGGTACAATAAAACGGGCCCAATGTAAGATAATGCTGACAGATTCCATCGAAAGCCTATGTCTGAGTTATATTTTACTTGTATTGAATTTGGTTCCTACGTTTCTAGACTCTTAAGAGGGGTGCTATTTGCCAATGTAAACTCTCCGCTGAAATCAAAACTTCAGAACTTGTTATTATTATATATGCACGTTATATATTAGAGTGGACCGTAAAATAAGAGAAGAGGCAGAATTTCCAGGTACAAATAAAATTAATTCAATCCTCACTTACAATTGAAGTGTAGTTGTTAAAGCCAGATAACTAAAGAACGACTAAACCAAACTTCCAAGATTTGGCGTATCGTGAATATTTGGTCGATGGTAGATTTGCCAGGTCCAAAGCCACACTGATAAGGTCCAATCAGTTCGTTCACGGTCGGTTTCAGTCGATCACAGAACCTTATATGCTATGCTAAGAAGACTTATCCCGCGGTAGTTGGCGCATATTGCAGGATCGCCTTTTTTTGTGCATTGGGCAGAGTACACTTAAATTCCAATCAGCAGGCATGCGTTCGTCCGACCATATTTTGCAAATGAGCTGTTGCATGCACTTTACCAGCCCCTCTCCGCCGCACTTGACGAATTGCTCCGCTGGCAGTCCGCCAGCACCGCCGGCCTTATTATTTTTTAGCCGCGCAATGGCCGTTCGAGTTTCGTCCAGGTCGGGCGACGGTACTTTGACTCCGTCTTCATTGATTGGGGGTTCGGGGTTTTCGCGTCTCTACCATTAAGCAGCGTGAAGAAGTGCTCCCTCCACAGTTTGAGTGTACTCTGGATATCGGTCATCAGGTCGCCGTTTTGATTCTTACAGGAAATTGCGGTGTGGTGCTGGTACAATAAAAAATACTTAGATGAAAAATAAATTGCGATAGTTGGCGCTAGAAGCCAGTTATTTAGAAAACTTAAATTTATGATGCGCTTTTGCAGGAATTAGAATCGCATAATGGAATTGTGATGAGAAAAATTTTACGAAAAATGTATGCGCTAGAAAGCACTGTAATAGAAAATACGTATTTAAACAAGGATGCTGGAGAATTGATTGGAAACTCTTCTATTGCCCGGCTACAATGACTTTGAAATATATAATATAAATTCGCAAAACAAAAATTTATAAAAATTAATAAAATGGATCGATTTATTTCAAATGTAAAAAGCTTTGTTAGTTAAAAACCATGAACCTTAGTCATAGTCGTGGTCAAGTTGATTCTTATGTTAGTTGCATCTGCTTTTGGCAGATATAAAAATCACAATTATGTGAGAAAAATGCGTACTAACTTTATAGTCGAATTCATGGGTTTCATGTTTTAAATGGTTCTCGATAATAAGCAAATTTAGTGATGCTTTTTCGATTAACAATACTTGGTAGCCATGAAACTTTATATTAATAATAAATTATTAAAAAAAAAACTATATTTGAGTTTTGCATCGTACCAATTCTGATGCAGTGTTATTCTTTCAAAAGTAGAATCAATATCACCTACATATTTTCATAAGAAGCTTTGCTATGGTATAAATAAGTTCTTAGGCATAGCGTTGCTGGCCAAGGGTTGATTATTTACAGCGATTAAATTTTGTTCATTACTTTGTTGCTGTTCAATTTACATATCCTAGAAGTAGTTATTTATTATGCCACATAAAGGCGCAGGTCAACTGCGTATCGAACATAAACAAATAGTTATTTCCGTATACATGAAATCTAAAAATGTTTTTAATCCATTAGTGCATCTCATGTTACTTTCTTAAGTTTTCAGCAATCTCTGTAAATAATCTACAGCCATAAGTTTCACACTTTTTTACTTCAAGCAAGCCTTTGGAAACTTTTCTTGCATTTAATGACTTTATACCCATAAAATGCAAGCAAAAGTACTCAAAATGGGTGTAGTGTAGTTTGCTTGTAGTTTTCGAATGTTCGAAACGCCCAAAACAAAGTCAATTGTTATCCCTTTTTTACTTTATTATAAATATTGTTTACGAAAATTTCTGAAGTGTTTTGGTCATTTGTAAGCAAATAAATTATGTAGGCGATGGTAGAAATTTACTTAAAATCAGTGTTGCCAGAACTTTTTTAGTGAAAAGGCTAAATGATGAAGAAGATTTGCAGCCTTTCCTAAGATAATTGTGAGGTAGCTGGTAGGACAATTTGAAACACCTTTTTTATTAGAATTCCGAAGCTGATTTCTTTATTTAATTACATATATTATAAGAAGGCCAAAAGATAATGTAAAGATCGGCTTAGTTTTGCTGAGTTATGTAGTTTCCGCGTGACTATCTTTTTGATAATCGTGGATTCGATGCACAGTTTCGGCATGCGAACTCAAATGACAGACTTTTTTATTTTTTACGATTGAATGGACTGTTGACGGAAGACATGATTTTACAGTAGTGCGTTCCACAGTTTTGCGCTTTCATATAAAGAGCGGCCAAAAATTGAAAAAAATTAAATGACTTCAAAATTGTATGTAGCTAAATTATTTTTTAATCTTTAAATGCATACTTTTATTAACAAAAAAAAAAAAAGAAAACTAGAAAGACGTCTTTTGACATTGTAATCATAACTTTCTACACTTTTGCTTTTATGCTAACTTTGCCATAACGAAGCAATAGAAATTGGGTCCAAAACTTACTTTAATTTCTATTAAAACAATCTTAAATTTTATATAAAAGCTTTCGCTACTTTTAAATGAAGGTAATTGAAATTTTTAGCGGCTGCCTTACCCGAGTGTGTAGTGTATGCGCGCTTCATGCGGTAGCTCCCGGGTTCAAATTCTGCCCGGCGGAAGTAACACCAAAAATGATAGAAAAAGTTGTGCTTTTAGCGGTTACCCCTCGGCAGGCAATGCCACACCTCCGAGGGTTTTCTACCATGAAAAAACTTCTCACAAAAATCATTTGTCATTCGGAGTTACCGTAAAACCATAGGTCGCTTTATGTGTGTTACAATCGTAGAAGTTCGACGAATCATCAAGCTATGGTGAAAGCGTCAAATTAATATTATTTATTATTATTTGAAATTCAACTACATGTGCGATTTCTTAACATTCTACTTGGCTAATTTTGGCCCCTAACGCGACACTGTGATGGGCAATCAAAAATAGAAAATATGAAATTTATAATTGTTTCAATGCAAATCAATACATGATTCTTGTTGTAAAACAAATCAAAAGGCGAAACACAAAAATAAAGTTTACCTTCTCATAGGGAAATTATTTTATTTTTTTTACAAGAAATTAACATTTTACTTGTGCAACGTCAAAGGGCTGTATAATAATTATCCTAATGCGAATGGCCGCCATAACCGAGTGTGTAGAATGTGGGCGCTTCAATCGGTGGGTCCCAGGTTCGAATACTGTTCGGAGCAAGTAACATCAAAAATTTTAGAAAAAGTTTTTTCTAATAGCGGTCGCCCCTCGGCAGGCACCTAAAGAGTGTATTTCTGCCAAGAAAAAAAAAACATTCGCACACCACAAGTTATAGGAGAAGTTCGGTCAAAATCGCTTAAGCGATTATAGCGCCAATTAAGTAAGTAAGTAAGAATGTATATAAATTGTATAGGTGATGAGAATATGAAGCTTATAAATACAGTATTTCAGGAAATATGCCAGAGGATTGGTTACGAAAATCGTGCTACATAAGTCAGCTGAATTATTTTCTCTAGGGCTATGCAAACTCAGTGGTATATGGGAACAAACCGAAAACGTTGAGCGTTCCGAAAGACAGCAGTGTGCGAACCGTTGCCCAGATATGGTCCAGATTGCCTGAAAAAATGATCTTCGTGATTATCCCCAAATTATTTTCAAATGCTAATTACATAAAATTATAGAAAGGGCAAATTCGTACATCGGATTTGGATTTAGCAAAATCCATCGGAAAACAAATGTCGCGTTCCCAGATCACTACACTTTTTTGTGTTTTTCATTGTTGTGGTTGTGTGATTATTGACAAAGACGTAAATATATTTAGGAAATTCGATTATTAATTTAAATTGAATTTGGAAATCTTTATAATTTGTGCCAACCGCAGAATACCAAAGTAATAAATAAAGGCATCAAAAGACAATAGGTTTTCATTCAAGTATGTGCGTCTGCCACCAAAGCGCTGGCCATGAAAATTATTCTCCATGCAATAATTTAAAAATCCTCTGAGAGAAATACTTCGAAAATGTTTAAATGAAGCTTAAATCTGAAGAGTTTTTACAAAGTTTCTCTATACAAATAGGGGATCGCTGACAATAAGCGCTTGGTCTTAGAATCATATAGAGATTGAAATTTGTTTATACAACCACTTCCCCCCAAAACCAATCCCTTGTTCCTAGATTGGAATTGTGCATACTCTGCATAAGTTCCCCTTCTACTCGTATTTCCCTGGCTCATAGGTTGATATATAGAGGTTTAAAACTAAAATTTATTCAACGTTTTTCCCCCTTGTAGCTATATAGCTAAAATTATCACCGAAACCACTGCGATTCGGGCGAGGTATGAACCAACACACTTCGAATGAAAACAAGAGAGCGCTGCACTTTTGGATCTCGGCGGACGCTATTTACCAGCTTGACTTTCGACACTATTTTGTACAAAAGGCTAAACTAAGCTTTTAGATTTCACCACCAGCTGGCAAGCATAAAAACATACATATTTACATATCCCTTACCATATATTCTGAACATTGCCGGAAACGGGCCAAACACCTTTTGAAAATACAGAAAAGAAAACAACGAGATTGTAAACGGAAAAACTATAACAGAGAAGCAGTTTGAAACGAACAATGAAATCATGCTACTGCAAAAATAGAGAAAAAAGCAATAAATACAAGAAACGATACTAAAAGTACCAAATCAAACAACAGCAGTTAACACGAACTACTTATGTAAGAGTGCAATAACTATTTGTTTCAATGTTAGGGGTGTTCTAATTTTACAATTTTTTTTTTCACCATTTGGATCAGTAAGAATAGCTCGATAAATTAGTTAGAAGTGCCATGTGAATTTTCCAACATTTTCTACATTAGATATTGAAATATGAAATTTTTTAGTTTTAGAAAATTACCGAAGTGTCGTATACCGAAAAATGGCGTTTCACACCAGGCCTTCCAGGCGTTATAATTTTCGAAGTCCTTCAGCTTTTATTTACAGCTATTATTTACAAACACAAGTATATATGATAGTTTTCATATAAGTAATTTATCAATTGCCAAATGTGAATCCGATGAAAATAAAACTTCTTATTTCTAACGATTTAATTAGTTTATTGGATTGCAGTTCTTCTTCAAGAATATATGACCAAAATTTAAGAGTGACCGAGTTATCCTTGCAGTATACAGAACCTAATTTAAATTATATGTTGTTTTTAGAGTCTGAGAGAACTCACTTACCCATAGTAAAAAAATCCATTGTAATACCACCTGTTGTTAGAACGGTTACGTACATCGGAACTAAGAATGGAAAAACGCGGTGTACCCAGAATGAAGTAAAGCATATTTCTAATTTCCACCCATAGAACTCTTCCGGGGTGCTAAAGAAGTAGAAGCCTAAGTAACTGAAATTCAGTCTCGCAAAGGCAGGGCAGCTGAGCAGAAAAGGAAAAGATGATTCCACAACATCATCCTCCATACATCTGCGGCAAAAAGTGTCAGATACTATATTCAGCCTAACCGCATGAATACCCAAACGGCCAATGTCCAGTCAGAACTTCTACGAGTATCCAGAGTTGCCGCTTTGTTAAAGACTTCAGTTCCTTGGAGTCCGCGTTCCACCGTCAGTGGGTCCTTGCAATTCTGCATGGCGTAGTAGGGACAGAGAGCCCATCTATACAAAAAAAAAGTCCGTAGGCAGCCAAAGGAGCCCCACTCTCTCACTGCATGGAGTTATAGCTTCCAGGGTACCCCGCCGAGCGAGCTCATCAGCCATGCAGTTTCCTGCAATGCCCCTATGGCCAGGCATCCAAATTAGTGCAATGTCAAAGTATTCAGAGGCGGTTGAGCGCGAAGTCAGGCATTCCCCGACAAATTTTGACCTCACCATTAAGGATCCTAGGCAAGATTTCAATATTTACTTTTGGATTTCCCAAAATAGTTTTCGATTTTTAATTCTGTAAGAAATAGAAACTAAGTTGTTTCAAAATTGTTTCGACCGCTTTATGTCTAGTGTTGTATTTTATTTGGTCTAGTTATCAGAGTGGATAAGAAAGATGTAGTAAAATTTTGTTTTACGCAGATCTATTTGTAGTGGTGGACGAAAAAATGCTTCCTTTTTATCAGAAAGTTTAAGTGCGGAATAATATTGCTGCTCTTAGTGTTCAAAAATATCTTAAGATTTCCCAAATGGCTAGAGTTTGCAACAGCTATGTGAGTTGATGTATATATATCGAAACAATTTTCCACCATGTCTTATTTAACTTACTTTGGAGACAAATCTGTGTTGTGCCATATTCAGTGACATTTTTCAAACTTTGTTCCAAAATATTTTAACTTTTTCCATCACCATATCAGAAAAGCAAAATAACAACAAGAAATAAAGCTTTAACTTTTATTGAGTTTCAATCAGGTATGTGCAAATCTCTTGAAAACCGAATGCATTCGAATATGGCGCCGAAACGGATCGTGTTTATGTACCAAAATACAAATACCGTTATATAAACCAAAATCCATATGACCATGATGAGGGTTTAGAATTTTTATATTGAAGACGTTGCGGTTGATTGCGAATCACTTAAAGCTTTTGATATGGTTGAGGACTAACGTTCGAGCTCAAGCGATACGCCGATTACAAGTTAATTTTCTGCGCGCAACTAAGCCATTGTGGGCCATATAGTCCGGTTCCAGCGTTCATGTGTAACCTGATACCAATATTTACATCGCTAGTAACACCTCATATCGTTAGAATAATAGTGCGTGAAAGGAACGGGAAGGCACAGAAGTTATGTCATGTATGGTGTGCAAAGAATCCTGACTAGACATCGCGAATGTGAACTAAATCTGTTATCGAAAATGAAATATACGCCTTTTTTGGCCAAACTTTGCTGGTCGGAATATCTGGGCCAAACGCCAGCTCTTATTGAGTTGTGGAGCAATAATTGGAAGCGAATTTACAGGGCGAAGATGTACGAGCACCATTAAACGACTACTCTACAATATACTCGATTAGGAAGCAAATCATCCGCTATCAACAATGTTTGGAACATTCCATTGAGCAACTTGGGGCGTCTGTAAGTATGTTCAAAGTGTCTAGATAACAATTGATGTATATTCCGTCGAAACCACCAAAAAATGCGTGAAGCTAATCCCAATTACCCACTGAAAGGAATAATATATGTATGTTGGAAAACAAGAAAATGAAGCGCGTGCGGTAAATCAGGGCGAGAACTTTGTTGTGAAATCGATAGGAAAATATGCAGGTTCCCGATGAGCATTTGGTTATAATTTCCTCCCATCTGTTGATTTGGCCGCGACTTTGATGACAAAATGGTTGCCAAAAGGTCTAGCAAAAAGCAGTCAATTATTTTTCAAATAGATGGCTTTGGTAATCTGTTTATGGCGTTATATAAGTTCGATTGCATAAGGAGGATGAGATTTCGTAATAAAAAAGCTTCTCGGGCAGTTTCGTGACTGCTTCACTCAGTATTGTTTGAGGAGGCGTCCAAAATGGACACCAGGAAAGTGAAATGCTATGTTTTATAGTTTTAGTACTTCGATAAAGGCGAAAACGCAAGCCAAGCGGCTGAAAATGTAAATAGTATGTTCCTGATACTGTAACAGCCAAAAATGCGCAACTTTGGTTTCGCCGATTCCGTTCCGGTAATTTTGATATCAAAAATGCACCACGCTCTAGAAGGACAATTGTGGAAAATTGTGGAAAATATGTATAAAATATTGGAAAGCGTTGAGTTTGATCGTCATGCATACACCTTATAGTCCAGACCTGGCACCAAGTAATTACTACCTGCTTCTGTCTATGGCGAATGATTTTGCTGGTGAAAAGCTTGTGAAAATCGACTGTCCCTGTTTTTTGCCAATAGGAACGCGGGTTTCTATGAGAGTGGCAATAGGAAATTCTATTCAAAATATCAACAAGGTATCGAACAAAATGGTGCATATTTGACACAAACCGGATCATTATAACTATGGTAAATAAAACCTACAATTTAATACAAAAATAATGGATTTCTCTTTCCTAGACGTAATGTAAAGAAATCATGCGAAAAAAACCTATGTATATACCGAAGAAAATCTTGGATCCACTCAGCACAGTATTCGGTTTCCATAATAATAACAAAAAAAAAAGTTGTGGTTCTCGTTTCGACCGAATATCACAATTCCGCCGTCGTGTTATTGAAGCCATCAAAGAAGGCATTGCAAATTCTGGACTGCATTATGCAGACAATGTCGGAGTTGACACAATGGATTGCGAAATTGGCAGAAAAGCTCAGATAACGACGTTATTTGTGTAGAGGAAAGCACTTATTTTATTCATTTATTTAACACAAATTCAAAAATCCATTGTGTGTTTGGCAAAAAACCGGTGAGTCAGCAACATTCACATTCCAAGTACGCATGCCTTGAATGCCGTGTCTAATCTTTATTTTCTTAGCTTTGTTAAAAAATAGAGAACAGTAATATCTAGAAAATATAGAAAAATTGTTTTATGGTTCACTTACTTTCGGAATATCTGCATATGTCCTCTCATACAAATCCCATGTATAGATATTTGTACCACTTAGCGTTAAAAACCTTCTGAAGCTCATAGGGTTAAATCACTCTCAGTTTTAGATATAATTTGTATTATATAAATACATACTATATAAATATTTAATCTTGATAACGATGAAAATGCTATATTCGTACATCGGTATTTCAAAATTTGAAAGTTCTTAACAACCCAGGACCCACCTTAATACACGTGCAAGAAAAAAAAAACACCAAAAACATGGCGCAATCATGCCTGGCCGTCAGCAACTTTGACGACAAAATGGAAGCGCGTAAAGTCGCCACAGAACAGGTGCGCCAGTGATGAAGGAATTGCACGGCAAGTACAAGTGGAAGTAAATGCATAGAAAGTAGTGGCTGATAACAAAGCGGCAGCAGCTAAAAGTGCCAAACTTTATGTCAACCAGAAGTCAAGTGCGTTGTTGCGTGCGGACAGACAAGTTGAATAGAATAAGAAACAAAAACAAAGTAGTGCAAACATTGTTAGAGTGAATGTAACTGCTGGCTGTCAAAGTGTAACGTGTAACTACCGTTTTGCTTGCATTAACAAAATTCACTACTGGCTGTCCACTAACAACACTGCCAAGCGAAAAACTGGAGGTTTGTAAATTATTACGATAAACTTTGTTTCCGTTTCCTGTGCTAAGGCGGCATCACTGCCCTCGTTGTTTCGATCCATAAATCTGCTCTGTTTATTTTATTTTTGTACATTTTCGGAATATTTCAACTGCAACACGTTGGCAACATTTACGACAAAGTTGTTGTATTGCTTCGCAAAATGTTGCGAAAAATCGCTGAAAATGCAGATGTTGAAATATATTTTTCGTAGTCTATTATGGAAGGGTTAGTTTTTGGGTTAGTCGTTATTGGATTTTCTAAAAAAAGATTAACTACATATATATGTATATATATATATATACATATATACAGACTTCAAGCGAAACTCATAAGCAAATTGAAATCAAAAGTGAGTACCAATTTCAAATTTGATGAGTAATCGAGCCATATTAAATAGCTATAATTATTGACAGCCTTCAGTATAAGTTTTTATATCTCATCAGTTAACTCAAACTCGAATTTGAATTCTGTGGGTCTCGGATTTTGAAATAGATTTTACCTGAATGTTTACCTTCAAAGTTTTCTAGTGTTTCATCAACATCAGATTCAAGTGAAAATTTAGCGGGAATTGAAATATTTTGTTCAGAAAAAGAAAAATCATGAGGACTTTTTCTTGATGTAGACTGGAACTCCGAAGTAGACGGATTTTAATGTCAACCATACCATGGGCTCTTGAATTCTTTCTAGCATGAGGCATATCGCATTTTCTTATAAAACTTGTTTGGCGATTCCGCTGCATTCGCAACTAAATATCCATGGGGCTCAAATTCAGCTTCTGATAATTGTGAGGCGTGTATGTAAATCTTACGACATGTTGCTGACGTAGGATATCAGGCATACTTTTCTTAATTTTTCGCTATCTTCACAGAAATCACCTTGTTTTTAACCAAAGTAGGAAGGGAATGGATCTTTGGTCTCACCGTTGGTAAATTCATTTTACGCGACTAAACATCCGCTAACGGACTGATGCTGATTGGCTTCGGCGGTTCCCGAAACTCTGTGTATCAAACAGCTCGCGTTCTTTGTCACAAAGAAAGCTTGACGTCAAAAAGCTACACTCTGAGAGAAATGGTATCTGCAGGCAATGAAACTAAATTTTCGCTCTTTTCACACCGCACCTAAATAAGTTATTGATTTTCAGTAAGCCCGAAACAACGACTGGTACGATGAAAAATGCCATGCAGCTGTAGAAGAGAAAGATGCCGACTACAGAGTCATGATGCCAGCTGTGCGGGGCAATACCAGGAGTTGAAGAAGGAAGCAAGGCATATTTTACATAAGAAGAGAGAGCCCTAGATGTGTGAATGCGAGGAGCATGAGATATTAATCGACAAGGAAAACGCGTAAAAATTCGATTAGGAGGTGCGACGAATTGCGGGATGTTTCAAAAACCGGAATAGTTTCCTGTAAGAATGAAAACGGCGACACGTTGACCGATATCCAGAGTATCCGCAAGATATGGAGGAAGTAATTCCTAACATTAGTTAATGTTAATTAGCACGGTAAACGCCGGGGATGATGGATTCAACCAATCAATCAAAAAGGAGCTGAGGTCCCGTTAACCGACTTGGACGAAACTAGAGCGCAATATCTCGGCTAAAGAAAAAACAAAGACCCCTCGTGCTGAACAACTGCAAGCTGACTTGTTCAAGTTTCCCGACGAGAAATTGGTAAAGCGCATGTACTAGTTCGTTTGCAGAATTTGGCAGAATAAGGCATGCGTGCTGATTGCAATCCAAGTGTTCTCTGTCCAATATAAAAAAAAAAACGGTCATCCTGCGATACGCACCAACTACGGCGAGATCAGTCTTCTAGGCAAAGCAGGTTAGCTTATCTTGAGTGTATTGTTCGTGCTTCTCTTGCGTGTGTCTGCTTGCTATGTAAAATGACTTTGAAAAACACCACCAACTCTGTCGGAATTGGGAATGACCTCTCCGAGCCGTATGGTAGCAAAACAGATTTCAGACCGGGTGACTCCTTATAGCACGACTTCTTTAACTTTATGTTGGAAAATATAATTCGATCCGCAGAATTAAACCGGTCATGCGCCATTTTTTTTAAAGAGAGTTCCACTGGTTCAAGCTAGATCAAGAAGCCAATTGAATTGGTTAGGAGGGGAACGAGGACAAAACGAAGGACCTCCTGTCATATATGCACAGTAAACACATTCGCATCTTGGCTACCCCCGCACTGTTGGCAGTTTGAATTTAACAATTTATTAACAAATGATTTATCTTGGAAACAGCATTACTACCTTCAATAATGTAGGCCACGAACTTTAACGTAGAATCTCGCTGACTACAAGTTCTACTTTGGGCTGACGGGGAAATTGCGTAGTAAAGCCCTCTTTCGACTTGTCTGGAACTATTAAAACATTTGCATACATAGAAGTAAAATTAAGTGATTTATAAATTGCCCCAAGTTAATTGTCAAAACTAAAAAATTGCTGAGTTTATTTATTTTTTCTATGCAATCCAACAACATTACTTTTGAAAATTAAATGTGTATGACTTTAATATATATGATATATTATGGCATCTTGCAAATCACCTAGCTATTGTGAAATGATGTCGGAATTTTTATGTCGAAAGCGTCAAAAAGAATTCAATTATAAACAATATGTTTAAATCTCCATGGCGAGTTGTGTTTTGGTATTTTTTTTCAGTATATAATAAATATAAATCGTCATCCCATTTACTATTAAAATTATAGATTTTATTTTTCTTTATCGCAGCACCAACGCGTCACTACTTGCGCGAGTGCAATCTATGAGCTACTTGTGAATCACTGAGTGTTAAATAAGCTCAGTGAATAAAGGAATAGTGAGTCAAGAAGTGATTGTGAAATCATTGGGATCTTCATGAATATGTGAAAATTTATTCGCAACCGAAATCTTTCACTATACTTTGGTACGTATGTGTAAATTATACTTTCCACTGTTAACTTCTGCCCGCTTTCTTGGTTTGTGCGCCTAAATAAAGGGGGCGCGCGCTTCAAGGCATCCGCAAACAAATGTATTAGATGGTTGCACAGGGATGCATTTTTTTTTACTACAACCAAGCAGTATACATTGAATGAGTAGCTTGAAATTTGGCCCAAGAAATATTTCTTTAAACCAATTTTGATTTGAATGGTATTTAAATTACACAAATAAATATAAATAAATTTTTGTGCACAATTTATTATTTTATTATACTTATTGAGAGTAGTTCGGGGATATCGCTAATATTAAAAGTATTTTACAATTTTCAAGCGTCCTTTAGAATAGTAATATGTTTTTTTTATGTTATATGATAATCTTAAATGTTATAACAGCCATTGTTTTTTTCTCTATAGGTTAGATACAATTGTTTTAAGCATGTATATTCTCTTATTATACAGTCGACTCAGGGCAGGACTACGATTTTTATAAATTACAGGTTTTACAGAAAGGGAAATCAATTTAAGCCCATTTTTGTGGTGCGAACCTTTCCACCAAGTATTATTTTTACGATGACCTATTAAATACCTATATTTTCACCGTCATATTGCAATCCTTTTTTGAATTTTCGAAAATTTATTTTAGATTCGTAATACGCGAAGTCCAATACCTTTCAATACCAAGTTTTACGAAAATCGAGTGATCATGTTTTATATCCGGCATATTTTTGGCCTTCAATTTTGGTTTCGTAATCAGTGAGCCCAACAACAACAGGCAGCGTAATCAAAAATCGACAGTTTCTCATATACTACGAGTTATTACCTTAGCCAAAATTTCGCTTTTCTGGCCCAATGTACTGCAGTAAAATTGTATACAAGTGAAGTAGTAAATTTTTGAAATGATAACAGTTTAAAAAAATTATATCTCCTGAGGTCAACTAAGTCATAAAGTTGTTTAAGGGACAATCGAAGTGGGTGCCACTGAGGAGATTTCTTGCTTCCAGGTCGATGTGAATATCGAACCCACTGAATAGGGCTCCTGCTTGCTTGCTTCTATTTCTTCGGCAAAGATATTAATCTTAGGATTATGATGAATTTCAATATTCTTTACATACCATGGAGTTTTAGCACTGCCCCTAAGACCTTGTTCTGGAAAAGTTGAATGATTTTAGTTTTTCTACTATTGGCATACCCACAAAATGGCGGACCATACGTACTCGCCGGTTTCAAGAATTGTTTATATAAATGCAATTTTTTTCGAATTAAAACATTTGATTTAATTTCTTTTTATTGGGTTGTGTTCTTTCTAGCGTAACATGGCATCGCGAGTAATACCAAGGTATTTCGCGGTATTAGCATAGGGAATACGTTCGCCTATAAGCCACATAGGTGTGTAGTAACTATTTTTGTTCATAAAATTCAGATGAATCGACTTGCTGTTATTTACTTTTAATCCCTTTTTTTGCCCAATCAACTATGGAGTTTATTGCGTGTAGATTTCTCGATGCACAAAATAGCGGTATCAGTTTTTTTCAGGTTTCTAAGTCGTTCCTCAGCGTCTCTAATGAAGTTTTCTTGTGTATTGAATTTTTCCAGGATATGGGGCAATAGGTCCATCCGTTGCTCCTTTAACTATATGCAGATAATCAGGATTCAAAAAATAAATAAAAGCAAGGAATAATTGATTGGTTAGTCGAAGAAAAATATAACCACGTGGTGTGGAATTTTTTAAAATCCTTTCATTCTAGGGGTTTTTTTTGTCATATTTAAAATACCCAAATTTTCTACGCATTGTCCTGGCTGCAGCAGAAAGAATATAAAATTTCATATTGAGCTAATGCATTTACAGTGACTGCGACATGTTTGCCTGCTGCAACGCGTTCATGTTTTTTTTTTTAACGTGAACGGGATTTCTAGCGAAGTCATTAAGCTTATATTACTCATAATAATGTGAATTACTCACTGATATACCCACACCCTTTTACTGAAAATTCCGCAGTATCCACTCTACTTCATTTTTTACATTTTTTTTGCAGCGGTTTTATATTTAAACGAAATAAATAAGCTCCATGTCCACACACGCCGAGACCATGAAATATCTAAATACTTATAAATACATATGCACATAACTATATATGAGAATATATCGTAAATACTACATATAAACATAGTTCTATGTGTATTTGCATAATGACTATAATAACTAAGCTAAAATCTGCCAGTCAAATCAACATACTATGCGACTGCGTGCGCCATAAAAAAGAGGGACAAATAATAATATAGGTTGCTTTAGCGGAATTTTCTCCAAGACATGCGGATCGATCAGTAAAAGTGCATATTCAAACGATTCGCATTAAGTATTCTGCTAAATATTTTAATGATTTTAATTGAAGACTATATTGAAGTTCATGACATTGTACTTGTATTTATTTTTACAACACAATTATGTTGGCTACCCGTTTTGCTTTACAGAACAGTACTGTATTTCACGTTTTTTTTCTGTATGAATTTCGTTTTCTGCTTAAAATTATGAATGCATTCTGTATTGCAGAATGTGCCCTATATTTATTGGTTAACACAACTGGATAAGTATTTGGTAATGTTCAATTACAATTCGCTTGCCCAAAGTCAGAGAGCCAATAGCAGCCAGAGTTTCTGGTGATTAAACGCTGCACGACGTGGTGAGCTCTGAAACCAAAAACGTCGAGGTAAACCCACCAGATTCGCCTTCTCACTTTACCCAGAGATACCGAGAAAACACTTGCATGGATTCACGCGGAAGTTGTTAGGTTTTTGATCCGCATACAGACAATTTCTTCTGGCCACACTCAGGTGCATGGTTACCAGAAACTTTACCCACTATACTGGACTTCTGAGCACGAACGAATTCTCCCAGGCACGATAAGAAATCCTTATGGTCTTACGATGTCATGCAAAGAAGAGCAAATTCGGTGTTGGATTTTTGGTGGAAGAGAGACTTAATCGCTAAGTGCTGTCATTCACTCCGATGAACGAACATCTCGCCATCATTCGCTTCAATGTGAAAGCCTTCCACTTGGAAGCTAGGGACGACGTAATCAAATATCACTTCTATAACAGCGTAGGTAAAGAAGTTTGCAGTACGTGGCTATCAGAATAATAATAATAATCTGACACTTACACCACAGTTTGATGTTTGGCCTAACTTCTTCTACAATTTGCGGAGTGCGTCTTGATGCTGTAACACAAGTTAAAAGGCCTACAGTTTTACTCTAACTCCGAATGGCAAATAATTTTTGTGAGAACTTTTTTTCTCATCATAAATATACCTGGAGGTTTGCTATTACCTGCCGAGGGGCGAGCGCTATTAGAATGAACTAGTTGAGAAAGGCCACGAGTTGAACCCAGGGCCCACGAATGAAGCGCGCACACGCTACACACTCGTTAATAGCAGTCGCCCTATCTCCATAACGATCGGGCTTGAGAAAGAAAGAGAGACGACTTCTTCATAGAATAAAAAGAGATACCGAAGCAAGTTAGTGTGAAGAGCTTGAAATGCCTGCCGACATAAAAAGACTCCGGAAATCTAACAAAATAATGTATTATCTTGTAGGCCGCTGAATAATTCAACAAAAAGAGCAACGAAATAACGGTAAAAGCATTCATATTACTAAAATTATTTGGTTAATATATTTTACAGTTTCGAACAAAATTACCTCAGCTCTTCTTACACAATATAAATACCCCAATCGAGAAAGAGACTTCCGATTTCAGACGATTTTGTTTGAACTCGAATCGTTCGTCTGGATTTTCGTTCGAGATGGAGAATCTGGCTGTTAAGTTTGCTCTGTCCAATTCACAAGAATAGCAATCCTGCAACATGCGCCAAGTAGCCAGAACCAATCTTTGAAAGATTTCCTAAATGTTTAACGTTCGCACGACAGTCGGTTTTACGGTACCGAAACGACCCGGATTTATATCCGGCCAAGTACTGTCACTTCTGCAGTATTCCCCAAAGTTTTATGGGGATTGGCGCGTCTATTTTCGACTAGATATTCACGTTAGGGCAAAATATGGAAAATATCTTTGAGAATAGGATCGATACTTACCACCTATTTGTTGAATTCAAGTCAGGTTTCGACAAAACGGAAGGAAGTGGCACCATCGGAGTAATTGGGAAAGCAGGTGAATGGGGCGATTCAAAAAGGAGTTTTAGATAAGTAAATTATATAGGCGAACCCCTGCCCATACTATTTACAATTAGAGTTGACGAATGATGATCTTTATAGGTCCCACGTCAAATAACGTATTTGACTTAACTTGCGGCCCCGTATCAGAAGTATCAGTTCGCATCTAAAGGGTACTTAGTAACCTCTCCTTTTCTGATTATGTGCCCATACTTTGGTTATGATATACAGTGTGTAAAAAAAGAGAGGGTAGATTAACGATTTCCAAGGATATGGACTCAGCCTCCTTTAGGTGAAGAGTGACCATTCAGTATTTTTGCTAGTGCTGCCGTAGTTCTCAACACTTGCGTTACGCAAAGTGCAACGAGACTGAATTTATCTATTAGCATGAAATATGAATATACATTTGATACTCAAACTCGTGCTACAAAAAGTGCAGAGAATGGCTCTAGCCTGTATCGGCGGGATTCCGCGAAAAACATCCACTGAAAGAATGAAATGAAATTGAAATGAAAGAATGAATGTGATATTAAGTATGCTACCCAAAGACACAATTACTAATGCTGCTTTAAGGCTTAAAACGAAAGCAACTCCAAGTACTTACTCCACTATTCTTGGAAACGCGTCAACTGTTATCGACCGAATGCATTCCCGGACCTGCACATTCTACGCAGTTCTTCACTGTAGGATCCTCTTCAGAAAACAGAGTCGACGATCTGCTGTTGTTACATCAAGAAAAGTATTTTTTTACCCCGATATTCAAGCTGTTCTTGAGTCTATCGCAATTAATTCGAAAAAACTGGTTTTCTAAGCACTGGTCATTGCTCTTAGAATCTGGGAAGTAAAGGGTCTTGCAATAGGGACACTACAAAAGTAGACCGATAGTGACAGCAAACGACGCCATATTTTTCCCCGCTCTTTTGACATTTCTCTTCAGTAAGGTTTGCCATTTCATCATGGAAAGATATACGATCCAACAACGAGTAGAAATTATTAAAATTTACTACCGAAATTTGGAGTCAATGGCCTCAACTTCAAAAGCGCTACGTCCAATTTATGGTCGTCGTCATTTCTGACTGGATGGCTTCCTCAATAAGCGAAATATGCTTTATTGGACAGGCAGTAATCCACACGTACTCCATGAGTCAACATTGCATCCCGAAAAAATTACGGTTTGGTGTGGTTTATGGGCCGGCGGTGTCATTGGGCCGTACTTCTTCCGTAATGATCAAGACCGTCATTGGGAATCGCTACCTCTCAATGATAACCAAATATTTTTGGCCCGAATTGGATGATATGGACTTGGACAATATGTGTGTGGTCCACAAGCCACACAGCGAATGTCATAATCGATTTATTGACCGCCTCGGTCGTGCGATTTGACGGCGCTAGACTATTCCCTGTGGGGCTACGTCAAGTCTATGGTCTATGTCAACAAGCCAGCGACGATTTATGAACTTCGCACGTATATCGAACGTGAAATTGCAGCAGCCGTCGAAAATTGGGTTCAGCGTCTGGACTTCTGCAAGTGTGCCCTTGCAGCCCATGCCAAAGAAATCGAGTTCCATACATAATAACATCGAATGTACTTTCACAAGGATAAAGAATTTAATTCATATGCAAACCGTTTTTGTTTTATTTAAAAAAACTTTTGTAGCGTTCCTATTGAAAAACCCTGTATAATGAGAAAGGGATAGCGATAAAGATAAATCTGGTAAGCTTGTCGAAGAAAAGATAATATACGTTGTTCATTCTCAATATATCGTTCCCAAATTTGAGCTGTGCTAAAGCAGTACAGATACAGAGGGAATGTTCTTTGCTATTCTCCTCCTTCAGGCAAGACGTGCACACCGGAGCTCCTGTAATGCTGATGGTGACCATGCGCTGCCTCTATGGCTTGTAGTCAACCCCACCCGGGCTACTTCCTTCTTTGTCTCTGAGCGAGTTTCGCCACCATTCCGTCTGGTCTTTTCAGAAAGGTCTTGATTGGTTTGCAGGTGTTGATAGTGCACCAAAAGTTCTCATGAATATTTTTCCTTAAATTGGTTGCTTGGATAACTGTCGAAGAGGTACGAGCAGTTTCCAAGGCTCGATTTGGTATCCGCCTCATCTCTCGTTCTGCTATTGACAAACTGTTGTTATTGTACCTAAGACAAAAATGCATCTTAAATAGACATCCAGATGCCAGCCAGCTTCAGTTCCATTTTATATCCAAAGATAATGTATGACGTTCCCCATTGCTGTGTTGTAGGAAATCTTACAGTACACTTTCTACTAAAGGAACCCTCGGTATCAGTTGGCCATTTGAGCCCAGAAACAACCTTTCCAAACCACTCTCTATGTCCGGAGCTTTCATCGTCGTGTCGCAATCTAAGAGAAAACATAAAATACCTAATTTTTATTGCCTCCTCTTGGATCGTTAAATCCAAGGGCCCACCAAACATTATTAGGCGCTTCTGATGTCGTAATCTACGCATTAACATACGAAAATAACAACTGCATACTGTTTACAATACGCTCACTGGGTATCAGCAGCATTGTCGGGAGCTAAGTTGAGCTGCCGCACATTTGCTGAGCTAATGACATTATAAACATGAAAACTCCATTAATAATTTTTCACAACTCGTTTTTATAGATTTTTTCTCATGTATGCCACTACATACCTCTAATGCTTTAGTGTTGTAATGCAGATGCCAATGTTCGTTGCTGGTGGTACTGCACCCTTTACATTTGTTATTGTAACTGTTTGAGGCGCGTATGAGATTTTCTGCGACAGTAAGTCCCTAAATATGTTTTTTTGCATCATTTTTCACACTAAGCAGCGCTAATATAGATATGCGTATGTGTGTGTATACACGCATATATGTAGTACACACTTGTAAGTTTGTACATGCGTTTGCATTCGTGAGTCTCATTGCTACCCAGTAGGAAAGTGATTAAAAAAAAGGTTAAAGTTTTTTACGTTTCCATGAAGAGGAATGGGTGATATTTATTACCCTCCTACCGTCCTGAACCGCAACAGGTTCATTTAGTAGAACGGCACGGCCCTTGTTGTCTTCCGCGCGTAGCAGCTTCTTTATATTTGTAATTGTGATGGGAGCGCTAGTCCATCCACTCTCGAAAGGGGCTATAATATCCACGAGATTTTGCGGAAGTGGTGTTGTGCTTGCCAGATCTGCTATTTTCTGTTCTAAGAGCGTTGAAGCGCGGGCACTAGAAGACAACGAGGCACACATCTGCTGCTACGTGACACACTGGATAAAGCGCCGAGTTGCCGTGCCCAAATCGGTGGAGGTAGACACTCGATAAAAACCGTGACCATGCGTGCGATATATTCATATATTCAAGGTGGGGCATTAAGGTGTACGTCCATCTTTCCTTCGTTCGTCCCACTCCCATCTCTCTTGATATTAAATTTTCTATTGGATACGGTCTTTTCTTTTTTATAAAGAGGGGTTGGCTTTACTTTCTGCGTAGCTTTCCTTTCGAATTGCTATAACTAAGCGCGGATTCTTCCGCTTGAATAAATATCGGGATCATACCAGCAACCGCCGCTATTCCCGCTTCCGCTGATGTCGTCTTGTACACAGAAGCAACCCTGAGTACGCACAGTCTCCGTAGAGCACGGTATTTCGGTGTGTTTTGATTTTCAGCCAGCCGATGTACACTGGTACTGCGTATAGAAGTTGAAGTGGTTAATGTACTACATACTTACTTACGTCTACTGCTCTTTAGTCCACCGATATTAGGCAGCACGTTATGGAAGCAATTACAACATTACCTTTATTCTCGACTTGCTGTTTGTATTTCGCTACGACCACCAATGCTACATCGTCGGCGAATCCAATAATGTTAACACCAGTGGGAATTTGCAAGCAGAGGATAACGTCGTACATAATGTGCCACAGTGTTGGATCTAATGCCCCGACCCTTGTAGCACTCCTGAGGATGTTGATATTCGACTGTCTGTAAGCAATGAAGCAGAATATAATGTGAACATTTTTAAATTTTGTGTGCTTGGTTACCAATAAATATCGTAGTGTATAGACTTGATACAAAAATTATCGATACCCAATTGAAAATGAGGTTCTTTAAAAATTTCTTATGAAGTTTTATTTGTTTGCTCTTTCGAAAGTGTTGTCAAGAGAGCAGTTAATATTGCTCGTTCACTACCCCGAATATATGATTCCAGTTTGGAAAATTGGTTACCTTTTCGGTACGCCGTTTTACATTTTGGTGTTACAAAATTTGGTACTATTTTTATTAGCACTGTGACATTTTACACATTACGAAAGTTTACAGGGCACACCGCACCTAAAATTAGAAAAGAGTTTACATACTTAAAAAATGGCTTTAGTGCGGATCGGTTGTTGCTGCATGCTAATTTTCTTCTACCTGATAACATATTGCCCCATCCAAATACTGCTATTACAACTACTAATTACTACGACAACTACAACTTTAACTGCTACTATTAACTACTATTACAATTTTTTTTTATTATGACTACAAGTACCACTACTATTGCTACTAGTCATATTAATTGCTACAACTATTTTTGCTAATGCTGCTACAAACTGCTACCGCTATTGCGATTAACGCTACTACTATTTTAACTAAAGCTACTACTATTTTTAAAAATGTTACTACTAATTACTACTAATTACTTGTAGTATTTTTAATAATTACTATTACTATTTTGATTAATGATACTACTTATTACTACTGGCATTTTTGCTTATGCTACTACTAACTACTAATAGCATTTTTGCTAATTTCTACTACTCTTTTTACTGTTGCTACTATTAGTTACTAATACTATTTTTAGTAGTAGAAGCACCACTCACTAGTATTACTACTAACCACTATAACTAATACCGCAACCATTACCACTACCCCTACTACTCCCATATTCAATTCCCTATCTCTTTATGAAGCAGGCAGAGAAGTTTTCATTTTGTTTGCCGTTTTAGGTGCTCGAGTGTTTTGTTACCAATCGTGTGTTTCCCTACGCCACTACGGTAACCCTGCCTCCCATTTATTAGATAATTATGATTGACAATTTGGTGTTTAAGGAATCATAATTGTTTTAAGGAAATTCCATTTCGTCATGCCCTACAAATGGTAAATATCTTACTGGTATCTAAATAAATAGCTAACAAAATGCCCTACTGGGTACCTTATATTCGTATACGCATAAATACATGCACCTATATTTTTGCTGTCGGCTTTTTAAAAGCAGTTTTATTCCTTTTGAAGTACTCACATGTGCGTGCATTGAAAAGTCTTTCCCCCTTTCTTCATTAGCCTACTAGCGCGCTTTCATCCACAATACATTTTTGTTCCGAATTCGGTGCTTTTAGCACAAATTTTCTGAATAAGCCATAGCGAGTATATATTTATATATTAGGGTGGTCCTTGTCTACGACTAAAAGTTTTTTCTCGAACATTTGCTGTTATTTTTAGGCCCGTTTCTTTGTAATCGAGTCGCAAAAGAACACTAGGTAGGATAAGGAATTGCATGTAAAGCAACAACCCTACCTCGGAAAAATATGCGGGTTGAGCCAACTTGGTAAACTTATATGCAATATGAGTTGTAGTGTTGGGAAGTGAAAAAACTGCGCTATTGTGAATGGGCCTACAGAAAATACATGGGAAACTTATATTAAGGCCTAATTCGTTTTTATTTGCATAGAAGTTTTATTTATATAACTTTGTCAAACTAAAATTTGTTTGCACAACTATTTGTCGTACTTAAATAGCCTAAACTAATGGAAATTTTGAGTTAAAAAGGAGAGAACTGCTATTTTTAATAACATAAAATAGTATAGTATAATGAAGTGCCATTACCATTTCCTTTCATTCTAATCGTACTTTAAAAAAAAAAAAACTAAGGAAAAAAATTCAGAAACTGTTATTTTTCAAAGACACTAAAGTTTAATTTCGAAAAGATTGTTCATTTTGAAATTTTTATTATTATTACAAAAAAAAACAAAAATAAAAATAGAACGAAATTAAAAAATTCAGAAACTGTGACTTTTTAGAAAAAGTAAAGATTTATTTCAAATAGACTGTTCTTTTTAAATTTCCTTTTTTTTCAAGGAAGAAGCTAGCAAACGTAAATTTGTGGGCATGCCAGATGGATGTCAAAGGCTATTTATGCCATTAAAATTTGTTTGCTGCCTCAAGAATTTCTACTTACCATGGATGACGAAAAGACATTACGCAGACTATGCGGTGTAAAACCATGGCTTGCCGCAAATAGAGCGATTGAAGCTCCATGAAATGATATTCCAGTTTTACGATCATTGCCAAAATACAGAGAAAAATAATATATTGCGAATGCTTGCCTGGAAAGTTTAACCAATTCGTATTTCACAGATGAACCAGTGCTATTGGAGAAAAATTGTCAATGGCAGTTAAGTTGCGAGAGCTTTTGAAATGCGAGGAAAAGAACATACCACAGACGAAGAGTTCACATTAAAGGAATATTTATTTTAAAAAATCGGCAGTAGATGAATTGTTCCACACGAGCCTACTCAGTTTGAATACTGTGAAATTCTTGAATTTTTTTAACGGCTCAATATAAATACTTCGTTTCCATAAATTCTTTCCCGTGAATGGTCGCGAAATGAGTTTGGCAATAATAGGGAAAATAATATTTCGGCGATTAATGTTGTGAAATATGCTGCATAAAGAACATTTACATTAATAGGGGAATTCAACAGACTTTTTACAAAAAATTAAAATCAGCAAAACCTATAAAAAATATGGTCCAATGTCGGGTGTAGCCGAACTTTAAATACCCAGCGGAAGTTTTTAATTGAAATAAACCTTAATTGTTGTACGCAATCACAAAAGTTGATCTTATATAAAAAAAAAATGAATGTGAGTCCTTTATAGGCGTCCAAAACACTTATGATATTTGGAATAGTATACGGTGACACGCCCTCTTGTAAGAGAGAATTTGAATTCGTTTATTCGTTAATTTATTCGTTTGACTATTCGGTGAAGATGAATAATACTTGGGTATATACATACATACATATGTCATGATATGCAAAAAAAAAAGCCTAATTCCTTATAACTCGGCAACTATTTGTATTATTTCTTTGGGAAAAACTCATGCCGAAATTGAGGGCGCTACTACTTTTCACAATATTTTCCCAGCCATTTGACGTGGGTATAAGATATGCATCGAATAATACAAATATAAACTTCAGATCAAGGTATAAAGAAAATTTTAAGCACAAAAGAAGTGCTCAATGTCTAAAAAAAAATTTCTTTATTGGCGCATCAATGCAAGCTGGGTTTGCTAAAACAACACATTTTTAAAACCATAAACGGCGTTTATTGATTTAATACCTATTTTCCAAATTTTTAGTTTTTTAATTAATTTAAGTTCTTTAGACCAAATCTAAAATAATTCGCGAACTGATTTAGTGAAGTAGTTAATATTTTGATTTGCTGTAAATTACCTTTATTTGGGAGGTGACCGTGGTTTTAGTCTGATTTCTATAATTTTCGGAGTTGTGCTGCGACTAGCTTGTGTGACTAGAAATTCCTATTTTGAGCAAACTACCTTGTATAGTTACTTTGACTTTGGAAGCATTGTTTCCGAGTTGTACTTCTTTGCTCTAAAGTGCGCAGCACCACGCCCGTTTCCAATTTTTTTGATTTTGTATATTTTTTAGTGCAGTCTCATCCTTCATATTAAATTTGAACGAACTGCCTTTAATACTGACTAAAATATCGGGTTCTTTTTTTTAATTACCGTTATATGAGAGGTGGGCGTGGTTTTTACCCGATTTTTTAAATTTTCCAAATTTAGCTTATTGACTTGAAATGCAATAAGTGTACAGAATTTGTTAGAGTTTGGCAAGTAGTTTCGGGGATATAAGTTTTTTTTATAAAGTGGGTGAAGCCACGCCCATTTAAAAAAAAAATAAATATTGCATGCAATAGTTATTGAAATATCGCGGTCTTTTGATTTTCACAAAACACCGTTATGTGGGCGTGATCCTATTTCCCCATTTCCCCCATTTGCAGTACCAAGTACCGTGAGTGCAGGGCAATGTGTATGCGCAGTTTCCTTGGGATAGCTCAATATTTATCTGAATTATTCGACTGACCGACGGACGGACAGATAAACATGGCTCAAGTAATTTTGCTACTAATTTTAAGAATTATATCTATTCGGTTGCTTTGTGCTGTTACAAACAGCCGTTGGGTGTACAAAGTTGTAATATACCGGACACTAGTACGCTTGGGTATAAAAAAAACGTCTTCTGTAGGTGAGTAATTAAAGTTCCGGATATTTATATTGAAAATCATACAAATTATTTGTTTAAATTATCTATAAACTAACACTTTCAGGTTGTACAAAAAAAAAAGAAGAAAACGGTACACATAACATACAGGAAAAGCCATAAGCAAGGTATTTACCTAAAGTGCCGCCCTGGGCAAATTTTTCGCTCTCTTACTATCGACAACGTTTTCTTCGTGACCATGCATAATACATATATGTGATATCAAAATAAGTGGATCGACAAAAAAATGGGAGACATATCTTCATGGAATCTGTAATGATCTGCACTGATCAACGTAGATCTATATTGATTCTACGTAGATGCATATTAAAATTCAAATACCATTTTAAGGATCCAAATGAAATCTACATCGAATCTGTGTGGGTCTGCAGGGGAAAAGCAAAGGTTCATTCTAAACTCTGTTTGAAATTTGCCGCCCTGGGTGGTTGCCCCTTTTGCGCTTACGGTAAATCCACCCCAGGCCATGAGCGCTAACTATAAAAGTACTACCAGTTAGATTATGAAAACTACGTTTCAAATATTTTATTGCGAAGCGGCATGTGTTAAAATAAAATTTCTTAAGCACCGTTTTTTTCATTAAAAATAACCGTTTTGAAATTTCCGCTCCTCGAAATTTTAATTTTGGAAAATAAGAACGAACCTAATGTACATACCTATCGAATGTTTGTATGTATGTCGCGCATATTTAATATGCACAGTTTTTTTACGTACCTACAACACAGCAGTTATACATAATTTTAACTCCCTTTGGAGCTCATTTTATGCTTGTATAACCTAATAGGAGCATAAATCTGCATTTTGTGAATGTGTTAGTGAACACACCTTCGCTTTAGAGCGTGCCTCCAAACTCCAAATGCTACATGTTGAAGTTGTTTTTGAAGGCATTCTAATAAGTGTAAATGGGTGATTACATACCGTCTGCTTGTTTTTCATCGCAAAGGTAGTTGTATGCACATTTCCTAATCCCGTATTTCAATGCGTCTCTTTTTTGTAGGCTTTTCAGCACCAACGAATTGAATTGTACTCATTTCGTAAATTTCATTAAACAATTTCATTTGAGGCTGCTAAAAATTAGTGAAAGGCAAACTTAAAAGTATTTTCATGTTGTATTGTGTATAATTGCTTGCTTTTTCAAAGCTTCTTTTAATGTGGTGAAAATTGTCCTTTATGTAAACAAAGGTTTTTTTTTTTTATTTTCTTTTGTTGGAGTGAGAGATAAGCGCAGTGCACTACCGAACCAACAAACATTTTTTGTGGCTGGTCTCTGATTTAGAAAATAATATGTTACGAATGCCTAAAGCTGGGATTTAAAATAAATCGCATTTGCTAACATTGTTTCCTTTGTTTATTCAGGTTCAGGTAATATTCGCATCGAGTCGCCTTTTATTATTACAACTATGTCGCTCGTTTTAAATTTGGAATAATACGAGTACAATACTTGCTGTTACTCGTAGCACCACCCGCATGGCATTCATTTCACCAAACACTTTTTTTTTTTTAAATGAGTACACTAGTGCCATGGATATTAGAAGTATAACTGTTGTTTGTAAAAGCACAAAGCATATGAAACGATAAATCGATTAAATCAAGCCTGTATGTTCGTTTATCTGACCGTACATCCGATAACTTTTTTTAACCTTTGTCTGGCGGAAGAGGTACAATTGTACCTTTTTCGTTTTTAAATTGCAATAACTTTTTTTTTGTTAATACTAGCTATCTAAAATTTTCTGACATCTCTAAACTTTTATTACGGATTACATATTTGAAATTTAAAAAAAAAGATTTTGATTATATCATTCCGAAATAAGTCTTTTTTGACTTGATATCCCTAAAAGGCTGAAGGGGTACAATTGTACCTTTATATAAGTCGTAAGAAAAAAACAAGAAAATAAAGCAGAGTTATTTTTATTAGTTTTATTTGAAAAGAACAAACGAATACACACTATATGACCAAATATTTAAGAAATAACAATATATTTTTATGGGGTTTCCTTGCATGAAAAACATGTGGTACTTTGGATAGAGTGTTCATCGCACACAGGTTTCAAGCAGATTGCACACGCCTTTCTAGTCTTACGTTGTTTGCGTGTCTCACATTGACAAACATAACATCTTCCAACCACCGTTGATGCTCCCCGTCTACCAAAGGGTACTTTGGAACCAATTTCTGGACTTTGTGCTGCCACTATAGGTCGTCCAAGTACCATTTCTATAGCACTTCGAATAAAATATTTACCTGTTATAAGTTTGTTGCCACTACGGTCTTTGACTGATTGCATACATAGGTGTTTTGAAAGATCTTTCAAGAACTTTCGTCGTTGATCTTTTGATATACTGTTTGGGTGGTGGCTTCTATATAATATATAGGAGGCCAAAGCAGCAACGTCAACCATGTTATAAAATAATGCTAGAGGCCTGTGCTTTGTTCGTCGTTTTACGGTGTATTCGCCCAACATTTCGTCCATGACATCTACTCCACCTTTTGTTTTATTATAATATTTTATAATTTCTGGCTTAGCAGCATCCGTGTTTTCTACTTCTCCTGTCATGTGCATAGTTGATAGTAGTATCACCGATTTCTTCTTTTTTGGCACGTATGAACAGATTGTGGCATCACTGTTATAAGCAAAGTTGGTGGAGTTGATAGGCCTTTCCTTTGCTGGCTGCATATTGCTGGGTAAAAATTTTTTATTTTTTCTTACTGTACCAACTAAACTTATGTTCCAAGAACTTAAGACCTTGCCCAATTGTTAGGATGTGAAAAAATTATCTGTAACCACATTCCTTCCAGAGCCCTTATACAGTTCAACTACTGAGTCAACTGAGTCATATTCTTCTCCAGCTTCTATTATAGTTTCAGGTTCAACATCTGACTCTTCGTCATTATCTACACGTGGAAAATAAGAGTCGTCGTCGGATGCAACAAAGGGATCTTCTTCATCATCAGAATGTTCAATTAGTTGCCTTATTTCATCGGATGTAAATCTTTTGTAAAAATTTTAAAAAATTTCTTTATATAACAATATTCTAAAATAATTATTTGATGATATTACGGTTACCTACAAACGCGGTTGCGTTGTTCCGTTTCAATACCACTCATAGTAAGAAATCAAAATAATTTACCGAAATATCTTCTTACAACGCACGCAAGTCAATAAGACACACTGATACTAATGTGAGAGTTAGATTTTTTGGTATTCAATTTTTCTACTACTTGTTTTTACTTTACGGGTATTCCCCTGTATGTATGTTATCACAACAAAGTACTATTCAAGTGTGTTTATATGTATAAGGTGATAGCACTGGTGCAACAACAACAATGCAAACAAAATAAGAGTTTTGTTTACATAGTATGTACTGACCAAACGTCAAACATATCTGATTGGAATTGCAAAAAATGTTCACATGTGTACGTAAAAGATGTTTTTTTTTAGCCACGGGCCTTTTCTATCATTTGTTTATTACATAAGAACAGAATAATTTAATTATATTAATAGGAAAAGCCATACATATCGTGTTAAGTATATAAGGGTACAATTGTACCCATACCGCCTTTTAACGTTGTAAAATTTTTCCGCTGGACAAAGGTTAAAGTGGATCTCATCCTACTTAGACGACAGGCGTTGTGTCGTTCGTATTGACGGTGTGTCGTCTTTTTCTTTCGTAGCTTCGTCTGGTGTTCCCCAGGGCAGCGTTCTGGGGCCCTTGCTATTTGTTTTGTTCATAAACGATATAACTTCATGCTTTTCTAAATGCAATTTTCTTCTATATGCAGATGACTTAAAGATTTATCATGAAATAAAATGTCTAGAAGATTCTTTAATTTTGCAAAGTGAGCTTGACAACCTTTACCATTGGTGTGGTCGTAATAGCTTATTTCTTAACGTTAATAAGTGTCATTTTACCACTTATTCTAGGATTCTTGGTAGTACTGCTACGTCATACTGTATTTCAAACGTTCCGCTAAAAAAATTGATTGAATTCAAAGACTTGGGAATTTATTTTGACCCCAAACTGAACTTCGTCACTCACATAGATTTTGTTATTTCTAAAGCGTATGCGATGTTAGCTTTTATACGTCGTAACTGTTCTTCGTTCTCTGATCCCTATACTCTCAACTATTGTACTCATCTTTAGTGCGGTCTAGGTTGGAGTATGCGGTTTTTGTTTGGAGGCCTTTCCATGCGGTATATATTAATAGATTGGAGTATGTTCAGAAAGCTTTTATACGCTTTGCTTTACGGTCGTTAAATTTTCTAGACCCTATTCCGTCTTATCGCTCACGTTGTTTACTAATAAATCTCATGACATTGGAGTCGAGGCGTACTATGCTGTCGATGTGCGTTGTGTTTGATATCATTACTGGTTCCATTGATTGCTCATATCTTCTTATGAAAATTAGCTTTAACGTGCCCTCACGGATTTGCGTTGCTAGAACTCTTTATGCAATAAATGCTCCTCTAAGGAGAACACTTTCACAATTTAATGCATTTTCCTCTACATTGGGATGTGATTTTTGTTATACAAAGTTTAGTTTTAAGAGTTTGCTTATAAGACACTTGTCTTAATGCTTATTATAAATTTATTTTTTTAGATATTTATTTTGTAATGCAATAGATATCACTACATATAGTCTGTAAGCATATTGTTTGTTGATTGATTGAATAAATAAATAAACAAATAATTGAATAAATAAATGATGAGATATCTCAACGAAATCTCGTCTACATGTTCGCCTTGACATAAAGTAGGTTGTACTGAAAATGGCTGAATTTCGATAATAACCACGCCCACACAACGGTGTTTTCTGAAAAAGTTAAGCGCTATTTCGGTAACTATAAAATAGTGCGTGAATTTTTTTTTTTTTTTGAAACTGGTTTAGAGCAATTACGTCAATATACTATATATCCGAAAGAAATCAGTAAAACTCAAAAAAAAAAGAAGTGGTCTCAGGTAATTTGATCAACTTGTATACTCACAATTAGAAAGGGGCATACGTAACTACGTACGTGGGTTAAAATACTTGTTTAAAATAGGCCGCTCCAGAGCAAGTACGCAGTTCGTTGATCTTAACATCGATATGTGTTTTCGAATTTATGGGTAGAATTCTACCCATATTAAGAATTCATACATTTTGTATGAACAAATTTAAAAGCAGTGAATCGTTTGTTTTATTTTTTTTATAACAAAACCAAATTTTACAATTTGTTTATGCAATTGACGCATAGTGTACGGGAATAGATAGGTGATTTTTAACATATAAAAAAAAAAATAAAAAAATAGAATACCAATTTTTTGTTCTTCTTTATGCTCTCCTTGTAACAAACTTTGCCATCTACGTCCCTTTTGATTAGATGGCACTTCCACTTTCGAACTTTTAGCTATTTCTCGATAAATCAGAGAATGGAATTGGGCTCTTAGAGGACGAGGATGACTTTGGGATTGATATAATTATACCTATGCGACCTTGAGGTCTATTTTGTCTCTTTCATAGATAAAAGAGCCGCCTTTAATCCAACAACCGAGATAAACTTTGGTATAAAACCGAATTCTTTAGAGTTAATACTGCCACCCGTTATTAGATATTCTCCCAGGTATCTTTATTGAGTTGACAATCCCTTCTTCGCGAGCTTAACTGCCCAAGCATAAAGGCGTATAAACCTGCATTGTTTATTACACATCACTCAAAGGTAACCGATTTTGTCCAAAAATAGTTTTGTAACAAAGCCATTGAATTTCAGTTCGATAGAAGCTTTTTTCTTGGTATATTTTATTTACAGTTGTAAAATTTTTGGTAGAATTCTACCCAAAGATTAACGAATGATTAACTCAGTAGGCGTAATTCTGAAAATTAGGGGAAAAGCAAAGGTTCGTTCTAAACTCTGTTTGAAATTTGCCGCCCTGGGTGGTTGCCCCTTTTGCGCTTACGGTAAATCCACCCCTGGCCATGAGCGCTACCTATAAAAGTACTACCAGTTAGATTATAAAAACTACGTTTTAAATGTAGGGAATAGGAAAATCGGATGAAAACCATGCCAAGCTCTCATATAACAGTGATTTACAAAGGTCAAATAATGCTTTACTTCGATAGCTAGAAAAGGAACTTAGCTAAAATTAAAAAAAAAAAAATTGGATAATGGGCGTGACACCGCCCACTTTACAGCAAATATATACACTTCATCACACTCTACTTCAGTTGATACACGCTTTTCATTTCAACTTGGCCGAAAACCACGCCCACAAAAACCAAAAAAAATTGTAATGTTTTAGTAACAACTTCAAAAATTATGAAGTTGAAGGAAAATATTCCAAAAACTAAATCATTCGGTATTTGGAACGAAGTATTTAATTAGAGAGGGGAATACATAAAAAACATAGTCTTTTGAAAATGAGTGTGGTGCGTTAAAATTCTATCTTTTTATATTGAAATAAAAGCAACTGCATGTAACATGTCTGCTTATTTAAAAAAAAGAATACGCCGGGTATTTATAATTCGGTTTCACCCGAACTTAAGACTCCTCCTTCATATCATTAATATAATAATATTTTGGCGTTTTTACATCATAAAGCTTGATGTTTGGGTTTGAGCCATTTCTACAATTTGTGGTAAGCGTTTTAATATTGTAACATACATAAATTGTGGAATCTACAGTTGGTTTTACACCTACTTCGAATGCCAGCTGATTTTCGCGAGGAGTTTTTTCATGGTAGAAATGCACCAGGCTGTTTGCCGGCCAAGGGACCTATTAGAAAACACTTTTCTATAATTTTTGATGTTACTTGTCCAGTCCGGTACTCTTCTTTACTTACTTTAATACGGGTGTGAAGTTCTGACTGTTTTAAAAAAATGCAACTGAAAAACTGAAAAGTTTGATGAGCTTGATGTGTTGGAATGAATTTTGGTTTTTTTCGTACAAAAGCATATATGTATACTGATAAAAAGAAAAAAAAATTGCAAGATTTAGAGCAATATAAATATCTATTACTTTTCATCGAAAGTCGTCAGTTAAAAATGCTTACTTTGGAGTACATTTTTATTAATAAGAACGTAAAATAATAGCAAATAGTGACCGGCAGGCCCTTTCAATTATAGCTTCGTTTAGAAAAATTGTCATGCAAATATATTTTCTATTTACTTTTATTGTTTCTATAATAATAATAATAGTATAATAATTTGGCTCTTACAACATAGTCTGATGTTTGGCTTAACTTCTCCTACAATTTGTATTATGCAACTTGATGTTCTGTTGACTCAAAAAATCCGTACAACAAGAGAAATGCTCCGCGTTTAAGGATTATAGCAACATACTCCTTGTAACACAAACTATAATATAAAATGAAACTGAAGTAATAATGATTTATTGCTAAGGAATAAATAAAACTCCAAAGATAACACCCATTTTCCAAGCAAAAAATAAAACTCAACGAATGAGAATTAAAAAGTATTTTTTAAAATAAAATTTATAATCGTAATAGTTCATGGTTGTGACACAAATTGAGGGCTCTACAGTCTTATGCCGTCTCCGAACGGCGGATGATTTTTGTGAGAAGTTATTTGATGGCCGAAATTCTCTGGTAGAATTGCCATTACCTGCCGAGGGGCGACTGCTATTAGAAAAAACTGTTTCTATATAATTTTTGATGGTACTACCCCGGGGCAGGATTTGAACTCGGCATTCACCGAATGAAGCGCTCACACGCTACACGATTCGCTATGATGGCCGCAAGCGGAGGTTTGTAGTGATCTAAAAACATGATTATTATTTATGATAATATTGGAACTAATTTAAAAAAAAATTATATACGCAAATTTGTTTTGTTATAAGGTTCATATGATAATATCCATTCATAAAACGTCATATTTTTTAGAAAAATAATTTCTTTTAAACTTTTTTTAGTAGGAGCACAAAAATGGCAAAATTATTTACCGATTTCGCGCTATCAGATTTGAGACATACTCTGTATCTAAATTAAAACGAGTTTAAACAAAATGTTTGATATTTTAATACATCTCCTTTTAATTTCATTCGTAGTTTTGTCAGTTTCGTTATAATGTGTGCCGTTACCCGGCTGATGGTTGTCACCATTAATTGTTACGAAAATAAAAATTTAGAACGGCAGCGTTTTTATGAGGTTACGTTTTATAATTAAACAAATTTTTTGACTATTCTAATGTAGAAACATTAACTTTTTTCATCAAGCAATATTTTTAAGACTTTGATAAGCAAAGGTACATTACAATAACTAGTTTAAAAAAATCAAAACAGTGACAATGCGAAACCGATACATATATTGGAAAAAATGTTTAAACGGCGAGTAATGAAAATTCTATTGAAATTTTAAACAAACGCTGATTGAAATAGGGCCCACTTGTGGAGAAACCAAAAAAAATCGATAATAATAAATACTAATATGTAAATCATGACGACAGGGCGTATTAGTAACATTTCATACTTTGACAACTACTTTCTATGTACTACGAGTAAGTACAAGATGAGCTCTGAATGAAGAAGCTTTAAAAGCAAGCGAGCAATAAATAAATTAACAACGCTTTCTTTGGATGATTGCTAAAATCAGTAGAAAAACTTAACTCAGATGTTTGTCCTGCAAAACCTTAACAGAACGCTTGCAACACCATACATTTACTTACTAACATTTGTATATAGTAGAAAATGGCAATGGATGCAACACGCTGAGCTGCATTTGATTTGCGGAAATTGCAATATTGAAAATTTCTTGCTGCGGCTGCGACGTAATAACAAATTTCCGAATACGTTGTATTGGGGATGTGGCGAACTTGAAGAAAACATAACGTAAGTTTCATATATACATATACATATACATAGATATATACATAGACATAATATATATATACATAGTACAAGTAGTATACGACAATGAATAAAATCGGAAAATAAGAAAAGCCCCACTTACGGCTCCTTGATTTGCTTTAGCAATTTCTGTTGCTATTTCATTTACTTATTCTTCACATACTTGGCTGGCAAAACGAAGGTCAAAGAAATGTTTGCGGCTGCAGAGAAGAAGTGAAAATCTCGTCAGCACAAATATTACATACACAGGTATTTGTATTGTTTAATACAAACAAACAAATGGTTTTTTTGTTCAAACGAAAAGAATTGTTTGAAAATTTATTTTCAATGAATTTGACGACGTGCTCAATGCCCAGACAAATGTATTTTCTTTCGTTTCTTCTGCTCTGCTGGAATTCTGTTTGCTGCTTGTTTTTTGTTTATTTTATTTTATTTTTTTTTTTTTTATTGTAACTTGCATTTCTTATTGGGTTTTTTGTGCTTGTTTAATACGCTCATAAGGTTAAATTGAAAATATAAAGCTGCGGCGAGGACAAATGAACGAGCAGTTTGTATTGCCAATTTGTTGTGTAATGTAATAAAGTTTGCACGAAGCAATGAAATCAAAGGGAAATCAAATAAGTTTGAGAATTTCTGTGCTTGGCTTAACGCTTACACATATTTGTTTTTAAATTTATTTTAATAATTCCAACAAAGGAATTTGGCTCAAAATTTTGGATGGATGGACCATTGAAAACGCCCTCAAATGACAAACAAAATTTTAACCGAAAAAATGTTCTTGAAAGCTTGTAAAACTTTTGATAACATTTTTTTTTTAGTAATGCGATTTGTAATTATTTTTTTGTTTTATCCATTAAAAGAAGGCAGAGAAAGGTTCCTACAAGTGGCTCTCATTCATCCGTTCGAGCGAGCGTTCGACTGAGCGAGCTTAACCCTCATCCTGTAATAAAAAAAGTAACCAATCCTGTATTTTGTGCAAATTTTGTCCAATGCAATTTTATTACATTTCTGCACAAGTATTACATGTGATTACTGTTTGTGAATGTCTTTTACAAACAAATGAGTTACAGTTGTTACATTTCGTGTTGTATTTAGTGATATTTGATCGATTTTCGCAAAAACGACATCGCGCTTTCTTCGTAGTATTTTCTTTTTTTGTGGCTGCGCAAGTTTTCTGGCAACGGAACTATGTGGCTGAGATGTTCTTACCATCTTTTTATTTTCCAAAAGATCGAACCCCAATTGTTCCAGGAAAAGTCTGCGGCGGAAATGTTTTTTTTGTTCCATTCAGGATCTACAGCCGTGCAAATTACAAAAGCATTGCAAGCAGAAACGTCTGGCATATTAGTAAAGAGAGCTACTGGCCATCTATTTGGTCTTTCTCTTACAGGTGTATGACCCGACAAGTTGGTCTAGTGTATCTATGCCCGCTTTTGTTTTGTTGTAATAATCAATTATGTATATCTGGTTTTTTCAAACAGCTGTCCTGAATTTTTGCATCTCGATGAAGTGTGGTGATGAGCTATACGCAGCGATACTTTTTTGGTACAGAAGAAACAAGTGTAATTGATTTCGTATATTCATATAAGAATTGAGAATGAAAAACCCGTTTTCTTTTTCATATCTAAAATATATGGAGGTAAAAATGTCTTATTTTTACGAACCGTTCCAACAATTGTTAGCTTATTTTTCAAAAGTTCAGCAGCAAGATCGCATGTGGTAAAAAAGTTGTCACAAGTTATATTGTAGCCTTTTAGACCCTCTGTAAGTTCGAGTACGACGCGCATAACTTGATTTTTTTCTGTTGCGCAATTATGGTCTCTTCCCGTATTCACTTGCATAGCCCAGGCAAAGTTGGTGGTAGAATCACACAAAGCCCAAATTTTCATCCCATATTTCGCCGGTTTTGAAGGGATGTACTGCTTAAACGGACATTTTCCGCGAAAAGCCACAAGCTGTTCATCTACTGTCACACATTCATCTTTTTCAAATTTTGCGACCATTTATCCCATAACGTTCGAATTGGAGCAAGCTAGTCGCGAGCACGCCGGTCTGCCCTGTCTGATTTGTCATCGAATCGAAGAACCCGGCTAATATTTTGGAATCTACGCATTGACATTGTTGACTTAAATATAGGTCTTCCTTTCACATCGTCCCATAAACATTCGAATACTTCACCACAGGAGCGATAAACCCCAGCAAATAATAATAATCCGAAATAAGCATTCAAAGAGGTGTGATTTACTTCTTTCCAAGCCTCTCCAAAAACGTAGTTGCCTGTTATAATAAATAATATTTTATCAAACATAAATTTATATGTGAAAACAAATACAAAATGTTTACCTTCAATATTTGTCATTTCTATGATTTTGTTCTGCATTTCTCTTATCATGAATAAATGGAAAGAAGACTTTATATCAGTAACGCGAGAAATAGCGTATCGTGTTGGTCCTGAAATAGCATTAATCACATTTTCTTCAAACGTACTTTTTGTCTTTTGAGATACAGGTGGAATTTTCTTCTCTTTGTTCTGCCGGTTTTGAAAGTGGTTGCTCAACAGAGCAAATACTTTCTCCTTGTGATATGTCCACACACGTTTCTGATTCATCAATTGAAGAAACATCAAATTCCGGATCGGAACATTCATCGACTTCGGCATTACCTTCAGACTCAGCATTTGATTCACTATTCTATTTGCCAACGCTTTAGTACTTCCAACTACGGGTAATGCAATTAGAGCTTTTATGTAATTTGGAATATATGTACATACATTCACATGTATTATGTGGCTAGTTACCTTTTTCGACATTTTATATGCTTTTACTCGTACTAATTATCTTTACTTTAGTTACAATTTCACAATTCGTAACACACAACGATTGGGCACTCGCTGAGAACAAAATCTTACTGCCATATGTCGTCTGTTATTCGATTTCTATTCATTCAAATAAACTTACTCTTACTCTAAACTAATAACGGTTGATTATGATCGCACTTGCGTAACATTGTTAACATTGTTAAATACATTGGGCAAAATTTGCCCAAAATACAAGATTAAGTATTTTTCTCTTCTCCTTTGTAAAGCAGAGTTCTTATTTCCGCTATATAGCTAAATATCAGTAAATAAATAATTGTCAAAAAGTTCCACTTTGATATTATAGAAAAAGCCCGAAATCATTGACTTTGAGCATGCAATTGCGCAAAATTTTCCCAAAGTACAGGTCGAGGGTTAAGTAAGAAGGTGAATTTGGTGGGCTCACTCCGACGTTTTCCCTTAAAGGGCTTTCAAAGGTATGCAGCATCTGGCGCCGTTGCAGGCTGGCGTAACACTTGAAGCAAGTGGCAAGATGTTTAAATATATTCTTACTAAAACACCCTAGGAACTGAGTGTGCGCCGGAACTTGATCCCGCCTCGAAAAAAAATAAAATATTTAAGGAAGCCTCGTATGGCATCCCCCTCTTTTGATGGTGGCCACCATCCATTATGGGGAATAAGTCGGTGTCTCGAGAAATGACACCCCTTCCTATATACATATGTAAGTACAATAACGAAATGTAACGTTCCGCCACCTTGGCTACGACTGCAGCTGCAACAATCCTCGCAGCTTCTAAATTCGCGACTCGATTCTGACACCCGCTCACTAAGAGAACTTCTTTGCTAACTAGAGCTCGCGAGCAAATTTTTCTGCTTTCTATATACTGTCGCTAGAGAAGTTGTTGGGTTTCCAAAATGATGACGCTCTGCAAGTAAGGATGCTAGTACAGAGTCGCGGTATTGAATTCCGTCACCCGCCATCTGCGAAGGTCGAAATAATAAGCTGCGGGAGCTGATGGACTACAAGTTGAACTATTCAAGAATGATGGAGAAGAGATGGTAAGTTACATGCACAAGATCATTTGCAGAATATGGTCGGACGAATGCGTGCCCGCCCAGTGTGCTCTGTCCAATGCACAAGAAAGGTGATCCTATAAGATGCGCCAACTACCGCGGAATAAGTTTTTTAAATATGTATATCAAGCGTCTGATTGAACCTTATGAATCGGGCCTTAGGTTTATCAGTTCTACCATCGACCAGACATTCTCGTTACGCCAAACTTTTTGACAGCACGGGAAGAAGTTCCCTATATGCCTCTGCAAAACTAATGCGACCATGTTAGAAGGCGTTGAGCAACAGCATCAGCTGCATCATAATTGGGAAGAACCTATCCGAGCCGTTGAATAACAAACGAAGTTTCAGACGTGAAAATATAAAATATAATTCAAGCTGCATAAATAAACTGATCGGACATCATCTCTTATAATTGCTGGTATATGCTGAGACGAGGACTCCGTCGGGCTCAACAATCAATGCCTCTTCCAAGCTGAATATAATGTAGGTCTGAAAGGGGACCAAAGCAAAGTATCTCCTGCCGTCAAACAAACAGCTAGCGAGGACTTTGATTACCTTGAAAGCTAACGGAGAATCTCTATGAGAGAGCTGAATAGATAATTTCGTCGTAAAGCCCTCTCTCGACGAACACAAACCACAGTTTATAAGTCTCATATCCCTGGGAGTGTTCGGGAGAGAGATTTTGGGAACGCCTTTTAAACCTTTGCGGCTTTGAATCTTTGCGATTGTGAATACCGCAGACAATGGAACGAAGAGCCTTACACTGGTTACACTGGCTGTGTCGTGATGTACGAAGCGACGAAAATACTCTTGCCCTGAAAGTAATCAATGCGGTATCCGCGATACCTGCTGGATGAAGATGTTGGTTTCACTTGCCATCTCTAGTCGGCACCCGTTAGGCGGTTAGAGAGGTAAATGGAAATCATGTTCACAATGAAGGAGGGTTATTTACCATGTAGAGTATACTTCATTTTAATTCCCCGTAACTTATTGATCCACCCTCGTAAGCGTTTATCTTATATTTGATTATTTACATATCATTGCATCCACGGTTGATATGCAGTGCACAATTATCGAAATTATATTTTGAAAGTCATATTTAGTTTCAACGCACTTTACGCTATTTTTAAAATGCAGTTATTTCACTATGAATACCTTCTCAACATTCTCCATATTTGTATTAAATTTATGTATGTATTGTGCATACATATGCATTTATATATGTATATGTATATGATATCTACCAATTAGCGCATATCGTTGTTTCCGGCGGCTGTAATCATATAATGCGCCAGCTGGCGTGCATTGTGCGAATATCCGGTTGCGGAGAAGAGCTTAAATAAAATTACTATTTTATGAATATATTCAGAAGCACTTACGAACTTATATACAATTGTGCAATAATTTAATATAAAATTAAATTTCAATTCACAATTAGATTGAAATATTAAATTTGAAACATAAATAGGTTGTTCACACCTTCCAGATTATCGGGTTACCTGGTGATTATTTTATGGATTGTTATATGAAAGAAACTGCGCATTAAAGTCAAAACAAAAGTATCAAATGGAATAGTTTGCCGTTTGATGCTTGCACTTCAATATACTGGAATTGACTACAAAACTAGAAAAGTAAAGTTTCTAAGGATTCCGACTACAATTTTTCTTCTTCTAATTTCATTTATTTTCAAGTTTGAAACACTGATTTATGTATTTAGAATAAATTAACGAAAACATTTAAAATTAACAATCATTGCCAATATTGCAAACAAATAACTGAACGCAGATTTTTGCTTAGTAGAATATGCCACGCCTATTTGGACGAATTTGGTAAAATTAGGTAAATATAATTTCGCAAATTTTTTAATTGTAGATATACTTCAAATTCTATAGCGTTGCCTTCATATTTAAAAACATATGTGGTGATTGCATAACACTTGTATAAACGTAGGCATTTCGCGCGTTAAGTGTTTCCATTTTATCATCCACACCTCTTTTAGTTTCCTTCGTTATTAGTAGCGAACGACCGAACTTTAACTTCGACTATCTTTGGCCATCAAATTTCGGTTTAGTTTCGGTTCAGATTCGGCCAAAAAAAATTCGAACTTTGGCCGAACATTTATAATTTTTTTTTTAAATTATAAATTGTATAATCTTTTTGTTTTTCCTGTGCAAGAGCCTTTAGTATTTTTATGGAAGCGATATGATTTGCAGTAATAATATTGGCATACATTATTTATTACGTAACTAATTACACATTTTTCTCAATTACCATCTGCCGCCAAGTAATTGTGGTATTTTTGAATACCTTTTGAAGCCCATATTTTCTGTTGAAAAAAATTCCTTTAAAATATTTGTCTGCTCCTCCATCGAGTGTATCTAGTAAGCAATTATTCTTCGCAGCACCTTGTTGTTAATAACAATAATAAAAACTGATTTTTTTTTTTGAAATTCATAGATTTGTTATTTGATACCTTGGAAAAATTTCCGATCGGTTAGATACGGCTCTAAAAAATTGGTGTTCGGTTGTTCTCTAGTTATAAGCATATTTTTTTTCCATTGACAGAATTTAATATAAATATAAAAAATATGAACACAATACGTGTTTGCCTTATCTCGTGTTAAAATTGTCGAACTGGTTTGTAAGATTTATGTAATTTTGTTTTAGCTGAATTTTTGATCGATAAAATTGAAGTCAAAAAATAACGATAAAACTAAATCGACAAAATAAAAATCCAATAATAACGATTAAGAATAACCATTATTATTGATCGAAAACATAAAAAATAACCATTATTTTTGATCGATAAAATTATAATCCGAAAAAAACGATCAAACTAGATCGAAACAATTTAAAATAAAAAAAATAACGACCCAACTTATTCACGGAAATAAAAATCCAAGAATAACGATTGTTTTTATCGTGAACATTAAAATCATAAAATAACGATCAAATCATGATTTTTTGTATAAAAAGTACTATAGCTTATAATGAGTGCCACTAGAGACTTATTTAAAAGTTTGTTTTGCGAGTTTTTGAAAGAGAAAAAAATGGAAAGCAATTTAAAAAAAAGTAACAATAAAATGACACAGTACATCACGCTAATGACATTTTCTGTAAAGCTTTCGTTTTTTTTCTCTACCGCAAGCGTGAATGCGAAATTTATTAGCATACGCTTGAGGTTATGCTGTTGATTTCCCCTCCGCACTTTACTCACTGCAATAATCAACAACTCGTTAATTTATTTATTACACTTACAAGCGTCGAAATACTTATATATAATGCATAAATCGGTATGTTTCCAAAGAAGACAATGTCTAGGCTATTGTTTCGTGCGCTTTGTAAATGCCATAATTCACGCATTTTTCGAGCGACAACAAAAGCCATGCCGAACAATCAGCATAGTAAAATGAAAAAAGATCCAAAAAAAAAACAACAAAACGTTATATGAAAGAGCAGCGGAAATATATGTAAAATCGTTACCTATTAATCAGTCCTTTATTAATCATTTTAACGTAGCGACAGGCGATTGAAAGCATGACGGTTGTGGTTGGAATGTTATTCACACCCACACGCGCAGGTGTCTCAAAATGCTGCGACGTATGGACAAAATGTCCGCGAAGTCCCGTTGAAAGCCACAATAACCATGACGATTGTTTAAGTGACCAATGTTACCGCTGTGCCTTCGCCCGACTGCTTTGCAGATGACATAAAGTGAGTTGCACTCAAAGCAATAACGGAATGCTAAAGAGAGTTGTTCTTTTGCGAGTTTCATTCATTACTTAGTATTCGAATATTTTCATTTATATATCCTATCTATATAGTTTATGGGATAGTTGTTTTCCGATCATCCCAAGCTGTTTTACCAATATATTAAAAATAAATTTATCGCCGAAGTATCCCTAAATAGATCAAAAGGTTTAAAAACGTTTTTAACACGGCACCATTAGCTTTTAACGCTGTAGCCGAGTGTGTAGTGTGTGTGCGCTTCATTCAATGGGTTTCGGGCTCAAATACTGCCCGGGGCCAGGAGCATGAAAAATGATAGAGACAGTTTTTTCTAATAGCGATCATCCCTCGGCAGGTAATGGCAAATCTCCAAATGTGTGAAGTATTTCTGTCATCAAAAAACTTCTCACAAAAATCATTTGCCGTTCGGAGTCGGAGTCGGCCAAGTATCTAGCCATGGTGTAACTAACTTAGTGTAAAGAAAAGATTGCCATTGAACTGGGTTTCAATTACAGTACTTTCGTTTCGATATATACTTAGTACTAGGTATAAAATAACAATACCAAATACTCGGTATCGAAAGTAAAGTATCGAGGGTGTACTGGTATTTATTATTATTATTTATTTAAAAGACTAGTGATAAATCAAACGCTTACATTGTAAGAGAAACGCTAGCGTCTAGTGCTTTCGCCTCTGGTATTTATAAATAACGTTTCGTTTTTTCAAGAGCAGGAACGGATATATTTGAAATGCCGCCCTGAGCACTATTATATCGAAAAAATGTTAAATAAAAAAATTGCAGTTAAAATAGGAGCAAAACATGTGGTTTATATTTGTCCAAAAACAAAACAAAAATAAACAAGATTTGAAGTTGACAAATATGCCAATAGTTTAAGACGGCTGAAACATAGTAAATCCTTTGGTATCACCTCATAATAAACCAAATCGAATATACGAATGATACATATACTCATTTGTCAAATATGCACTAAAATCTGTATCAGAAAACTTCAGTGAGCAAACACGATTATTGCCGACAATCTTCTGAAATGAAAACACGTCGGGCTTTTTTCCGCGAACTAATTAATTAGATTTTCACAATCTATGCACAAGATAAGCTGGCTGTTTAGCCGATTTTCACTCATAGTTGAACGTAATTATTTTTTGACTCTTTCCAAAAATTAAAATTAACATTCTGCGCTGTCTCCTTACAGAAAATTGAACTTCTTCATCTCATGTTGGGTCAGCCTGTTACTTTCTCCTTTTTCCACTGGTTTGATATTGTGATCACTGTGAGATTTTCAAATTAAAAATTTTGTATTTATGGACTATGAATTTAATTGCGCACAGCTTTTCGTTTTTTACTACTTACCATATCGACTTGAACCAATTCTACAGTTGTGTAATAGTTGCTAGCAATATCTTCAAAGTTGAACAACATATTAAAAATATATATTTATTTTAGCATAATTTTTGTGAGGTAATTTTTGCTCTGATAAAGCAACACTTATTCTTAATATGCCCTTCTTCTGTGTCACATATTTTATTGTAAAAAAATATATATTTTTGAAGTTTTGCATAGAATTTCCTCCACCTTATTAGTTTTGTCTAAAGCGTGCTTTTTATATGCAGGACCGCTTGGTCCCGTCACTCATATCATCAAAGACACACACTCCGATTGTTGTTCAAACGTCCAATGTTTAAAAATGTTTACTTGATGGCGAATAAAATCACCATATTCACCACTACAACTACTACTACTAATTAACACTACTACTACTAGTAATTCTACAACTACTAATTTCTACTACTACTACTTTTACTTCTTCACCTCCACCTTCTACTACTACTACTACTAGCTACCACTATTACCAATAGCAACTACTACAACATTTACTACATTTAAATTACTACTGCTACACTACGCCTGCTAATTACTACTACTACAAGTAACTACTACTACTACTAATTAATTATAAATACTATCACTAAGCCTACTACTGAAGTTATTCTGCTAATTACTACGAGTATAACTACTTTTACTAATCCAACTACTAATTACTACTAATATTTGTGCTAAACTACTACTAATTACTACTATTTTTTTTTACTAATTTCCACTACTATTGATACAAGTTTCTACTACTATTTTTACTTATGCTGCTAAGAAGTACAGAGAACAAGAAATAATTACTACCAATCCAAATTTTCAGAATACAAGCCCGATATAAGAAAAACTTGTAGGCTAATAAAAGGGATTGTTGGTCGTAAGAAAATCAGTCCAGACGAACACGAAGCTTACAAAATGAAATCATAAAAACTATATGTAATAATTTTACAACAACATTTAGCAGGGATATAAAAAGGGTAATTTATGAATGCGATATTAGATTGATAAATATTTCAGAATGTAAGATACCCAACTCAATATAAATTATGGAAACCAATGAAAACGAGATATTGACAATCATACAAAGCCTTGACGAAAACAAGGGTCCTGGATTTGACGGAATTCGACCAATAGATTTTAAAATAATAGCGCCTGTGATAGCCCCTGTAAAAGCAAGTCTCTTCAACCTTAGCCTTACTCGGTGTACAGTAACTAAATCATTAAAACTATCAGTCAGAAGACCTATTTTCAAAGCCGGATTCAAATCTGATTCACGGAATTATCGACCAATATCTATCATCCCGGTTATTGAAAATATAATGGAGGAAGTGATTGTCAGTCGGTTAACTGAATTTATAACAAAATATAAAATATTTGATCAACGGCAATATGGATTTAAAAAATACAAGAACATCAATCAACTGCTAGGTAGATTCGCTGGCAAAATTAACGAGAACTTTTGGAAGCATTACCATACTTTAGCTCTGTTTATAGACTTTAGTAAAGCATTTGACACTCTATCGCACACAAAATTGCTGCTAGAATTAAGACAATATAGAATTAAAGTACGAAGTGTATATAGTAATCACACAACAATGTCTCATGGAGTTTCTCAAGGGTCTAAATTAGGCCCACTTTTGTGTATTATATATACAAATAGTATGCTTAAAGCTCTTCATAACTGTGCTGTATTTGCTAACGCCGATGATACAGCAATTGTGGTGCCACACGGAGACCTCCACACCGCAATAAACATAATGGAAAGAAAACTAGATTTAATAACTAAATGGTCGCACGATAATGGACTAGCAATAAATGCAACAAATGCAAAATTAATGCACATAAGATCATCGCATATTCACGGCTCTAAAATAAAAGTAATAATTCATAATTACGACTGCCTTCATAAAAACCTGACACCCTGTGACTGTACCAAGGAAATAGACATCGTTAAAGCGTACAAATATCTCGGTATTATACTTGACGAAAACTTTAAGTGGAATGCACATATATCCCATCTACAAAACAAACTTCGATCTACATCTTATTTTTTAAAACACCTAAGCTATTGCAGCAATTATGAAGTATTGCATCAAGCATATTTATAATTATCAGAGTCGTATCTAAGGCATGGGATCACGGGATGGGGTTCTTCGATACACAGTAGGAAACTGCAACAAAGCCAAAATTATATTTTAAAAATACTAACAAAGAAAAAAATATATACACACTAAATCTTCAGCTAAATAGAGCATCAAAGTTGCTTGACGTTAACCTGATTTTTAAAATAACGGCATTAAATGAGTTTTACGATGAAAATACGTTGACGATACCGATTGCTCATAAACACGGAGCACGGAGACGTCTAGAGAATAGGCTAGTAGTGCCCAAGTTTTCAATCAACTATACCAAAAATTCGCACTTTTAAATGAACTCCCAATAAATTTAACGAAACTACCTAACACATCCAAAAGAAAATATTTAACTAAAAATCATATTAAAAGTTTACAGTAATAAATTTCTAAACAAATTTTTAATCGAATATTAAAAATTATTTAATATGCATGAAATTATTTAAAATCATTTAGAACATTAGATTATGTTAAATTGAAATTAAGACAGAAAAATTGTACAAATCTTCACATACAGATATACAGTGTGGGCCAAAAGAAACCAAGGGGTGTAAGAGCTTAATAACTTTTTCGTTTATTAATTTTTTTTTTTTTTTCTTTCAGATTATATAACATACAAAAGGGAAATTTTTTTACGCTAAGTATGAAAAATGATGTCTCTTAAATGACCACCGTTTTCAGCTTCGCACTGATGGGCTCTTTTTAGAGCATTTTCCATAACATCTTTCAAAACTTGTGGCTGTAGCGTTCGAATTTCTGCAACAATGTTTGCCTTGAGTTCAAGGATTGTCTCTGGCTTGTTCACATACACTCGCTCCTTCAAATAACCCCAAACAAAATAGTCCGAATTTCTGGAAATTATTCGCCCTCCAAAAATTTGACTTAAAAGTGCCATTGTGTCTCGGGCTGTATGGGCAGTGGCTCCGTCCTGCTGAAACCACATACCAGGTCTGTTTTCAAGAGCAGGACGTAAAAAATGTTCTATCATAAACCGATACCGCTCTCCATTTACGGTTACAGCACTTCCATCTTCATTCTCGAAGAAGTAAGGCCCAATGACATTTTCAGATGTGATCCCACACCATACTGTACACCTGATGGGGTGCAATTGGCGTTGATGAATGGCTCTTGGATTTTGAGAACACCAGAACCTACAGTTCTGCTTATTAACAAAGCCATTCAAATGAAAATGAGCTTCATCACTCATAATCAAATTTTTAATAAAGTTGATTTCATTTCTGGCCAACTCTTGAAATTTAACTGCAAAATTTAGACGTTGCCGATGGTCTGCGGGTTTTAATTCTTGCACCATTTGCACCTTATATGGGTATAACTGTAAATCTTTTTTTAAAATGCGCCGTAGTGACGTACGAGACATTCCTAGCTGAGCAGAATGCCTTCTGGCAGATGTTTCTGGTGCTTCGTTAACACTTTGCTGTACTCGTTCAATATTTTCCGCAGTGCGATTAAACGTGGTCTACCGGTTCGAAGCAAATCTGTTACGCTGCCATGTTGGTGATGACGATCAACTAAGCAACGAATCATTGCTTCAGAGGGCGAAATTCTGACGTTAAAATGTCGGCGATATGCTCTTTGCGTTAAAATAATTGATCTCTGTTTTAAATAATAAAATTCTATTGTTCCGGTTCTCTGTTCAGTTGTGAACCTCTCCATTATAAATTCTCTAAGTGTTGTCTATATAATCTGAAAGAAAAACTAAAAAAAAATTAATAAACGAAAAAGTTATTAAACTTTTACACCCCTTGGTTTCTTTTGGCCCACCCTGTATAAGAATAAATGTAAATGTCAAATATCTATAAACCTGCAGATAAGCGCTGTTGCTTCGCGGGTTGCATTTAAGTATTTCAAGTCTTATTGTAAACGAATAACGAATAGTAAACGAATACAAACTTCTACTACTATTTTTACTTATGCTGCTTATAATTACTACCATTTTTACTAACCTTACTACTAATTTCTACTGCTATTTTTCCTAATGCTAAAACTAAAAAGATTTCTAAAAAACACTTTTTCCCATTTATTTGCAGAATCGCCACTTCGATGCTTCAAAAAGGAAGTATTACCTATTTAATTCATTTCGAAGGATATCGTGAAGCATTGTTTTGAAATTTCGCGGCAGCGATATTTATAATCTACTCCTCCACTCTCCAATAACTGCATATTCAGCGTCTAAGTATTACATTATTATTTGCATTTTTCTTTTGTTGCACATTTCGTTAACTTACTCGTATACTATAGCAGACATTTGCGCACGTATGATTTCTGAGAGAATAATGTAAAGGAATACTTACCACGGTTGGCTGTGTTGCACACACACATACTCTTTTACGCGTCCACACATACCGCAATTGCAGGCCAATACCAGTGCGTCGCCACAAAGTTGCCGCTGAAAGCTGAAATTCGCCGCCTACTGTAATGTAAGGGAATTTAAATAATATGCGTGAAGGTAGATTGAATAAAAACAAGATGAAAGAAATGTATGTGAAAAAAAATTAAATTAAAATATGTAAGCCCATTTTGTGGTTGGTTTACTGATAAACGAACAATGAATGTATTTCTCATCATCATAGAGTGTAAACGGTGAGTTGAATGGAGCTGCCTTAAACCTTTTTCGTTTGCCAACAGCATTGTACAATTTCAGTTGCATTACCAATTAAATTAAATCAACATTTTTTTTGAAAGGTGACAACCCTTAACAAAAATGGCTTCGTATAAATTTTTCATCATTATGTTATCTTAATTTCGTTTCCTTTAAATCATGTGACCTAATATAAATTTAAGTTAGTTTATTTTATTAAGCAGATGACAACCTACTCAGAAATTCTTTTAAAAGAAAAACTTTCTTAAAACCTATAACAGTCTATTCTCGAACGTTTCCAGACGATCGATTCGGTAAACAATCTGCAGTGAACTCATCGGCGTCCACGAGAAATCGGCCTTTCGCTGACTATAACAATAATAATAATAATTTGTCACTTGGTTGATGTTTGGCTGAACTTCTCCAACTATTTGTTAGATGCAAATCTTGATGTTGGCAACACAAATTGAGGGATGTACAGTTTTACGCCTACGATTTTTGTGCGAAGAAGTTTTTGTTCGGGGCAAAAATTACGCTGCCCAAGAAAATATAACTGATTTGTGTGCTACAATAACCTTAATTGAAAATATACATATAACTAGGGTTGCAACATTTTTTTAATCTAATAAATTGTATCTACATTTCCAACCAAATATGTCGGGCATGCAATTTTGTATTAATTTTACAGGATATCTTGCATATTTAGTTCTAAAGGGGTGCCTGCTAAGTTAAATATGTGAAGCAGCGCTGCCTTCCCTACCGAAGTCTCCATACCTTTCCTGAATATGAAACACTTAAATGCAAATTGCACATATTCAATTATTGCACTGTTATCGTAAAAATTTTTAATTTTAAAAATAATTTTTTTACACATCTATGTATACTAATTTTATAAAATTGATTGTATGGAAAATGTTTATAATGGTTTGATTCCCTAAACACTATGCCGATTTTAATTGATGATTGTTTAATTGAAGCATTTGAAGAAAATAATATAGTCACGTATTTATGTTTTGAAATGTGTTTTTTTTTTTTTTTGATTCAAGTTTTGTCAAAATATAAAGATGTGCAAGCAGTTGACTGTTTGGTGATTTTCCTTAAGCACTCGCACATTTATTATAAATGAAAGAAACACTAAATTTTCAGTTGTGGTTTGTTAGTGAAGATATGATGGAAAACCTCATAACTGAACAATCAGTTATATTATACATCTTCATACCAAGGTTCAGTCAAATAGCTCTTAAACTGAGTGAATAGTTTTCGTTCAAACAGAGACAGAGGAACAAACTGAGAGAAAGCCGAACATGACTAAATCGCATCAGCTCGTGATCCTGATGATTTTTGTATACTTGCGTATGGATCTACTATCTCTTCTTTTTCTTATATTTACAAACATAGGGTATATTTTACTGAAATGCGATAGGAAATGTGTTATTTAAATATTAAATGCAAAAAAAAAATTATAGAAATGGTTTAGAATCATTTCGTTTTAAATTTTTCTTATCACTTCCGACTTTATCCTCTTTTTCTTTTACTACTCGCTGAAACCCCTTTTGTAGGCATGTCTGTTTATACACTATTTATAATGTTTACATAAAAAAAAAAAAAAAAAAAAAAAAAACAAATTATTAATTCAGCAATTTCAAATATTTTGGAAAAAACATCCTAACATGAAACCTGGACGTGATGGAATAAAGCGAGCAACGTTAATAGATTTAGAGCACTCATGGTACACTTTTTAGAAGCAGAATTTTATTGCAGATCGACTATGTAATCAAAATGCAATAGAGGCTGCGCTATTCAGAAAAATTAAAAAAATTACGGGATACACATTACGAGAATGCACTTAAAAGTGAACATGCGTCCATGAATTGGAAGTAACTGAAATGCTCCGATATTCTCTGATATATTTTTAAAAATGGAAATGGTGCATATTCCGACGAAGGGAGTAAAATTATTCTATCTGATAATTTGTGTCGTGCAGTTCATTCATTACGAGAACTTATTTTTACCGTTTATGATGATCAGAAACAAATAACATCTCAAAAACACTATTGACTTTGAGAGAGATAGCTTTTTTGACACCATGAAACAATTAAATTGTAAGAATTAACTCGGATATACTTAGTCGTATTGTGGGAAGAGAAGTTTAGTACTTTTGTATTAACAGAGTTTAGCAGCAAGTTGATTCAATCAATAATCCAGTCAAGTGTTTAATTACCTTTGGCTCATCTGGTCTACCATCACATAAAATCAATCTGAAAACCGGCGTAGAAATTATTCTTTTGCGACATTTAAGCCCCCCAAATTTTTGGAATGGAACGAACTATTAAGTTAGCACATAACCAGACGATGCGTGCCCCGGACGAGGACCCTCAGGTGCAAGCGAAAAAGATGAACTATTTGTTCAGGTTCTCCATACTACTACATCAAATGTTGTTTACTGAAAAAAAAATTTTATATCATCTACTCTAAGTATAACTTTATATTTATGCCATATTTCTAATTTTTTATGGTACTGACTATAAGAATATAAAATCATAAATGAAAGTCGCTTTCCAGTATGATCAAACTATGTACTTGTGACGAAAATGTAAAAATTTACCATTTATATATATGGGTTGAGAGTTAAAGGCTAGAATTATCTTAAAAAATTAAAGCATACTGGCGCACTATGGTGGTGTAGGGAATGCAACGCAATACGTTTGGGTCATAATTGTCTGGCTATTTGAATTCACTAATATTCGTAACTACTGAATGGATTTTCGGGGGCTGTAACCTAAGGAATATTTTATCAAATTATTAAATTAAAAAAAAAAATTAATAGAAATGGCTTAGAATCAGTTTCTTTCGCATACAATTTTATTTATATATTTACAAATACTATCCAAATAAAAACAAATTAGATCTTAAATCTAAATTTCCCATGTATTTTCTTACGGATAATTCCCATTACCGCAGTTTTTTCACTTCCCAACACTACATCAATTCGCATATTTTTCCGAGTTAGTGTTGTTGCTTTACATTCACTTTGTTATCCTTCCTAGTGTTCTTTTGCAACTAGGTTACAAAAAAACGGGTCCGATTTAAATTTTTGAGTTCAAGGCCTTATTCCAATTTTCCAAGTACCTTCCTTGAACTCAAAAATTAATATTGTCGATTTGAAATTTATTTTTTAACGGCATCATGGTGTCTAATTTTTGCTATTGATTTTTTTTTTAATTTTCAACTGAATAGGACAAGAACTCCAGCTATCTGGAGAAGAACGGTGAATCCGATTATGCTGTTTATGCAGCCTGAAGGATAACGCTAAAACTGACTTTAATAAATACGTTTTTACTATATCTATTTAATTCAAAATTTTACAGTTTTCTAGTACACCGGATCAATCTATTTATTTTTCTTGTACACTGAATCTACAGTATTATTTTACGTTGTCCTTTTATTAGTTTATACCAATGTACATATTTCATAGGTAGTCCTGTGCAATTCGAACGATGTAAAAAATTTAAAAAAATATTCGAAACATGTATTTTTACGTAGAACAACTGTATGTATGACTAATGTTAGCGTTCCATTTTTAATATGCCTGAATTTTTATTTTATTTAGAGTGCATACAATGTTAGTTGCTGTTTTACCGATTGCTTTTGCCCGCCTCCAAACACATGCAAACATTCACACATACCAACATACCAACGTGCTCGTGACGCTGTAAAATACTTCGAGCGGGAAATTTATTCCAACTGAATTTGTTTATACAAATTTAATGAATGCAAGCGAAGTTCTTAAACCAACATACAGTACAAAAAAAAAAAGGAGAGATGAGAAGAACAAATAGCAAAACGTAAGAAAAACATGGCGACATGGCGACACGTAAGAAGAATATGGGGAGAAAAAAGTGATGCAAAAAGGACATATGTGACGCTTAAGTGAAGCTCTGTAGCGGTAAGATGTTCACGGCTTGAACAGTTTTGTAATTTTATTTTAAAATATTAAGTTGGATTTCCCACAAATAATGTGTACCTCTTAGACATTTTTCGAGTTTCCGCTATTTCTTTAATCTTTCTAGTGACTAAATTTTCTCGATAATATATTCTTATATGTTGAGCCTATTATGTTAAACTATCATGATCTGAAAATCGAAAAAATATATTTGAAATCAATCAGTCAATTTCAAATGTTTTGAATTTCGAAACATATCTTACAAATCTTTGTTTTGTCAACTTTAGGCAATCATAAACTGAATGGAGTGAGAAAATCTCACAATGTAGTTCTACAACATTACAGCCTTTTCACTTCTTATGCATGCTAATAAAAAATCCAAAGGTGAAATGATAAAAAAATAATCCACAAATTGATAAAAAAAACAAAAAAAAAAAAGAATCCAATTAATAAAAACAAAATAATACCAATCCGATTCTGAATAAAAACTTCCAGGAAATGCTTTTCCATTTTTACATTTCTCATATCATGAACATAAATTGGCGGAAAACTTTTCCTTTGGTCTTCTCTTACTTTTGAACTTAAAAGTCGGAGAGGGAACTAGTTGATATGTTTTAGGAGTAGTTTCTTCAAATATTTGAAAACGATTTTATTTAACAAGTCTTTAAATTTAAATATTTATTTGGGGTTACTCCTCTTAGTACCTTCGAAATCTAATTTAAACAAATTCTGTTCGAGTTCTTTATTTGCAGATTCAGTTTAGATATTTTTTGAACAGCTTTTTTTTATCTTCACATGTCAATTTATATTCCGGATAAAAGTGGCCTCTAATAAAAGTAAACCTTCTAAAATTCACAAGTATATTAACTATTTGGAAGACATGCTGAATCGAACTTCGAAATTCTTTCGAAAATTTCCCAGCAATTTAGTTGGATCATCTTTATTTTTTGGAAAATAAACTTGTTTTTATTTTCAATTTTAAATATAAAAAGCGGATTTAGCTAAAGTGACAAAGTGCTTTGAAACGTATTAACCTCATAAATAAACCGGTTTCAATAAATTTTTCTATATATTTATAAGTTTATAGGATTTTAAGGGTCATTAGACGTTTGGATGTATTCCCGTATTATTCTATTACGTTTTCTTCTATTATTATTTTTATTTATCTATAACTTAATTCGCGCGGATTGCTAAGAGATGGCGTAACTTGTGGAATACATCCATCGTTCCAATATATTCCGAACATGCGTTGGAAAGCTACTGTCATTGTACGTATTTTCAGTATACGAACCGTAAACAACAAACTCAAATATGTCGAACTTTGTGCCTGAAAAAGTGTTTTTGCGGGGAGTTCTTCTTCATTACTTTAGTATGAAGAAAACGAATGCCGAAAGTCATCGTATTTTGGTGGAAGTTTATGGTGAACATGCTCTAACTGAGCGAATGTGCCAAAAGTGGTTTGCACGATTTAAAAGTGGTGATTTTGGCTTGGAAGACGATCAACGCCCTGGGCAGCCAAAAAAGTTTGAAGAAGAATAACTGGAAGCATTACTCCATGAAGATTGTTTACAAATGCAGTAAGAGCTCGCAGAATCTTTGGGTGTCACTCAAGGAGCCATTTCAAAACGTTTAAAAGCAGCTGGATATATTCAAAAGCAAGGAAATTGGGTTCCACATGAACTCAAGCCGAGAGATGTCGAAAGGCGGTTTTGCTTGTCCGAAATGCTGCTGGAACGCCACAAAAGGAAGTAATTTTTACATCGGATTGTTACTGGTGATGAAAAATGGATCCATTACGACAACCCCAAGCGCAAATACTCATATGTGAAATTCAGCCAACTAGCCAAATCAACGGCTAAGCCGAATATCCATGGCGCGAAGGTAATGCTCTGTATTTGGTGTGATCAGAAGGATGTGCTGCATTATGAGCTGCTAAAACCGGGTGAAAACATCAATGGAAAACGCTACCGAATACAATTAATCCATTTGAAGAGAGCAGTAGCCGAAAAAACGCCCGGAATATGCGACCAGACACGAGACAATAATTTTCCACCATGACAACGCTCGGCTCTACGTTGCTATTCCGGTTAAGAACTATTTGGAAAACAGCGGATGGGAAGATTTACCCCACCTCCCTTATAGCCCAAAGATGGGAAAAAGCTATATCTTCAGATGGACAATACTTTGAGTAATACTATTGTACATGTTTTTCTTAAATAAACGTTCAAATTTTGGAAAACCCCCGCACGAATTAAGTTATAGACCAAACAATATTACAAGGAAAAAAAGTAAAATTAATATTTATTTACTTATTGAAAATTAAAAAAAAAAAATTGTTGGTTTTTTGTTCAATTTATTGCAGTTTTTCTGACGTTCGGCACAATTCAAAATCAATCAACAATCAAAAAGTTAATATATCGCCCCTGGTATAAATGTCATATGAGAACATCTTTATTATAAAAATCTCGTGTCACGGTATTTGTGGTCGCAATTCTCATGTATTTTGTATGTAGGTATAAAAATAGGTCGTAAAGTATAGTTTATGCTTGGGAGAGGATTGCACCCTGCCAATGTTAGTTAAAATATACACAAGTTATATTAAATATCAAAATATGGATGTCAAGCGCTTTGCATTGGAAAGAAGGTTCATAGCTGACTTTATGAGGGTTGTCATCTATTTGAAAAATCAAATTTAGTTAAATTAGAAATATTAAGAAAAGGTGTGAAAATCTTCTAGCTAGCTACTCAAACTACATATGTAGAAACAAAAGCAAAACTTAACAAAATTTCATAAAACTTTCAAATTTTTAATTAGATATTTATACAAATTCTAAGTACGAAGTATTAGTCTAATAAAGTTTTGTAGAATAAAATGCAAGTTTCAATTAACTGGAAATTTATGTTTTGATAATTTTGTTTTGTAGTCGGAGCCATGAATTTTCTTCCGTACAAAGTACGTACGACAATTTTGCTTGTATGGAAGAAAATGGCTGACACCGTCTGTTACAGCAATTGGATCTTGACACTTTGAGTTTGATTAACTGAAATTGTATACTTGGAATTTTTATAAAAATAATTTTTATAGAAGTTCCAATTAAAATGCTGGAATATTTGATGCAATTTTGTTAAATTTTGCTTTTGTTTCTACAAGGTTCGAAAAGTGGATTTGTTCAATGTTATATAATGAGCTTTTCTATTATAAAAAGTAATAAACATTAAGCAAATAAAAGAAAAGTAATCAGAACTTGTAAAGATGCCGTATATAAAAAACCGCGGTTATTGAAATATCTGAATTATATCATCACCTGCTTGGCATATACAACGAGATATACAAAAAAGTTTTGCCCCAGCGATATTTTTACATTATTCAAAGGTGATTCTTAAACCACAGTTTCAAATTATGTTCAAAATTTAATTTCTTTCACAAGTTTCCATAAAAATTTGAAATTCAATCAGTATCGCTCTTTTAGTTTTATTGCAATATACAAGGTAGGCCAAAAGAAACCAAGGGGTGTAAAAGTTTAATAACTTTTTCGTTTATTAATTTTTTTTTTATTTTTTCTTTCAGATTATATAGACAACACTTGGAGAATTTATAATGGAGAGGTTCACAACTGAACAGAGAACCGCAACAATAGAATTTTATTATTTAAAACAGAGATCAATTATTTTAACGCAAAGAGCATATCGTCGACATTTTAACGTCAGAATTTCGCCCTCTGAAGCAATGATTCGTTGCTTAGTTGATCGTCATCACCAACATGGCAGCGTAGCAGATTTGCTTCGAACCGGTAGACCACGTTTAAGTCGCACTGCGGAAAATATTGAACGAGTACAGCAAAGTGTTAACGAAGCACCAGAAACATCTGCCAGAAGGCGTTCTGCTCAGCTAGGAATGTCTCGTACGTCACTACGGCGCATTTAAAAAAAGATTTACAGTTATACCCGTATAAGGTGCAAATGGTGCAAGAATTAAAACCCGCAGATCATCGGCAATGTCTAAATTTTGCAGTTAAATTTCAAGAAATGGCCAGAAATGAAATCAACTTAATTCAAAATTTGATTATCAGTGATGAAGCTCATTCTCATTTGAATGGTTATGTTAATAAGCAGAACTGTAGGTTCTGGGGTTCTCAAAATTCAAGAGCCATTCATCAACCCCAATTGCACCCCATCAGGTGCACAGTATGGTGTGGGATCACATCTGAAAATGTCATTGGGCCTTACTTCTTCGAGAATGAAGATGGAAGTGCTGTAACCGTAAATGGAGAGCGGTATCGGTTTATGATAGAAAATTTTTTACGTCCTGCTCTTGACAACAGACCTGATATGTGGTTTTAGCAGGACGGAGCCACTGCCCACACTGCCCGAGACACAATGGCACTTTTAAGTCAAATTTTTGGAGGGCGAATAATTTCCAGAAATTCGAAAATTATTTGGCCAGCGCGATCGTCAGATTTGACAGCACCCGACTATTTTCTTTGGGGTTATCTGAAGGAGCGAGTGTATGTGAACAAGCCAGAGACAATCCTTGAACTCAAGGCAAACATTGTTGCAGAAATTCGAACGCTGCAGCCACAAGTTTTGAAAGATGTTATGGAAAATGCTCTAAAAAGAGCCCATCAGTGCGAAGCTGAAAACGGTGGTCATTTAAGAGACATAATTTTTCATACTTAGTGTAAAAAAAGTTCCCTTTTGTATATTATATAATCTGAAAGAAAAAATAAAAAAAAATTAATAAACGAAAAAGTTATTAAACTCTTACACCCCTGGTTTCTTTTGGCCTACCCTGTATAAAGGCACAAGGTATGGCAAATAAATTCCTTGGTCTCAAGCGGAGAAGTACGGTCGTTAAATGATGCGCGGAGTGTGGAGGTATTGAACTTATTTTTTTAATTATTTTTTTAAATATGAGTTGTGTTTCTATAGCAAATTAATAAACAAATTTTAGGTAACAAATAAAGGGTTATAAGTTGTCGAAAATCATATGCCATATAGTTATGATAAGAACTATATATGCAATTCAGGCTTGTCGTTCAGATATGGGGGAAAACATGTAAAAATTTATAATCAGCGTAGTCGTTTAGTCGCTTAGAAGACACTTGGTTAACTCACCGTGGTTAATATGGAGCAAAATGAAAATTCGACATACATAAAAATTGTGAGTTTAGGTTCTTTTCGGTATATTAAAAATGTTTTTATAAGAAACAAAATTCAATATATCTAATCAAGTTGGCGAATTATGCTTATTAATTTATTTTAAATAATTTTTTATTAAAGCATTGTTGATTCCATAACAGAAACCATATAAATAAAAGTCTCAACCTTATTAAAAAATGTCAACTTTCAATTTCCAATTTTTTAACCTTATTTTTTTTTAATTTAATGTTTGCAGTATTGCAGTCCATTTAATAGATCAAGTTTCAAGTGCCCTCGACTTCGGGTAAATGATAATTTGATAATTTTTTTTTTTGCGGACGGTGTTTAGCATTTTTCTTTGTATAAGACAACAATGAAATTCAGTTTTGTATGGCAGAAAAAAATGTTCGACACCGTTTGGCAAAAAAACTTTTTTTAAAAATCGAATCGTCTCTTGAACCTTGCACTTTATTACATAGAAATTGAATTGGCATACCAGAAAAGATTTTTAAAAATTCTGATTAAAACGTTTGAAAATTTTTTGAATTTTTTTTAATCAAATTTGATGAGTTTTTGTAGAGACCGAAAATAACTGGACTGTTGCAAAAAATAAACCATTGCCCATCACTGGTATAAAAAGTTGTTCACTTATCTGCTTCGGTTAGAAGTTAGGTTGATTTATTTTTCGTTTTACGCTTCCAACTGATTTTTAATTTTATTTTCTGCTAGTTCTGCATTCAACGGTATTCAGGTAGGAGTGTGAAAAATGTCAAATGAGGTGTTTCTATTTTATAATACCAATTAACAGTTTACCTTTTCAACAAAAATATTTTCATAAATTACTTCAGGTGATATTTACATTCGTGGCTTTCCTATTTCTCCCAGTCATTTGCCTTAAAATCTCTAACATAAATCATTCCTTCAGTGATATATCACCAAACGGCATTTTTAGAAAGTAAACAATAGAATGAATTTAAGTGGAACGGTATCTGAATTTTTCTGAATTCCGTAAAAATTTCAAACTTTAATTTACATTCTATGTTACAAAATGAGCTATACTTAAAAAAAAAAAATTATCCAAAATGAATTAGTAAACATAAGTGGCTAGCTGTTTATATTGAATTTTGTTGGATACATGCCCAACACCATTGCTGTTAAGTAAGTGCAAATGTGTAATGAAATTTCATATTTCGATTTTATTTTGGCAAATGTATACAATCATTTCGATAGCATTAATTTAAAAAAATTTACTCATATACTTAATTTTCAGCACAAAGGAATTCCCTTTTTGTTTTTATTTCATTCAACAAAGTTAAAATAAAAAGGTGAATCACCAAGTTATGTATTTGATTCCTTTTGCATTTTTGTTTTGTCATATTTTTGGTGCATTTTGGTCATTCGTGTGTGAAATTTGATACGCGTCTACCTATTTTGGTAGAATCTATCGAAAAGTGAAAGTAACTTATTAAAAATGTCAAATAAACCAAAAAAATTCTTTATCTTTGGAAACCAAAGAAAATATATTGGGAAAGCTGGTCAAAGGAGTTCAAGGGAACCGTCTAGCGCTAGATTTTAATGTGACCAAATCTGCCATCAGCTATATCAAGTCAAACAGATAATCTATATTAAATGCTGTTTCCAATACCTACCAGGAAGCAGCAAATAAATCTATACATAGTGCTGAATATCCGAAAATGGAAAGTCGTCTCTATAAGTGGTTTTTAAACCAACGTGAAAGGAAGTGTACATTGACTGCACCAATATTAAAAAAAAAAGCTAAACAAATTTTTTTGTGAAGAATATCCCGATAAAAAAGAAAATGCATTCCGAGGAAGCGATGGATGGTTTGCTGAGTTTAAAAAGCGACATGGTATTTGTATTTTAAAAATTGGTGGTGAAATTCTTTCTAGTGATGTAACTTCGATCATTTCGTTTGTTCACAAATTTCGTGAAAAAGTCGATGAAATGGGATTAATGGAGTCACAAATATATAACCTGATTATTTTATGCCCCTGGATAGCAAATCCAGAAAGGAAGAAATTTAAGTTTTTTGGCTCACACAAATTAGTTCCCTTAGTTATTGGAAAAGCAAAAAATCCAAGGTGCTTCAAAGGTTTTAATCATCCACTTCATTACGACTCTTCCAAAAATGCTTGGATGACGGCTTGGATCTTTCATGATTGGTTTCACTAGATATTTATTAATGAAGTATGTAAAAAGAAAAAAAAATTGCTTTAATTATTCTTTAATTTTAAAACATTTTTTGTTTAACAGTTTAACGGTTTTCTGAAGAAAATAACTTGCCTCCGAAGGCCCTCTTGCTTATTGATAACTGCTCCGCTCATGCTCCAATCGAAAAACTTCAAAGCAACGATGGAAACATAGTTGCATATTTCTTTCCATCAAATGTAACAGCGGCTGTGAAACCAATGGAACAAAATCCCATAAGGTTAACAAAACTTGTTTACAGAAGTAAGTTACTCGCTCAAATAAATGCTGAATGTGGTGAACTGAATAATGTATTGAAATCCCAAACAAACTTGGGATGAAATAACGCAAACAGCGATGAGGAATTCTTGGTCCAAGTTGTTTAATTGGGACTCTGACCAATACGACAGCGATGATAATGTGCCATTAGCTCAATTGCTCAAAAAGAATAATGACTACAATGAAGCTCTCCAAACAAATCTAACTCTTTTAGCTGAAATTGACCCAAACAAATGCATCTGTATAGATGACATCGATAAATGGAATGAGGATGTGTTCGAAGACGGATGTAAGTATGAACTGAGAAGCGGTGATGAGTATTCTGATAGTTGTCAAGACGATATTGTTGCTGACACACCAATTATTTCAAATACTATAGCCATTGAAAGTGTTAATAATTTAATAAAATGGTGCAACAAGAGTCAATTGTTTTCCACTAAGCACATGGCCAATCTTTTGGCCCTCCGTAACGATATTGTTATCTTAGATTTAATGAAACCAAAAAAATAAACAAATATTACTGATTATATGTTAAAAAAGATTAATTTTAAACTAGGTTCCCATTCCCCAATACTTTGAATCAATTTCTGAAATCTGATTTTTTTTTAATTAAAAAAAAAATTATGTTATGGACTGAACTGTTATGTTTTTAAATGTATAAATATACCAAATAAAAAAAATGTTTTTTATGTAGTTTTTGGAAGTAGCTGAACTCTTACTTTTATTATTTATGCTACTACAAAACGTCCAGAAATTAGAACATTTCGGAAATTAGAACTATCCCAAAAACAAAGTGGCTCTAATTTGTGAGCGTCTACTGTATTGGTAAAAAATTTTGTTTGAAAAATTAATCGGAAATACTATCCAGAAAAGTAGTTATCAATTGCAAATGCATTTTGAACGATTGCGAGTGGCCCGTTTGAGATATTCTGACTCAATTATTTAAAATGAATTAGTAACCATAAGTGGACAGCTATATTATATTGAATTTTTGTGGGTACATACCCAGCACCGTAGCTACTAATAAAATGCAAATGTGTAATGAAATTTCATATTTCGATTTTATTTTGGCAAATGTATACCATCATTTCGATAGCATTAACTAATAAATATTTAGCCATGTACTTAGATGCAGTCATTTCCTGCTTGATTAGCCAATTTAATGTGCAAAAAGAAACTCACTATTTGATTTAAAAAATAGAAGAAGAACAAATGTTATTAACGAAGAGATATTTTGCTAACATCAACAGAAAACTTTAATTTTTGAACTTTTCTCTTAAAATTGCCACGCACATTTGTAGAGATCTGTCGGCTTAATCAAAAACTTTTACTGGATGTGTATTCCACCGGAATTTGCAATAAAATAAACATTTTTGCAAAAACGCATTTTTTTTACACCTAGCTAATAATAATTTCTGTCGCACATAACACGAAGTCACTCATACGCCCCGGAGTACTCACCTTTTTGTTATTGATATCTAACTCATCTTGCAGCCACGAACTCGCCATAAATTGCTACAACATCACTCTTAGTTGAGACAATTGCCAGCGTGATTTCTGTTGTCATACAATTTATTTTACTGTTGTCATTCATACAAATTTGTTATTGCACTTGTGTGTTGCCTAAAATGAAGAACAACATTTTGCTATGAAATGAAGTGAAGTGAAGTGCATTTGTAAAGTCGCCGCTAGCACCACCATCACCACCATCACCACCACCACTACCACTATTCATACCGCTAGCAAAAATTCAACTGTGCAAAAATGTCGGCTCCACCCACTCCATTCTATGTACATCCTACTACTTTTACGCCCACTTTTGAGTTTTTGAGTTTTGTGTTCCCTTACACCACAACTCTAGCAGCGCCACTTTGCCGCCCACTCGACCGCCAGCCGGTTGTAGTGGTTTTTGACGCTTTTAGTTACCAACTCTCGGGAATTTACTTTTAGATTAACTTTTGAGATGAAATGCTGAGCTTAGCGGCCAGCCGGTTAGTGAGTTCGTGTGCGGGAAAAACAGTAGAAGGGGTAAACTGGCGCATTGAGATTTGCTAGAAGCCACTTTTGTGTGTACATACATCGCAATGTGTGTGTGTGTGTGTGTGTTTGCGAATTTTCGTTTTTCACTTTGCTATCGGGCACTTGTTGTCTTATGGCGCTGCTGAGCTGCAAGCATCACATTGGTATTTTTAGTGAAAATTGCTTGGTACAACAACAAAAGCTAATGTCCCCATCAGGCAGCGCTGGCATGAGCATAACATGAATGAATGAGTGTGAGTATGTGTGTGTGTGTGTATGTGTGTTGGTTGGAACGAGCAAATGCAAAACCGAAAAGTGTTGATCGCCGCTACAGCATAGTTGCAACGATGCCTCAGAGCGACAGCCAAACCAAAGTAGCACATGGTTGCTCGCCCATTCTGGACACGCTGACTGGCTGGCGCAGTAGGTGTGTAGGTATAGATGATGCCTTTACAATTTCGTTTACATAGCGCTACTTCCGAGTTACAGCCAATTTTATTTAAATGCTTCGTGCAACCAACTCTTTGCCGCAGGGACTCAAGCAGACAGTTCAGTTGCAACGCCGCCCGAAGTGATACCCGCGCTGCTACCATGCTGATGCTGCTGACTGGCGCATTTTTGATGTGCGCTGTCAAAAGTGGCTCGCATGATTTACGTCACACAATTGGTATTACACTAAACTGCCACTACCAGCGCTACCATTACCATACTCTACATGCTCGTACATTTAACCAGTCGCTCTACTCGAGCTCGTACACGAATAAAACAAAAAAAAAAAAAAGGAAATGAATTAGAGCAACATGTAAAGGTATCCATTGCTTTTCCTTCCGGCTGTTGCTTATACTGAGAAAAATTGCGCGAATATCTTTGTGTAAAATAAATTCCACTATTATAAATAGCTTTGCAGCCGCAGTATATCAGCTAGTAGTCAGTGTTCATCGATTGCTATGCATTTCCACTTATCCACTGCCTTCCTTGTTACGACGGTATACTGCCGTGGAGGCTATGGAAGTAGATATGTAGAGATATAGCAAAGGCTATCGAAATATTATTGCAGCTGCAAGTTGAAGAATTTGCACATCATCGACGTTTCGATAAATTACAAATACTTTTTCTCTTTTACTTAGCAACACTTCAACTTTCACGTTATTATTGCTGTTGTTGTTGTTGTTGCCTGCACATTTTTTGAAATTTTGACAGTTTTATTGCTTTTATATTGAGTAGTTTGCGCACAAAACTTTTGCATACAGTAAGTACTTATGCGTGCGTTGTTCTTGTTCTCGTTTTATTTTTTGTATTTTTTTTTTCTTTTTTGCTTAAATAAAAAAGTTTAAGCAATTTTTCATTTCTATTTGTTCGCAGCTTCGTTTCCTCGAGCGCTATTCCTATGATATGCAGATAGAAATCATTTTTCATGCTTGTGCAAAATTGCGTAGATTGCTTTTGGGCAGATTTGTAACTGCGAAATAAAAGCAACTGGGATTATCAAATTCATCTTGATTTGATATGTTAAGAAGTATTGCAAATTTTAGTATTTATAGAAACATCTACTGTGCTATATATAACAAAAAAACAAGACTCGATCACCTAAATGCGCGAGCCAGAAGTAAAACTTTTTGGACGACTAAGTAAACAAATAGTGAGTTAAATATGGGAGTAGTTGTGGTCGTAATTGTTAGCTGTATGTAGTAGCAGTCATAAATGTGGTAGAAGTTGTGGTAATAGTGGCAAGTAGTGCTAAGCAGTAATAGTAATTAGTAGTACTTGGTACTGTCATTAGAAAAATATTAGCAGAATTTCGTAAAAATGCGAGGAGTAACAAGTAGCAGCATTGGTAAAAATAACAGGATAAATAAGTAGATGCATTAGTAAAAGCAGTAGTAGAAATAAGTTAAACAAAAGCAGTGATTAGTAAAATAGGATACACAAAAGTAGTAGTAGATCTTAGTTAGTTATAGTAGTAATGGGTAATACCATTACTGAAAATAGTAATGGAAATTAATAAAAAATAGTAGTAGAAATAAGTAGAAACTTTGTAAAAATAGTAGTAGAAATAAGTACAAAAAGTAGAAAGAATTAGTAGTAGCATCAGTAAAAATAGTTGTAGAAATTTGTAGAAACCGTAGTAGTAATTAATAGTAGCATTAAAAAATAGTAGTAGAAATAGAAATAATTATTAGTAAGTAAATCATTAGTAAAAACTAGTAAAAAATAATAGTAGTAATTAGTAGCAGCATTAGTCAAAATGGTAGTAGAGATTAATGAAAATAGTAGTACTAATTATTGGTAGCATCAGTAAAAATAGTTGTAGAAATTTGTAGAAACCGTAGTAGTAATTAATAGTAGCATTAAAAAATAGTAGTAGAAATAGAAGTAATTATTAGTAAGTAAATCATTAGTAAAAACTAGTAAAAAATAATAGTAGTAATAAGTAGCAGCATTAGTAAAAATGGTAGTAGAGATTAATGAAAATAGTAGTACTAATTATTGGTAGCATCAGTAAAATTGGTATTAGAAATTAGTAAAAATGTTAGTAGGAATTAGTAGTAGCATTAGTCAAAGTAATAGGAGAACTTCGTGACGCGATATTGACCTGACCTTAGTTATGCGATGTTAAAGATCACTCTCATACCGCTAAAGAAGTTTTGCTTAAGAAATATACATATATATATATATGTATATATAGTACCTTGCGGTCAATAAAAACGTACCACCAAATATAATTCCAATAACATCACATGAGCAATTTTTTCATAAAGCTAGAATATTAGGGCTATTTTTATTTGTTTGACCATAAAGTGTACATAAATTAGTTAACCACAAAAAATTTTCTCGAAAAAGGTTTTTATAAGGAATAGCCAATTAATTAAATGCAATTAACAAAAATTGTACATTCAATGATATTCATGATTAATTAAAAGAAAACAATGTGAAGTTAACTTAAAGGGACTCAATAATTCTCACCAGTAATAGTAGAAATATAGACTTCACAATAGGCTGTCCTAATAAGGAGTCATTCCTCTTTTAGCCTCAATAACTGCCTTAATTCTTGAAGGCATGGAATTCACTAGGATCTCAATTGATTTCCTTATAACGGGACCATATCAAACCAGTTATAAAATCTTTTTCTATGGACTTTTTTTTGTTGGCTTCTGTTTAGCAACTTCACACTTCATTATGTGCCATAATTGGTCAATAGGGTTTAAATCTGGCGAGTTTCCAGGCCAATTCAAGCGTTGAATCGCTAGATCGTTAAGTGTGTTGGCCAACTAAAAATAAAAGTTCGACCTAAATAGGATCATATGCACTTATATTGTATAGATGTTTTATACAAGAATTGTTTCCAATCCAGACTTACTCACTTTGCACGATGGCATGGCGCTGAGCCATCCTGGAAGATTAGGCGATACATATAAAAATAATGCTCTTCAATTGCGGGTACTAAAAAATTGTTAACCACTGTCGCATATTTTTGTGCATTCACTATTCCAGCAACAAGGTGTAGAGGTCCCAAAATATGTTATGAAAACTAGCCCCAAATCATTTGGCTTAAACTAGGAAACTTAACTTCCTTTACTTTATCCTGGAACCTCTCACCACCTGAACGGCGCATGTAAAGCAAATTTTGTGAGCTTAACAAATTAAATTTGCTTTCGTCAGACCACATAATCTATTGCCAATCATTTTGAACAGAATTTTAGTACTTTTTAGCCCAAGAAATTCGTGCAGCCATCATTTTTCGTGTTAATAGTGGCTTTTTGGCAGGACGCCTTCTATATAAACCCACATCCCTAAGCCCTCGTCATTTTGCACAACCTTTCAAATACACAACCAAAACACGACTATAAATGAACAGTGTGCAACCCGATTTCATAAAAAGTAATTTATTTATCATGCCTACTGAATCTAGTGGAAATTTTTTCGAATTTACAGTTATACAGCTGAAGATAGTCTACTAAAGTGGTGGTGCGTTTTTATTGACCGCAAGGTATATATAGACTGAAACGGATTCAGGGGTGGAGGGGTTATGGGCTCGGACTTACTCCGAAATTTCAATGTTACTCAAAAATGTTTAGCGAGTTTTACGAATCTTGCAATGTATGCACTGAACTGGCAATGAGTACTTTGTAACATCATTTAGTTCAAGTCCAGTTCAATTCAGTTGCTGACTTCCAAATTTGAAAAGTCCGCAAAATTTGCTACACTTCCTTAAAAAAGATGGCTTTGAAATTTGCTCACATAATATTCTTAATCAAAATTGCAACCAAACTTGTGACCAAAGATATAAATCAAATTTGTCAATGGACTAGATAATGTTTGTTGTATTACACAAGCGTGCGATATTTCATCTATTCGGTTCAACATGAAATGGTCAAGGCAGTTGTTAATTTCTCCCGGTTATCCAAAAAGACTGGAAATTCTTGAAGAAACAAATCTTTGCAGGAAACTCTGATTCTAAGCAGACTTCTAATATTTTGAGGAACATATTTGGTTGAACAACTGGCTTCACTCAGCTTTTTTCATGAAATACTGGAATTGTTTTATTTGGCGCCAGCTGAATTGGACGAGCTGAAGCGAAACTCGGATAGCGAACAACCGAATGCCGTGCTTGTTTTCATTTCGGCGAAAGTTTTGAGCCAAAATTTGCGTCAGCTATGCAACCCAAATTATCGAAGAAATCATGAAGATGCGTAACCAAGCTGAAGACGAGTTAAATATATTTTTTGATTCAGCAAATCAATACATACAAGGTATTTAAACTAACCTAGTCATTCCTTGACGAGCAGGACGTCAAAGAAACTCGAGGAAACTACACTGGAAATGTCGAAGAATGTTATAGGCGGTACATTTCCTTATCATTTTTGGATCAGTCCATTTTTGGACAGTATTTAAAAGAGCTGCATTTATGGTTTATTACCCACAGAGAGCTACTGGCCAAGACACAAATCGGAACTCAACCAAAATCTGCATAACTTAATAAAAAAGAGTTGGAGAAAACTGTGGATATCTTGCGGGAAGTAGGGCAAAACGACTTTCCTGAATTCATTCAAAAGTTCAAATTTAACATGAAGATGTGACAACTATTGATATTCACTAGTCTTATTTCAAATTTGTTTTTGGTTTCTGGTTTCAGATTTTTTCAATTATTCCTTCAATGTAGCGTCCAAAAAAATTTATCGAAGCTTTTGCATTTGCAGTAGTAAATTTTTTGAACAAATACACCGATTTTTGTGATTTGATGCTACACCGCCAGTAACAATTGCATCGAGCAAACGATCATTTTGAAATATAACAAGTATAGGGTCTTGCAATAGGAACGCTACAAAAGTAGACCGATAGTGACAGCAAACGACGCCATATTTTTTCCCGCTCTTTTGACATTTCTCAACAGTAAGGTTTGCCATTTCATCATGGAAAGATATGCGATCCAACAACGATTCGAAATTATTAAAATTTACTACCGAAATTCGGAGTCAATGGGCTCAACTTTAAAAGCGCTAGGTCCAATTTATGGTCGTCGTCATTTCTGGCGTTATTAGACAGGCAGCAATCCACACATACTCCATGAGTCAACATTGCATCCCGAAAAAATTTCGGCTTGGGGCGGTTTATGGTCCGGCGGCGTCATTGGGCCGTACTTCTTCCGTGATGATCAAGACTGGCACGTTACTGTGAATGGGAATCGCTACCTCTCAATGATAACCGAATATTTTTGGCCCGAATTGGATGATATGGACTTGGACATTATGTAGTTCCAACAGGACAGCGCCACAAGCCACACAGCGAATGTCACAATCGATTTATTGAAAACCAAGTTTGATGGACGTGTTATCTCACGAAATGGCTCAGTCAATTGGCCGCCTCGGTCGTGCGATTTGACGCCGTTAGACTACGAGTATTTCCTGTGGGGCTACGTCAAGTCTATGGTCTATGCCAACAAGCCAGCGACGATTGATGAACTTCGTACGAATATCAAACGTGAAATTGCCGCAGTATCGGCCGATTTATGCTTTCAAAACCGTCGAAAATTGGGTTCAGCGTCTGGACTTCTGCAAGCGTGCCCGTGGTGCCCATGCAAAAGAAATTGACTTCCATACATAATGTCATCGAATGTACTTTTACAGGAATAAAGAATTTAATTCATATCCCAAACCGTTTTTGTCTTATTTAAAAAAAACTTTTGTAGCGTTCCTATTGAAAAACCCTGTTTAAGTACCATTGCCTAGCTGCAGAAAAACGTTTGAAAGAATTGGAGCAACTCAGTATTAATAGAGATGTGGAAATCAGCAGTGGAAAGATGTTGGACATTATGGCAAAGAAAAAAAGATAATGCACATAAATCTTCAAGAACATTGCCATTTATTCAACTCTCGTTTGAGTTATATAAATGTACATTGAAAAATGAATTATTAAAAACAAAGCTTGGAAGACAAACAAATAGCTGGCGGTTTAAAAATTAGGCATTAATGTAAAATAACACTCATTAAAATAATAACTCATTCATCTAAGTCGCATGTTCAAATATACTTACATATATATATATATGTACATGGTTCGGCAAAAAATGGTGTTGTGGGGATTTCTGAACAACAAATGGAAGCCTATCGGAAATTTTTGTAAAATCCGAAATTGATCACTAAATGTAATTATACAAGTAAAGACTTGGCTTTCCATAATGCATCGATGGAGTTCCAAAATGTTGGTCGGTTGTTAAGTTTTCGACTTACACTAGCTGTGGCATTGGTGCCAGCTCATATTTCCAACAACGAATAATGCAGCTCTGCGTCTAAGTCGGACGAAGTTGTTGCTGTTTCACCATCGATGCCGACCAAACGTATACCGAAAAGCAATTGGATGGAGGGCTTTAAGCACTGACCATAAATAAAACTTTATCACACATTGAATTAAAAGAAAATTAAAATTTTTAATTTTAGCTGTAACAGCATGTAGTTTTTTATGTGAGGTTAGGACGAGCTGCATCAAATGTATGACGTATATGCAAACTCCAAAATATAAAAATTTAGTATGTTTTCATATCACGAAGAGGCCAAGCAAGAATGAAAGAATACAAGATTTCGCCTTCCGCGGACGGCTAGTACTTTCTTTGCATATTTAACTGCACCCACCCATTCGCTGACGAAATAAAAGCATTTTACACAAACACTGCTAACGAAACTTTTCAATCGTTCTGCAACTTTTTCGCTTCTTCTGCGCTTCTTCCTCTTCTTTTTTTGAACTTTATCTTTGATCTCTCCTTCTCTAGCTATTATTTCGATAATTTAACTTTCCCTCAGCGTGGAATGCGCAATCTTGTTCTTTATCATTCTTGGATACCATGTTATACTAAATTTACATGTAATTAATTTGTAAAAATAATTTGTGAGAAACGTTCTCCATGTTCTTTTTTTAATTATAAATCAGTGCGAGTTTACCAAGTTAGTACTGGTTAGCCTGAAAATATTTTTCAATTCCGAATTATAGAAATGTCAAATTAAATTTCCTGCAGCAATAATTATCGTTTCGCATTTTTTAAGAGATATAAAAACATTTCACTTCGTTTTAATATTTGTTCTTTTTTGCAACAAGGCGGATGGTGAATTTTTTTTGAAAGTAATTTCCTTTGTTTCCTCCCAAATTCACTTAAGGGGCAAGATTGCAACGCGTTGTGCCACCATTGCTGTAATTTTTGTCCAAACGATATTAGAAATTTCTTTCAAAAAACTTGATTTTACTGTGAATTGTATGAGAATTAAAATTCCAGTTTTCACGATAATACAAATTCGAACTAAAGGAATTTTGCTTTTTAATTCACTCAAAATGCCAGTTGTGTTCTGAGTTAAATATTTTGAGTGAAAGCTTTATCAACACCATCTTAAATCAGGATATGTTAACGTATAAGAGACAACATTGCCGCACAGCACTTTTTTCGCTATTTAACTATAACTGAATGCAGGTCTCACGCCTCTCTCGCGAACCGAATGAGGGGAAGAGTTCAAATGCGCTCTCACCAAAATGTATCATTCAAAAAGTCACGTGTTCTTCTAAAGTGCGAGAGCGTTTTGTACTCGCCGATATGAATTACTCGTTTAACAAGCGAGAGAATTTAACGGAGCATTAGTTGCTGAAAATTGGTAAATATGTTTGTGTAATAAATTTAACAGCGTTAGCGTTACGAAAATAATACCACTGTTAAATCTTGTCATGAGTTGAGTCAAAATGAGTACAATAAGCGTAGTATGCCGCTGAATAGGTTACTAATGAGCACATTGAGTAATAAGCAGTAGTACGAATGTGAGGAAGTCGAATCTTTTAAAAATTTTAGGCATTTTAGTAAGTAATAAATTGCATACCAGTCAATGGTATTATTCAATTTTGAAATTTTCTTTGAATTTTGCCTATTGCAATTATTTGCTTGCACGTGCAAATTATTTTGCTAATACTAATACTAAACTGTCATAATAAGAGTTGAAGCAAAATATGCTGATGTTTTTTAGTTTTGATGTAAATTTCGAACATTTCTTTATTTTTCCGAGGTCATAAATTATTTTCTGTTGCTCTAATCATGTACGTTCATACATTAATATTGCAATTCATATAGTGCACATATTTACATTTACAGCCTTAGTACACACTCGTGGTAAGAAGGAACTCTCCCAGTCAGCCTTTAGTTTATGGTTATCATTGATAAGAAATTACCATTGTAAGAAATTTGATTGATATATCCATAAATATCCGCTGACGAAATAAAAGTAGTTTCTTTTATTTTACACATACAATGCTACTAAATTTCTAAATCACTCTACCGTTTGTCAGCTTCTTCTTCTTTTTTAGCACTTTTTCTTTATTTTATCTTATTCTCAAACTTTTATTACGTCACTTACAGTTGCACTCAGCACGGAAGATGCCATCTTGCTTTCTGTCATTCTTGCTACCCGTACGTGCAATGCAAATAATATGTATAAGACGCATGTAGCTTAGAGTTTCTAGTGTAGTTGCAAAAATATTTGACACTTGAGCCTAAGGGTTGAGTTTTGAAAAAGATTGTTTGGATATTGTTTAAGCCGATAAGTGTAGTTTAAGCTGATGATTTTTTTGAATTTGATGAAGTGGCTAATTAGCGAATATGTGACTTGTCCTCCGGTATTCAAATGTGTGCGTCCAAATGTATACGTCCAAAAAAGCTTTAGGAACGTTTTATAAAGTAGTAATTTATTTTCCAAAGACTGCTCTAACTTCGGCGCTACGAGTACCCAGTGGATGGTAAGGTAGAATGGCGGCGAAGGAATTCATCGCGAAATTACCAACTGGGTGCCGTTAAAACCAACTAGCGCACTCACTAGTTGATAAAATTGAAAATATTCTTGAAACTGCAATGGACAAGCTCTGCAGATAATTGTTTTCAAACACCCAACACGCCCAAAGCAGCCTTTCGTGTTCTCATTAAGGCTGAAAATCCGTACTATTTCTTGTTCATTTTTATCTTTGCAGCTTCTGCAGTACCGATATTTCTCGCATGAGTTCCGAACAGCCAATGACCTATTAGAACAGCCACGAGTTTCGCAACATTAATTAAGTCTAGGCCTCGTGAGCAGAGTGGATGCTTATTCTTAATGGTTTGGAATTAAAATAGTACATCATTAAGTGTCAAGTAAGGTCTTTCAAATAGGCTGCTCGAGTCGATGTGTCAGATATTGTATTATTATTGTAATGCTGAAGCGAATAATTTGCCGTGTTAAGTTTTTTCGATTATTTGACTGCATACTAGCCGTATTAATTTCGCCATCCGTTGCCGAGTAACGAATCGATGAAACATCTGGTATAAATGAGCATCAACACAGATTTTGTTTTTGTTTCCAATGTAATGTTTGCGCATCACAAGCGACAAATACGCAACAAAAGTCCAAGTACGTCCGCGCATATGGTCGCCGTTTATGCGCAGTAAAACTGGTTTAATATCTGAAGCATTGAATGTAACGAGTTCGACCAGTTTAATGAGGTAACATTGTACTCACGATCGCCGAATCTAGCTAGCTGTTTTCCGAAACTACGCGCATTATCGATGACTTCTGGTACAACAGCTGGCAGAGGTTCACGGCAACAAACAGTGACCTAGTGTAGTGGTTCATTGCCAAAATGAGAAGCAAGTTAATCGCTGCATTCTCTTCCCGATATCCAACTTCGAAAGTCGTAAAAAAGCATCGGACGTAAGTTTTCTTGGCAAACCTTTTGTTTTTGATTGATCCGTACCACGGATAGTTTCTCTCCTTTTTTTTCATAATTGATGCCTCTGCAAAGCGTAAATTGGGCTTTATTTGGTTATATTTTATTGATGATTGATGAGCCCATATACTGAGCTAACTTAATTAAGGAGTTCTTTTCACTATACGGAAACTGAAATCGCATATAAAAGTGAGCATAAATTATTAATGCACTGAAATGTCAGACAGTGTATTTGGTTCCAATTTAACGATTTATTTGTATGTTTCAATTTCAAATGTTTCGTGCTCAGATTTTAGAGAATAAAATATGTTGTGATAGTTTAAAAATTAAGTAGTAATCAGAAAAATAAGTTGAGAGAGAGAGAGAGAAGCGGTCTCTCTTAGAGAAACTCAACCGTTATAGTCAGAGCAATAAAGTGCGGGAGTTTACGGAAGCGAAAGAAAAGTTTAAGCTGAATACGAAGTGAGACTGCTCGCGTCACGTTACTTTGAAAGTGACCGACGAAAAGTGCAATAAGTACAGGAATTCCTTTGAATATTGCAAGCGTGGCTCTCAGAGCATTTGCGCTATTTGACGAGTGTGATTTGAAACTGCAAGAATACAGATTTGTCACTCAGAGAATTTGTGCGGTTTGATGAATGATTTGGAAATTGTTTTTGTTTTATTAGTGCTATACTTGCTATAGTTTGTAAAGTAAATTTTATTTAATTTTTATTGGCTGGGGTAAGTGATATATACCAAAAATCTCTTTAGCTATAATAATAAATTCACGAAATTGTTGGATTAAAATAGTTTCCAAAAATATTTGTATGAATTGAAAGAATAAAGCTTATTGGTGTACACGCGCTCTAGAAGTGTCTATGCTCTAAAAATGTGCTGACATGCCGAGTGGAGCTCAGGAGAGTGCGAACTTGATATTTGCACTTTGCGAATTGAGGTTACGAAATTGTGTTTTTGTTTTGCAAGCGCTTTAAAAAGGTATTGAATTTTACAAATTGCCGAGATTAGCTGTTGTGTGATTAGATGAAGGAAAAAATTACCAAAGATTAAGCTTAATATGAAATACAATTCTGATGAACCATATAGTGTGATCTTTATATTTTTCAATGTGACTAGTTTTTTATTTTTTTTTTTGCAAATTTTGAAAAATTTTTCAAGTATTCAAAAAAAAAAAATTAATTTCTCATGTGTTGCACCAAAAACAGCACACCGCACAATCCAGCCACACCATCACTATTGACGAATATGAAGCGAATGTTGACGCTGAACGAGTGAATGAACGGCTAAACGAACATTTAAAGTCGAACGAACGAGTAAATGCAATGAGTCGATATATGTGTGGGAGCGAACGAGTAAATTTCAGTCAACGACAACACAACACCGCTGTGAATGGCTAAGCAAACAAGCGAAAAAGCCACGACTGAGCAAACGACCAGATTGCTCTGCTCATACGCCATAGACGTTGTAATGTGAGCTCCAGCCATGCCGCACAGCAGACACTTAGATGGCCATCTACTCCGCCATCGAGTCGCGCTAACCAACAACAATAAGCTAACCAACGAGCAAGCAAACCTCCACCTTCCGCCCACATCCCGTGCGCAGCACGAAAAATACGAGCGCGCACACGAAACGAGTACGCCGCCGAACGCACGTATGAATGGGCGAAAATCCTTTAGTACTGAAAAGGTCGTGGTTTTGTGTAGTCGTCGTTTGGAAAGATAGCGCAGCAGCGCAGCTACGTTTTTTGAACGTTCGACGGTGCGTCGCGTTGCGGTGTGTGACATATAAAAGAAAAAAAAAAGAAATTAAATGTCAAATGTGCAAAGAAGATTAATGTGAATAAGTGCAATAGCAAAACAAAAAAAAATAAATTAAAAAATCGAACGAAACTAGCCCCGGTGGCAAACAACTCAAAATTAAAAATAGAAATAAAAATAATAATTATAATAGTGAAAATCATTCAGTACTTAAAAGAAATTGTTGATAGTCCATTGTTAAAAGTAAAATTGTGCGAAAGCCTTCAAAAAGAATAGGCTAATGAAATCTTGATTACAAAGAATAAATGCAGTTTAATTAATCCGAAAATGAAAAACGTGTACTACGCCTAACGATAGGCTAAGTGGAAGTTTTCAATTATAAATCCCGAAAATTCATTTCATCTGTAATGTAACGCATGTAACTAGCTAAACGTTTTAATGCTACATGGATGCGTTTGTAGCGCAGGTGTGTAAGTAGTGCAACAATAACAACAACAACAACAAAAATAAAAGTAAACCAAAATTTATTCCACAAAATTCATCACAACCTCAGAGGCTTGGTAATGTTGGCTATATGTCTGCTGTGCGCCAGAGGTTTTTGATTCGCAAAGTTTAACAAAAGGCTGGCATAAATTACGCGCTTGCAATAAATATAATAAAGTGTGCATATGTGTGTGTGTGGGTGTATGTGTGTGTGACGATATAACCTTGAAAGAACATGGCTATTGTATCTCCTTTAGTCGCTTTTAGCTCATTATCAGCGACAGGCAATGTGCTATGAAATATTACAAATTTGGAATTCAAACCAATTCATGGTGTATTTAGTGCAATTGTTTGAAGATAGAATCGATATTTTTAGATCAAATGAAAATTAAGATGATATTTAGTTGCTTTCAAAATTATCAAAAATTTAGTATCGTACGTTCATAAATACAAATGTCTGTTATACAAAAAATAAATAAATGAGAAAGCTATTGCACCTTTAAATATAAAAATGTATTTTGACCTAGCCTAATCCAGAAAATAAATGTGATTTAAAATGAGTGAAACTCCGGTAAGCCCCTAAAAGTATGCCTAGTATGCCAGTTTTCAAATTTACTGCGCCTAAATTTATGCGACAGAAATTGAGTTCAGTCCTCTAATGATGCCAACAGTCGCTGTAGTTGTTTTGCTCTCCCTAGTACGGGACGACCACGATCAATCAGGTTAACAAATTATGACCAGATATCATCATAGGCTGGTTAATTTACAATAAAAATTGATCTACACTGCTCTGCTATTTGTGTATCCCTTGGCATGTAGTATGTATATATTTGGGTGACAAGATAAAAGTAATAATGAGAAAATATTTGGCAGCAATGGTAATAAAGTATTTATTTAGTATTTAAAGTTAATATAACTATTCCATGTCGGATTTTATGAAAAAAATAAACCTAAAAATAATATGGAGTGCACTTTGCTTATAGTAATAATTGTACATATTTTTAGGCTTAGTTTTTGTTGCAAACACAATTCGTACTCTAATATGTATGCTCATGTACCGGCCGCTTAAAATGTTGTAATAGTATATGATGCGGTGTTACACTTTTTTGAGCGCAATTCAATGAAACATTACTTGATGCTACTCATTAAAATAACTAATGAAAATATGCAACCTAATTTTAGAAGAATGATTATAAGTTATGTGAAGCTAACTGTTGTTTAATAAACGCTAACTCGGCAAATATGTAACAAAGGAAGCTCTGCCAATTTAGCGCGCCTTTGGAAGATGTTCGCTGCGAGTAATCATTGGTTTGTTAAAGAAGCTTTATGTTGGTTCTACTCAATTTTGCAATGCCTAATTAACGAATTATCTACTACTCGCTTGCGTCTCATGGTTGAGTTTTCAAACAAGCAGAATTAAAAGAAAAATCAGCAAACGTTGATCGTTGCGATAAATGCCAACATTTTTCGATTCAACTCTTCATAATTCTCTGTTTTGTATGATCGTAAAAGTGAAATTAAGAAAAGTCAACTGGGTTCGGAAAAAAATTATTGCTTCGAGAATTACGCCACTTTATACCTTGTTTTCATATAACAATAACATTGCAACTATTTTTTAATAAAAAAAATTTTGTTACAATTGGGATGATTTAAAACTTCAAAAAATCTATTACCATTCTCAATATTTTTTTTTCGTCCTAATCGATTAATGCATTTATTTATTGTAAATATGTTTGGAATATGACCTAAGTGAGGTTTTTAAAAAAATCGAGACCAGCTGTGTTTATATGAAAACATTTTCTTTATAGCAAATGCAATCTACATATATTAAACCTTATATCGGGACTCCAGCACCATCCAGCCGATAAGTCTATGTCCAGATCACTACAAAAGTTGAATTGAATTTCACCCAGTTTTGTTTTTATACCTAAAAATAATATGTCAGAAAATATAGTGAACTTCAAAGAACCATTTAGTACAATTACTATTTTGTTTTCTAAGTCTTACATAACTCTAAAAGTACAAACTCGTCCTTTCAAAAATATGTTTTTCTTTTCAAATTTGCCATTATGCACGCTGCTTGGATAATTTTTTTTTACATTTATCCCTTATTCTGACGACGCTCATAAAATTGTGCCCTTCTATTTGAAACATATTTTAAAGCAAATGGTTAAATCTTGTGTACATTTTTTACGTGCTTAAATCTAGTTTTTAGCCATTGTTTTTAGAGAACTAGTTGTGGTTTACTGTTTTGTGGGGGTCATCAAAAAAATCTGTTTAATTCATAAATAATAAGCTCCTATCTTTATCCAATCACAAAAATGATCTCATTTCTCTATTGTGCCTAAAAGTATACCTCAAACATTTTATTTAAAAACATTAAAAATGGAGACATATTTATTTTTGAAGTTATGCCATTTTTTTTTGCTAAAGTTTAAGGCATATAATAGGATCAAATGACTTTTGTGATTGTATAAGAGTAGGACTGTAAATATGATTTTAACTTTTGTTACAAATTAAAGTATAATTTCTTGCAGTCATTAGATTTTCGTTTAGTTGACTTAGCGACAGAAAGTTGGCCACAAAAAAAAAGGAGTTTCTTTTCTAAAAAAATGGTTTTCATCTGGAGGAAAATCTCAACTAAATGTGCGCTCAAAAATATAGCGTGTTTGAAATAAAAATATTTATTCTACATAGGTTTGAATTCTTTTTTAAGCAAGATTTATTCAAGCGGTGGAAGAATATATTACTTAACTGGTAGAAATCATCAGGGTTTTCAAAAATTAAAAAAAAAACTTTTCTTTAAAATAAGTTCCTGATTCGCATCCTACTTTTTATTAACAGTTTTTAATTGAAGTGATATTTGACATAATATATTTGAAATACTACTACTACTGTCAAATACACCAAGCACGTGTTATTAAAGATCACCAGACTTGTAGCATTCATACGGCGCCTAAAACTCTGCAAATATAATTGAAATTTCTCGAGTTATCATTTAGTGGCCTTATAGCTTAATTCACTGTTTTAAACGCTGTTTAAAAATTTAATTTCACGTGATATTAAAATATAATGAAAATTATTGAAATTTAATTTTCTTTAAAAAAAAGTACCTGAAGCTTAGGCAGTGGAAAGTATGAAAATATATTTGGAGACTTCATAGAACTTTTGGTGCCTCTTTGAACTCACTTAGCTCTCAAACTACCCAATGGATCTTCATGACGTTTAAACTGTAGACTAAACTGTAGCCTCGGGCATAATATTTGTAGGTTATAGTTGAACAAAATATTTAATAGAGAAGTAAGAATTTTTTATGGGTTGTTTAGAATCATTTTCTTTTGAACAAAATGTATTTTCTTCGAATGGTTTGGAACCATTTTTTTTTAGAAAAAAAAATGTTTATTTTGAAAACTAATGTCAGTAGTCCCGAATATGGTATAAAAATTAAAGCGTAGCACGACATGGTGGATAAAGCTAAATTTTTTTAATTACTACCAAGCATCTCTGTATTTAGAGTTATATAGTTTATTACAAGAGCTTTCGAAACCAGTTTGGAGTAATTATGACATTACATTTATATTTCCTTCAAGTGGATTAATATTTTTCTGAAAAAAAATTTCATATTTGCCAAGGCATTTTAAAATTTGTAAATTTAGCTTAGTATCTAGCTTTAAAAAAACAAAATATGCATGGAAAAAAATGTTCTTGCATCAAAATCTCTTAATCGATCTGCAGCCCTCAGAAAATAAATTTCCGTATATTTATTTGTTCAAGAAAACTTACAGTAGCAATTATGTGCTTTTTCAAGCAACAGAAATTATGAAAAATATTTCTAATAATTTTTTTTTTTTGGTTTTGATAACCGGAAACTAAGCTTGAAAAGTCACAAATTCAAATGTGATAAACTTACGTCAAGTAATGTGGTAATTGGGAATACATTTAAAAAAAAAAATGTATTGAGCTTTGAGGGCATGCGAATTATCCATGCAAACTAATAAATTTGAAATTTATAAAATAACCAAAACTCAAGCTCAGCTCTCAAGTAAAATCACAAACAGTATTTTTAATTATTTCTATCGCTTGCAAAAACACTTTGCCGTTACGGGCGCTTCATTTTCTTTACGAGCATTTATTTATTGAGAGCTGCAAACTTGATTTCCAAAATTTTGAAAGAAAAATATTTGATAAAAAAAAAATTTTTTAAATGCTTTTTTGGTTTTTCTTGAATGCGGAATGCCTTGTGAGTTTTTGCTACTAAATTCATGAAAACGATTCATCTACTTAAAATCTGTAAGCCAACTAACTATGACTGTAAGTACTAGCTCTGTTATAGTTGGGGCTAAGAGTCGCACAAAAATTATAAATAAATAAAAAATTTTAAAATTTATATCGACAATATTAATTTTTGAGCTCAACATTATTTTAGAAAAAAAACAGCAATAGTCAGGAAAGGTGGAAATTATAGCTATTTCGGAGATCAGCACATCCCCTCATCAGATTTCTTTCATGACTCCCTCCACTGGTCTGTGAACCCACAACCTGTGACTTGTGGGCAAATTTATGTTTGAAAGTTGTTTTTTTTTTTTACTTCAATTGGTATCATAAAATGCAAACCTTTTCCGGTCATTACTCAATCAATAATATTCATGTTTTATGCGGAAAAGGTACACCAAAATTTTCACTACTGCCAATTACCATGCCAAAAATTTAATCAAATATCTTATAGAGCTACCTTTCAGTGGCCTAAATTCAGAGCTAGTATGTACTATGTGCATATTAAAATATTATAAATATATATTTTACACATGTACATATATTCTACGTACTACAACAATGTCATGGGGGCTCGACGTCTAACATCTTCAGCCCACAAGTTGTGCGTCATTGACGACGACAATTTTACGCAAAATTAAGCATTTCCGTTTAAAATGCAGACATAGAAGGCGGTAAAGTCAAAAGTGTACAGATATATACATATGTACGCATTCTGCTGGCAAAGCAGGAAACACAAAATACATATGTTTTTAGTATATCTAGCAAAAAGAGAAGAAAAAAAAACAAACAACACACAGAAGAAAGTAGTAAAAAGTTACTAACTTGCTGGTTATTCAAAAGTGTAAGGAGGGAGTAGATAGTTGTAATAGTGAACTAAAGTTTACTGATGCACGAAAAAAGGGCATTGGCATACAAGGACCTATGAAGCTTAAACTTTTCGTGTGAATGTGTTGTGAGTATGAGGGCAATTGTGTGCCGCAAGCATATGTATATTTTCTACAAAATTCTACTCGTGTATTGGTGGGCTGATGTGCAGTAAGGGCGGCACGTAAGGATAGGTAAAGCTAACTCTGTTGACGTGTTTCATGCATTCCCCCCCTACCCTCTACACAAATGATTTCAATACGGTAAAACAAGTACAAAAAGTAAAAGAAAAAACCAAAACAGTGTTGCATACCTCAAGGTGGCCTAGCGCGTCGATGTGCTGCCGATGTGTATGATAATTTACTACTGATTTAATGTACGACAACGAGTGGCTCATAAACTGTGTGTGCGGTAAATAGAAACCATCACAAAATGTTCTATACGAGTATAAAGTAAAATGGTTATGAAACTCATAAAGCTATTAAATGCTTCGTTAAATGCGCTAAGCAATCAGGCGAGTGAAAACCTGTGATTACAGTTTTATTATTTTGGCAGCCGATAAATCAAAAAACACAAAAAGAAAAACCAACTAATAAATATGTGATAAAAGAAACGTTAAATATATATGAGCGGATAGAGTAAAGTGAGAGAATAAATACATTAAAAAGTGTTGAGATTTAAATAAAGTTATGTTAAAAAAAAAATATAACGACACATTTATGAAGCGAGCGAGTTAGAATATTAATTTTTCTTTTGAAGCAGAAGCTATCATAAAGGCAAGATAGCATATATAAAGATAGCATATCTAAATGCAAATACTTTCCAATTTTGGTGTGCTTTCGAGTGCTATGGAAGTTGAGTTTTTTGAAACTTGTAATGAAAACGCTTATTGATTCGATAAAACAGAAATCGCTTTGAGCGCGCAACTCTTTCACGCGTATACATTTAAACTAATAGCAATATGGCAAAAAGTTCAGCGAATAAACAGAAAAAACAAATTCGTTAAAAAAAAAACAAACAAAAAATAAAAACAAATACAATATGTACAACTCAAATAACCTCGGCCACGCGCATTGAATTTTAGTATTTGTGAAAAAAAACGACGCTATGTTTTTACACTGTGACAGAAAAAAAGTATTTACATATACCCAAAAGCTTGTTGTACATATTTACTATACATAACAGAGTAACGATAATATTGAATAAAGAAAAATATTCCAAGTATTAATCAATATCGAGAAACAACATCATTTAATGTGCCACAAAACGAAAAGCACCAATAGTGAGTTTATAAGTGAACGACAATGATAGCTATTGATGAGTTGACATAGCGAAAGAATGATTGAGCGAAGAAATAAAACGAAAACCAAAAAAAAAAAAAAAAAAACCAAAAAAAATGTGTGTATATGAAAGCTCAGCTGCATAAATAAATGGCTCACTTTCAGTAGCATTTCTTCCGCACTTCGATAAAACGCGTGGCACGGAATTGAGGGTAAGTTAGCCAACTGGGATTTTTATTCCCGGCAAATTACTTACTATATTATACTACAAAGTGTACAAAGAAATTTGTTTTTTGTTTTTTTTTTGTTTTGCAATAAATGCAGTACAACATTTTTTTAATTACCGTTATTCATTCATTTAATTACATTTATTATCTAAACATCGCACTGTGGGCATGTAGCGCGAGATTTTGGTCACAAAGGTATTTTTTTTAAACAAGTTTAAATTTGAATGAGGTTCATATTGTATGTTTCTGTGCACTTTTGTTCACAAAATACGGCAAGCGTATTATATTCATTGAAAAAAATCTGGGACTTTTTTAACATAAGGTATAGCTGTAAATGTTCTTTGCATATTCAATATGCTTTTCTTCTTATATGATAACTTAAAATGTTATAATCAGCGTTTTTCCACATCTAAAATATAGTTATTTTAATTGTTACTTTTTATTTCCTTATGAATATAAACTAAGTTGCACATAGTAAGGGAACATTTTTAGATATAATTTCATAAGTAGCTAAATTTCCAATTAAACCTACTTCTACTTTTCCCATCAAATTGAATAAATGACAAACAAGATTACTTTTCAAAGAGTGTAGTTTAACTCCGTTTTAAACCAAAACCAGGTCTACCAAAATAATCAGGACGTACGACGAGTTGACCATGACCGCCTATCTGTCGGTCTCTCTGTCTGTGTGAAAGCAAACAAAAAGTGCCACAGTTTTAAGGATATCGAGCTCAAATTTTGGTTGGTACATAGATGTATATTTATAAACTTCAGATATAAAACTGTTTGTTCAAATATGAGGTTTTGCTTTTTAACTTCGACACCCATCGTACAAAGTCTACTGAGAAAAACACCAAGAGCGGTGATCTATAAGGTTTAGCTTCCATACCATCGATTATGCAGATATGAGTTTTTACTTTAAGTCTCCGTAATTTTAATATATATGAACAAATAAATATTATTTTAAATTCAATATTTTTAGGCTTAAAGCAGTGTTATAAATAAATTATGTTCATGAAAGGTGTGGATGTTTTGCCATGGTCGAATACAGCACTTTCTCTTCTTCTTATCCATTGATGATTGGCAAATATTAAAGCTAATCGCTAAGTTAGAAATATTAGAAACTATTTAGGTGCACCATATTTTAATTTGACTTTATTTATATTGTTTTGTATTTAATTAGAAAAATTAAAAGACATGTACTGCTTAATTCTTTAATTTCTTCTCTGTGTCTCGAAAATAAAATTCATAAAAAGAGAGACCCTTGACTTAGGATACTGAATTCGTATTGGATCTACCATGTAGACTTTTTAAATTTGGTTTAAGATCTGTAATCAACGACCCCAAAAACTGTTTAATAAGTCGTGAAGCGGAGGATTACAAATTCACTAAAATCAGTAAAATCAGTCAGATTAAGGAAATACTGCTCTGCGCATTTTTTATGGGAAGTTTTGTGCTAAATGCTCACTTTTTAAAGTGTTTTTTTTTCGGGGAAAAAACAATTACACATTTTACCGCTCTATAATTGCTATTCGACGAGAAATACATTTACTTCGCCGACAGGAGATATATCTCAACCTTTACTTTTTACCGCTATAATGGATGCAAATTTTTTCATTGCGAGTAAGAGTTATCTCACAACATTTATTTTTAAGATGCATAATAAAAAATATTTTTTCCGTTGCTAATAAGAGTTATTTTCCAATATATTTTCTTTACGTTGCTTGATAGATTTTTAAGATACGGATATTGAGGAAGATGAAAATGAAGATGGGCATAAAGATGGTGAAAACGAAGATGTAGTTAAAAATATAGTTGAAAATACGAATATAGATAAAGCAAAAGAAGATATGAATATAGATAGTAATGAAGATAGAGTAACTCTTATCAGACAACGTAAAGCTAACTAAGTTAGACAAAACTATTATCAACTAACTATTGGAAAGCAACTCTTATTGTTAACGAAAAAAATATTTCTCATAAATAACAGTTATCAGGCAGCGTGAAAAATAAAACTAGGCAAATAACAATTAATGTCAAAGAAACAAGTACATATTAACTAATATCTGTGTTTGAAAAAATGTTTCGTTAAATTTCAGAATTCAGAACCGTTTTCAATATGTGAGCTCGATCCATAAATTACTTCTGGGCAAAAATGAAAAATATATTTTGTGTTTCAATTAAATATCAGTTAATAACAAGTGTACATTATTAGTTTTTACTTATTATTTTTTTAATTTTTTTTTTGTAATAGAATATTGCATACAATTCTGTTAAGATATGAATTCTAAACTCTTAATAAAACCAATCAGTACAAATATAACAACAATTGTAAACAAAAACTTTAGGTTAAACATCATTAGCAAAGAATAATGGGAATAGTATTCTACAACAATACCAGCATATAACTATTGCTATTATTTTTTATTAATAAATGTAATTAAAATGACTAAATTAATGGTTAGCACGAACGATGCAATTTTATCATCAGTTGAATTGCTGGTATTGTCAAACCAACATATTGAAATAAGTTTGAATCCTTCGCCAATGACTTCTGCCATGCTTTAAAATAGTTTGATTATTTCGCAATTTTTATTTTGTTGTTCAGGATAGATATAGACATAAATATACCAAAATTCTTGGAATTAATAGCGAATTTGATTAAGCCATGTCTGTCTGTCCGTGCGTCCATCGGATAACTCGAGTAAATATTAATCTACCACAACGAAACTTGGTATACAAAGGTATTGTAAATCGGCGACATCTGGCAATAACCACGCCCATATAACAGTGTTTTGTGGAAATCAAAAGATCACGATATTGCAATAACTATTGCAGATAATTTTCTCAAATTTGAAAACATAGGTTTGGGTTTGGGAACGGAATACGTCTGGAAAATTGGAGTGGCCCCGCCAACTTTGTAAGAAAAGCTTATATCTCCGAAACTACTTGACCAAGTTTCGTTCACATATTGGATTTCTAGCCAATAAGCAAAGTGTCGAAAATTGTTAAAATCGGAAAACAACCTCTCATATAACGGTAATTTTCAAAAATCAAAACTATGTAATTATGTAATTATTAAAGAGATTTGCTTGAATTTAATATGTGGAATGAGGTTGCACAAGCAAATAAGCGGAATAAAAAAAATAATAATAGGCATGGCGCCACCCACTTTCGACCAACTAGATACATATATCTTAAAAACCATGCCACCAAACTCCACCAAATTTGGTCCACACATTGCATTCCAAGTCAATAGGCAAAATTTCGAAAATTGTAAGGACCTTACAAAAGCTATGCCCTAAAAAACTATAAAGAAAAAAAACAAAAATAAAAAATAACCGATATTTATTAATTATACTAGGTAATTTGCTGAAATTTGATAGAGAAGATTGATTAGATCAAATAGGCATATCTCTGAATCTTATTCGTCACTTTGCATTTTAAAACAGATATCGCAATTTCGAAAATTATAGAAATCAAACTATAGCCACGCTCATCTACCATAAAACGGTAATTTACAACAAATCAAAATATTTAATATTTTACTGAATCATGTTGCGAGTTCATTAAAATTTATTAAAAAGAATTTAATTGTGGAGAGAAATAATGAGAGAATCAACATTTTGGAAAATGAGTGTGGTACGTTAAAATCCTACTAACTTCATTTTGTTTTTATTTAAATCCGTGAACGTCCTTTAAAATTTCAAAACGATGTAATATTAGTACAAGACGGCTTTGATACGACAATTCAGACATTTTTTTTTAGATATTGAACGGTTTTTTTTGCGCTTAAAATATTTTTCATACCTTGATCTAGGGAAAATATGTACATATGGATATCAAATATTGTCGTCAACCAGCAGGGAAGATATGGAGTATAGTATTTTCATCTTAAATGGCGAATGTCCGCATTTCGCTCAAAAAAAATTATATATAGCCTCATACATATATCGGGTGATGTAATAGGAACGCTAAAAAAGTTTTTTTTAAATAAAACAACAACGGTTTGGGAAATGAACTAAATTCTTTATTCCTGTGAAAGTACATTCGATGCCATTATGATGCCGATATTGCTGCAATTTCACGTTCGATATTCGTACGAAGTTCATCAATCGTCGCTGGCTTGTTGGCATAGACCATAGACTTGACGTAGCCCTACAGGGAATAGTCTAACGGCGTCAAATCACACGACCGAGGCGGCCAATTGACTGGGCCATTTCGTGAGATAACACGTTCACCAAACTTGGCTTTCAATAAATCGATTGTGACATTCGCTGTGTGGCTTCAGCCAGAAATGACGACGACCATAAATTGGACATAGCGCTCTTAAGGTTGAGGTCATTGACTCCGAATTTCGGTAGTAAATTTTAATAATTTCGACTCTTTCTTGAATCGTATATCTTTCCATGATGAAATGTCAAACCATACTGAAGAGAAATGTCAAAAGAGCTGGAAAAAATATGGCGTCGTTTGCTGTCACTATCGGTCTACTTTTGTAGCGTCCCTATGGCAAGGCTCTTTATAAGATCTTGGTACCAAATATAATTCATCTGCATCGAACAGCTGCGGATATATGACAAACTCAAATTTTTGTCTACGATAGGGGAAGGCAGCGGCCACTTTTCCAACTTTATATATTTTTTATGTGGTATCCATGCTCCCACTGTAAAAATTTCATAAAGATCGGTTGAGTATTGAGGACGCCTATAAAGGACGCCCGCTTGCTTGTTTTTCATGATGAATTTCGTTCGTTAATTTTTTATCAAAAATAGCACTGAAATCATGTAAATCAATGTTTTCTAATTCTGTACAGAAGAAAGAAAACGACAAGGTTTTATCATGTTTTTATACGAATTTTCGGAACTTTGTTTAGTATGCAGTTTTGCAGCTAATCAAATTTGAGCAATAATGAGGTCTGTACACGCCTGAAGAGTTTAAAAATTCTTTATCTTTTTTATAAGTTTTTCTTGAAAAAATTTTGTTTTATTTAACACACGCGATTTGTACCACAGAAAATACGCACGACCGTTGGCACAAAGAAATATAAAAAATTAATAGGAATTTATAAAAAAAATCTTCAGTTATGTGGAAAACAGTAATACCAAAATTCCACAATTTTTTTAAAATCAACCGGATTAATTACTTCACACTTGCCTATTATTTTGCTAAAACTGCAAAAACAAATTTTTTTAAAAATTAAATTAAAAAGTGCGACGAATATTTGATAAACTTTTAAATATTTTACACAAAGTTACAACTCTTCATTTAACGGGTTTTGTAAAAAATAAAAAACAATTTTTCATGAACACCATTTTGTGAGTTTCATCGCACAACTGTTGCTTGATAACAGTTACTATACGATAAACATTTTTTATTTTGCCGATATCCTTACGTTTTTTTCATTGCCAGATGAGTGTTATGTGGTTAAAATATTTCATTTTCCAACGTTTATTTCTTATGTTACTTTATAAACGTTGTAAAAGAAGGATATTGATGGAGATGGAAGTCAACTTTTTAAATTCGTAAATTCAAGATAACAGTTATTTTCGATGCCTGTTTTAAACATATATTCCTTTAAGTATAATTTAAGGTAAGAATATAGGACACCAGGCATTTACCATCAGCATATATGTCTACAGTTATGTTATGTTACCTATTTGTTTTACTAAATTAAAGTCTCAATATTTAATGCTATTGTTTGTAAATAAAATTTTATATTTTACTTTTACTTTCACAGCAAATTTCTAATTCCGACCAATGCGATATTACTATTAAATTCATACAATTTGTTTGATTTCTTTTTTTTTCCATTTACTTGATTTGTTGCAATATACTCGTAATGCCGCATCCTTGGACCGCAAGCTGGTTATTTCTGTCGAACTCTGCATGATTGCAGTTGCTTACTTGATGGCAGCTGCCAGTCGGCCCACATCTTAAGCGCACACACACACACACATATAATTTACTTTATATGCATGCAGACACAAATAGGAAAGAAAGTCCACACACACAGCGGGTGCTGCTTTTGTTGCTGTTGCAAGTTTGCATATGAGCACCCTTCAACCCTTCAATCGACAGCGCACGGGTTGTGTTGCTTTTGCTTGCTCGGTTTTATTTAATTTGCCGTAGGCCAAATGGATGGAAGTGAAACGAAATGTAAAATAAAAATAAAAAAAAACAAGGCAAGGAATAAACTGTGAAATAAAGTTAAAGTAAAGATGAGAGACTTCATAGATGCACTGCACACACACACATAAAGTTATATTTATACCTTTCATAAAGATAATGTGGTATTTTAACTTTGATCCGAAGTTTGTTAGTAGCAGGACAAGAGAATGTAGACACCAATACCAAGCAAGTACGTATGTCTAAATTATCATTACGATGAGCTGCGGCGATTTAGCTATGTTTGTTTATTTTTCGGCTTATCCTAAATATAAGATTAACTTTACCCTCAATAAAATACACTTGGTTTGCTATGCTGCTAAAAATCTGAAGCAAAATGTAACTTTTTATTCTTACTCTGAAAAGTCTCCAGACTTCGCGTCTTTCTTAGTTCGTTCCGCTAGAAGTAACATATTGTTTGGTTCTTTTAAAAAACTGTTTGGTTGGTTTTTTGGGCTCTTAAACTACTAATGAGTAGATCAGAGCTCAGCCTCTTCAAGATACCTAAGGCTATAAGCTTTTCTCCAAAATTTCCATGCACAATTCTGCCGATATAAATTAAAAAGATTATTTATCGCCTCTGCTGCATCTACGGAAGCAGCAATACTTTTTCCATAACAGTTGTACCGTGACTAGAACTCTATATAGTGTCGGAGTCTTAGGTTTAAAGATTAAAGTAATATTTTGCACATTTTTTTTTAATCAACTCTATGACCACATGAGATGGCTTCCACAATTACTCGAAGGCCTGAATTCCGTAACTCAGTCTCAAGTCACTAAGTTTGAAACTTTCAATTATATAATTTTTTTTGTGACTTGAGCCGATTTCGTTATTCGGTAAGCAACAGTCTCAAAAAATTTCACCAAAGATTGTGGTGAAAAGCAGTACTGATAATCAGCTGATGGTATATTCAGCTAGAAATGAACAATCCAACTCAATGAAAGTTTGTCCATCGATTGAAGACAATATATTTTAAATTTTTTGTCAACACCTGTATTGCCCTCTAAAAATGAAAAGAAAACAGATATCGTAAAACTAACATTGAAATTAACTGTTCAAAGCTACTTTTAATGCATTTTATGTTATTTAAAACAACGCTAAATGCTAAATGGTAGAACAAGTTACATAGGTAAATGTAAATTTTTTTTTTTCATTTTGAAAATTAAGTCTTTTTTTTTACAGATTTAAGCAAAATATAGCCAACGACCAGTACTACTTTATTTTCACGTTTGTTCAATATTTTCCGCATTTTCTTTGTCTTTTGATCCGCTCAAGATGAGCTGACATATTAGTGACTTTATTTTTAGACTAAAGAATAGAGACCGCTTACTGAATACCAAATAGTCTCAATTAATGACTAGATACAGCTTACAGAATACCAGCATAACTCAATAAATAAGGTCAACGTCAACTTGCTTTATTTCAGCTGTTATTCGAGGATCGGCAAATCACCTTCTGCAAACTTTGCTATATCTATCTAAAATCCAGTCAGTTTCTCGTCGGAAAGTTTCTTTATGTATATCTGTTTTACATTATCTTTAATACTTCTGACAATTTCAAATTGGCGCTCTGCGAGTTCAGCTTGGACAAACATTGTTAGCACTTGTAGTGGAGTGAGTTGTTATTCTTTGTCTTTTGATAACTACTATAGGCTGTTTAGGGCTTGACTACTCGCTTTGGACACTTGGGGGGACTTACTTTTGGAATTGGAGATATTCCTTGTTGCCATCTTGCGTTAATTTTCGAAAAAGAAACGTCTTTTTCTCTATGTGCTTGTATCTACTCTTGTATGAATTGTGCTTCTAATTGTGAAAATTTATGGTTGACATCTAAGATTTGTTCACCGGAGCAGGTGTTAGAGTTTAAAAGATCATTTTCCAGAAACTTCAGTTTGTTGTCAAATTCATAGAATTATGTTCATACATTTTATCAAATAAATATTTTGGAGTCACTACTCTATAGTGGGTAGTAGTTGGGCACTCTAAAACAAATAAAACATTAATAAATGACAGAGTATGTATGTTTACGAAAACACACTTTTTTTTATCTATCTTAATTAGTGGCCAAAAAAAGCTGATCTGTTGTTACCCGCAGTTAATTTTTATGCAGTAATACTATCAAGAGTCCATTTTTTCAGAACAAAACTAGGATTGAAGCGTGAAAGTGTAATTTAAGGCTTTAGGTTTACAAAGTAATGACAAAATAATCACTAAAAAAGGACAATATTTACGATTACTGATGTTCAGACTTCGTAACAATTTTATGCAGTATAATAATTACAACAATAATATTCATTGTTGAACGCAACTATTAAGTTTCGACTAATGAACTCTTGCAAAGCGACGTCTATTGTGAGTAAATACAAGTGAAAATAAAGCCCATAGATGTCAAAATCCGGCACAGCTGAGATCACCTGGTGTACCAATCCTCAGAGTTCTTGAGTCATTCAGTGATCGAATTTCTATGTCTGAAAATTAATAATATTAGCCCCCGCCATCTTTAATTTAAAAGACTGCTCGCTTGAATCCATTCACAATGGCGACGTCATAAGTTCGGTGCAAGGATTGTCTATTATTCTGCAACTATTCAACTTTATCAGCTAATATTTTTTTGCCCCTACGATATGTTTAATAAAGTAAATTTATGGCCGCCTAGATGGATCGAACACCACTATGTATTCCATTAGATCTCATGTTCGTTGAAATTGGAGTAGTGCCCGAAAAATAACCACAAACTGGCACCAAACCCCTCTACTAACGATGGCAAAAGTATTTTACCATTTAAAGAATACATTCCTGATAATTCATTTGCGAACAATAAAGCATGGAATGCAAATAAACTTAATTTATCGGGTCAATGGCGATGTAACCCTAATTTTTGTAGCATATTTCTTTTTTTAATTATACATATAAATCCACTACTAACCCTGATCTTTCACAATCGTGGTCGGTTTTCAGCACCTCTTGAAGTAGGTGCTCGTGGACGGTTCTGTTGCAGGGGAGATTCTCGTTTTTCTATTATTTGAACATTTATGGTAGTTGAAGTTCTCACAAATTTTGACTGATCGTAGATTGCAAAGAAGTGGGATCACTCTCACTCTTCATCTAACAGAAAATCTTGCATTATTTCACCATTGCATAACTAATTTGAATTTTGCTGATTAAGATTAAAATCTGATTTGATCCAATTGGTTGCTGGTGTGGTGAAATAAGACAAAATTTCATGTCACAGAAAATGAAACGGCATGAAAATTCTTTGAAATTTACGTTCTTTGATACAGTTTTAGTCCAAGTCGGTTTTAGTTCCTCTGTATTTATCCATCTGCTATGTTTTGGGTGGGTTTCTCACGAGCGAAAGTTATTTGGTGGCTTTATTTGATTTTTTTTTGCCAAGCGAATGTAAATAATACTGTTAATAACCTTGGACTAACCTCCAATTAGAAATCGCTTACAATCAATCGTTTGCACCGCATATATTCTCTCTATAAGCAAACGACATCTCATATATAAAGCGCAGGCAAATAAGAATTTAATTAATTGGTCTGAGGGTTCTTTCTTTTCTTAAAAAATCCTTACACCATGGCCAAACCAAAGATTCATCTTATAAAATCAAAATTCATTCGCATTACTAACTTTTGCTGTTCATACCTCGGTTTGAGATTTTCAATTCATATTCTATGACACCGTCGTTACAAATACAAGAACACCATATAATTTTTTTTTGCTTTTGCGTGGAGTGAATGTTAGAGAAACTAAGAAAAATAATCATTAATTGAAAGTGTAAATGACAATATTAATTTTTGAGCTCAAGGCCAGTATAAGGAAAGCATTTTGGAAAAAACACAACAACAGTCGGGAGTGGTAGAAATTATTGCTATTTCGGAGATCATTATATCTCCTCATCAGATTTCTTTCATGCCTACACCGGGATATTGGTGATCTCTGAAATAACTATAATTTCTACCACTCTCAACTGTTGTTGTCTTTTTTTTTTCAAATACTTTCCTTATACTGGCCTTGAGCTCAAAAATTAATATTGTCGTTTAATAAAATCAGGCCAAAAATTAAAACTTAGAGAATTGTGGCATTCAGGTCATGGGAAGCTACGTTCTTACAATATATGAATTCGCCATGATTTATTGGGGTTTCACTGCAAATTGATAATAATTTTCACAAACAGATTGCGCAAATGAATAGTTTAATGTGCATTAAGTTCTGATCTTGAAGTATTTTTAATGTTTTTGTACGGCGAAACCTTGCAAAATCAAGTGAGATAACTACGAAAATTGTGACAATTACAAGATTTAAGTTTAGTCTGGATATGGTGTTAGATTTGAACATTAAACTAAAACATGATCTCCTTATTTTCTCCGCGTGTACTTTTCTTAATTTTTTTTTAAACTTAAAATACAGCAATAGCTTAAAGTGGATTTTGTTTTTTATTCGTTAAAGGTATGAAGCCTTCCAAATAACTATCTGTACTTTTTTTAGGTCGTTGTAAATCTTTCAAGTTTGTTGCAGCATGCTGTCTTATGCTGCATGCTTTATCCTGCGAGTCAGCCAGTCAGTCAGTCAGTCAGGCAGTCAGTCAGGCAGTCAGGCAGTCAGTCAGTTAAGCAGTTTGCTAGTTTGTTACTATTAAGCTTACTCCTATACATAGTTTACCCGCATGATGTTGGCATAAACCTACTAGCATTAAAGTTAAATTTTCTTCCGGCCGTAATACTTTTATATTTTTATGGATGCCCTTCTAAGATTTTGCTTCGACTTTGCAATTTTCTATTTCTTCACATTTTCTGCTCTTCTGCCATATCTTTTATATGTAGTACAATATCAGACATAAACACATACATATACTATATATTGACAACAATCAAGTCAACTTTTCTCTCACTTTTTCCTGTCTTTTCTTTTGCTTTGCTTGCTTCATCAAGCAGCCAGTTGAATTTTATGGATCACTAGTAATACGTGTGTGCATTTTTACTTATATGAATTTACTCGCTCTTATAAATTTAAAAAAAAAAAATACATATACACACACACACATGTGCACACGTACTTTGGTACATTACTTGCTTGCTTCCATTGCTTCGCTTGCTTGCTTTCCCTTCTACACAGACTCCCTTTTCCCTCTGTTCCCTTGCCATTTTCACTTTGGCGTACAAGTTTTATTTGCTTTACGGCAGTCATTTCGTTAGTTGATTTAATGCGCAAAGGTAAAAGGGCCATAGGCGGTATTTGCGAAAATTTGCTACAATTTTAAGTAAACATCGAAAGGTGAACATAGTGAATTATATAACATCTCAGCAGCTGTGAGTGTGTATGCGTGCATGTGACGTGTGCTTGAATTTTAAAGAGACCTTCCCACTGCGCTTGCCATGTATGCACAACGAACGCTAAGCTTTAAATGTTTACTGTCAATATTTGTATAACATTTTATGGGTTCCCCTAGGCGTATGAGCGACATTTGTACTAAATTGAAATAGGCGTGCGTAAATTATCTACCATTGGGATCTACTATTTATTAGGTCAACTGGTTAAGCTTGCAGCTACATTCACTTATTGTGAAATATATTAAGTTGTTGTATAGTGTTTTGTAAATATTAGACATGCCTCGGCCTAAGTTGCTTTCAGAAATGTGTAAAAATGGTTTAAAAAAATGTATAAGCAAAATGAATGTTTTAGTCATACAGTTTAAAACCTCGCGATAAATGCTTTCGTAGAACATTCAAGCTGATTAGTTCATTTCAGCCGCGTAGGCCTAAAAAAGGTAACAACATACTCGCACACAAACTTTCACAATTAAGTATAACATTAGTAGGATTAGCTAACAGCTCTATTAACATGCAATGTTAATGTTAATGAAAAAGTTAATGGGCCGTACGAAAATTCAAGTTAACTTTTGCAAATCCATCGAGTGCTTTATTACTGGATAGTTATACTTTCAGAATATATTAGCAAAGCGCGATTTCGATTTTTTACAGAGTTTCACAATAGTTCCATCACTTAAAATTGTTCAAAGAATTAGCCCACCTCTCCTTTGACGGTAGTGTACAATACCCTATATCAGTAATTGCGAAGGTAATTTACTCAAATTATGTTCACAAGATTGGTTTGGAATTCGAGGACATGCACATCTCATATTACGTAAAATCAAAATATTCGGTATTTTGTTTAAACAGATGGCAAACTCGCTTAAGTTTGGTGCGAAGAATTTAATTAGATAGCAAAATATGTGAAAATCGAAAGTTGAAAAAATACCCGCCGCAAGTTGAAAGCATAACAAGTTCATTGTTGTTTTATTTAAATAACCAAAAGTCTTTTAAATTTTCAAAATAAAAGGTATTATATTAACTGCTTTTACTGCATACAACAAGTACTGCTTATTTATCTGCATTAAAAATTTACAATTGTTATTTAAGGTTCGGTTGCACCAGGACAACTTGTTCATAATATATTTGATAAAGTTACCATAATACTGACATTATACAATCAATAACATTTTTGTAAATAATATTAACAGGAGCTTAGTACTTATTCACAAAAGGTTGCATTTAGAAAGAATAGAAGGAAGTCGGGAAAAGCTAACTAGAAAGTAGAAGATTTCGACAATTTGTAATATATTTTAAACTTTACAAAGAAAATCTTTTTTTGAAGTAGCGTAGAAACAATTTTTGATCTTATTCTTGAAAAGTGAAGTAGTATTTATTAGGCAGGTTTAATCTCTCTGAGTGGTAAATAAGACCAAGTACTTTGCGTAATACGGCCGGTGTTTATCAAGTCCTTCAATTAGCTTAAAAAACGCGCGACTTAAACTCTTGCTTCTATAACCCGTCTAACTCGCCATATAATGTGAGTATTTTTATACAGAATTACAAAAAATAATAAGAGATATGAAAAACGTAGACTACATTTAATGTCTTCGTTTCTATTTGTAAAAAAAAAGTGTATTCATTAATATCAATCTTTTCATTTCTTGTGGTATGAAAAATATGTTTTGAGATTTTGCGATCTTAAACATTCCAAAATTTCTTGTGAAATTCAATAGATGCTAAAAACCATTAGACTTATTTTATTATTTAAAAATTTACTTTTTATTTGTTCTTTATTTAGTCTACTTATTATTCGGTAAGTAAAGGTTAGAGTTTTATTTTTATCTCAACAAATAAAATATATATCTGTCTCTAATTTTTTAATGTTTGAGTTTTAAATTTTTCTTAGAAAATATTTCAAATTGTTTGCTCATAAAAAAAGTTTATTCTTTGAATTCGAAAATAACAGTTATTTTCCGAGTTTTATTTTTGGGTTAGAAAGTATCTTAAAGAAAAATAATTTTCGCTTAAAACAAAAATTTGGAGTTTTTTATGTTGCAGTTTTATTTTTTGCTTAAAAAATAAATTATTTGAATACAATTTTTTTTTGCTTGGAAAATAAAAGTTATTTGTTAAGATTTATTTTTTACTTACAAAATAGTTTATTATAAAAAAAAAAAATTTTCTTAAAAAAATACGAGGAATTTTTAAGTTTCATTTATAGTTTCACTAATTTTTGGAGCTTTATTTAGGTTTCAGCAAATTATAGCGATACTTTGTTTGAGCATAAGGCAAGTGAATTTTTTTGATTTTTATTTTAACTTAGAGGATATTGAAAAATCACTACAGAATAAAACCTTTAAAGTTATAGCTGCTATTTTGGAGGCCACCATAACTCCTCAACAGACTTTAATGTTATAGACTTAAGCAAAACTCGAACTCTTGACGGGGAATATTTTTGAAAATAGGAAGATGGAAAGGCAACAACAGTTTAAATGGCATTACTTGTCTTTCTTGACAAAAATCTGCCTGTGTATAGAGGTTGATTAATTTTTAGACTTTTTTTTTAGTACCTCCGTAAGAGGTTTTGTGCATATTATAGAAAAATAAAGCAAGCAAAATCAACTAAGTTTAGTTTACATTGAAAGCCTAAGGTTTTTGTCAATTTTTTTCTTTGTCGAAATTATTTGGAAGTTTAATGTTGCTTGCGGCGTGGCGATCACTGATGAAATTAGGTTTTTGTTTTAATATTGTTTTGTATTCTTTACTCCGACCTAATTTGTATCCTGGACACACCAGGTGAAATCTCGCTCGGTATAAATTCTAAATTTTTTTTTGTTTCAAGCAATTAGTCAGATAGCCGGATGTTGTAGATGTTATTGTATTGAAATATCTAATTTAAGTAAAGTAATTTATATGAGTTAAACGAAAAATGCATCCGATTAAAAAAAAAATGTTCAGTGGCAAATTATAACCTTTAGCCAAATCGAAAGATATTTTTCAGAAATTTGCTGATTTTAAAAGTATTTGCCTCTATGTCGATCTAAGCACCTTCTACTTTTCATCATAACAAAGATACGTAAATGTCTATTACCGCATTTACAATTAAGAAATCAATATGTACACCACTGCGTATGAGAAACCTTCACAATACTTAAAATAAACAAATCAATTAGCTAGCGGCTAACAAATGACAGAACAAATTGAAAATGCTGATCACATCAATCGACTTTAACTTTTCCGCTAATTGCACAGTTTTATATAAAATTACGGTGCGCAGATAAAATGGATAGTTACTCGTATCGGCTAGAAAGAGCGAAATGCAGGCAATAAATAAAATTAAACCAATTAAAAGCTTAGATTACCGCAAAGACAAAAGTAACATAAGAATTGAACAACAAATAGACGGAAGAAAAAGTACAGAAAGAAGAAATACCACAGAATAAAGATACATGGCTGAAATTACACCTATGATGGGCCAATGGGGGGTGGGAGCTGAAAAAAGCGGTGTAGTAAAATACTTAGTTGTAACTGTGATTGGAATGATACTCAGATGAAAATTAACACAAAGACGAATAGCAGCAGGATAGTTAGAGGAAAGTTTTCTGTGGAACATTAAAAACAATATTTATATTCAATTTTTTGGGTAAAATTACCATTTACTAAATATTTCACTTCCACTAAAAAATTAAACTAATATACATGTACATGCATTTAATGTGAGACACAGAATGAGATACTCAAACTTATGGTTTGTGTAATTTACAGTTGGAAGGAAAAAACTTAAAACTTAAACATATTAGGAGGTAATAAAGTAAATTTAAAAGTTCAAATGTAGAGCGACTTGCCACTAAAGTTGTTGATTTGTATAAGAATCAGAGGAGTCAAACCCAAGACAAAATTATCAAACGGTAGAACACAAAAGTCTTCAAAACAACAAATAAATGCTTTCATTTTATTTTGCTTTGAAAATCTTTGAAGTTGGCATTGTTAACAACGTTGTTGTTCAAACAAATAACAGCCCAAAAAAAAAAATTGTTCATAACTTCAATATGGGCGTTTCTTTCCAACGCCCATTAAAGTCTCGAAAAATGTTGGTGCTTTTTGATATTTTAAGGAGTAACATAAATTAAAACAAATACTAGTACTTTAATAAATAAATAAGGACAACAACTGCTGATAAATAATAAAGAATTCTGTTAAAGCGAAAAAATTGATAATATTATAAAAATTATACCATGGTAGCAAAAAATCCAAGTCTACCGAACTTGCGAGCGTTTTGAAGTCCATCATTGTTATTTAAATCGGAGCACTCGTGCTATGAACAGTTTTACTAAGGGACCGAATGGCTATATTTTTTATAGAAAAAATCAAGAATTAACACCTAGTTTTTTGTTTGATCAAAAACAATCGTTATACTTGTTTTTAAATTTATCTTATCATATTTGATAGACTTTTTGCGATTTTTTATTTTTTTGAATAAAAGACAACCGTTACTATTGGAATTAGAATTTTACGATCACAATAAACACACAAAAGTTTGTCGGCAATGAAAATAATAGCAACAACACCAATAATACGATTTATGTTTTATTATGGAAAAAATAAAAATAAGACATTTATAAAGTCTTAAGTAGCTTAGAGAAAATTAGTTTATGACATTCTCTGATATTAGCCATTAAAAAAAGCATTGATTTGACTCTAAAAACGGCATGTTTTTTTCGACCTTGTGGGTAGATTTCTACCCATATTAAAATTTCACATATTTTGTAAGAAAAAATTGAAATGCAGTGAATCTATTTTTTTTATTTATTTATTATGAAACCGCATTTTACATATATTTATTTGATGCTTAGTATAAGTGAGTGGATACTTTTGCAGGCTGCTTTTTTACAAAAGCAATATATAAGCTTTGTCCTTTTGCCTTTGTTTATAATATCTTTGTAACAATTTTCGCTTACACTACGTAGTTTTTAATTAGCTGCTAATCGGAGAAATATATTGGTATTTAAGTTTTGAAAATAATAGATTTTCTTCCTAACATACAATTAAGGTTTCAGCTCGATTGAATCTTTTTTTTTTTATTTTAATGTTATAGATAAAATGTCAATATCATTTGGATAATTTTCCTGAAAATCTTGGTAGGTTTACCGACGATCCATGCGAGTACTTTCATTAAGAGATTATGGTAATGGGAAGGCGCTTTCATGGAAAAAATCGGATCAAAATGCTAGCTAATTACAACTGACAATTTATTGAGCAATGTTTTAAGTATATTATGTAATCGTTTATAAGTCCGTACATTTGTATGTATACCTATCCTTAAATTTTCTTTTTAATTTTCAATGCAATTTCGATTATTATTTTCCCTCTTTGAAGTAAATGTTATAATTTCATAACACTTTAGTTAATTCTGAACAATGATACCTTATTTTTCGCAGAATAGAACTTAAATGTAAATGCTTTCTTGTAAAATTGTAGAAAAAATAGTTACCAAAGTTGAAGATTTAAAAAAAAAATTGCGTAAATTTCAGATTGATTGCAATTATATTCACAGATTCAAACTGTTTTCAAAAAGTGCCAACATTTTTCTTTTGAAAGATATATGGAAACCTAAATTAGCTAAACAATGAAAAGAAGGAAAGATTGTTTTGTAGACGAGGTCATGCCAAATTGGTTTTTATGAATAAGTTGAGAATTTGAGGGTGTTTGGAAATTTTTAAACGAAATGATATTCAATACGGTACAAAATGCGCGCAACACCGTTAGTAAAAAAAATTTTCAAAAATCAACGAAAATAAAAACACAACTTCCACTTTACTATAATGAAATTGTATTCGCTATATATCTGTGTACCACAAAAGTTCCTTAAAATCCTGACAAAAAATTTAAAAATTTTATTGTACATTTTTTAAGGTTTGTTTAATTTTTGTAAAACTTTTGCAAAGTATTAAATCTTAATCTTTGTGGTTTATGTTTTTGAATAAACCCAATTTTCATAAAAAATTAATGACAAAAAATTTAATAAGGAAAATGTTGTCAATATGGCCTGAAATAATAATGTACCATATTTACTATGAGTCGCGGTATATAGAAAGAAATCAACTCATAGACTGCAAAATTGTACACATAGAAGTAAGCGAAGTTAGTTTTTATAGTTAATGAGACTTATTATAAATAGTTGGAACGTTTTAAATTCGAGGTTGTTGTTGTAAAATAGCAAACACTTTTTGTTACATATGTTTTGTTTTTTCTTGTACTCCTTACCACAAACCTTACACGACCAAATTGTGTGATCAATTTGACTTTCGGTTCTTCCATCCATCACATAACCTTTTAGATTTTAATTACTCGTTTGTGCTCCAGTTTTGCCAATATACGATAATTAAAACTAATGAAAGGAACTGACTAGTTTTTTTTATTCGTTTACTGCAAACCAAAATATAGCGAAGCCTGCAATTCGTACACACCACAAGTTAAACGCACATCAAATTTGACGACAATCAAATCAGTTTTGATTTTTTTTCAAACATACGCAACTTCTCCAAACAGACACGTAACATGATCAAACAATTTGCGCGTATATGGTTGCTATAATGTTAAAATGGTTTGTCAACCGCTATGACTGTGCGCACCGAAATTCTGCATTGCAAAAAGAAACACAAAACTATAGCTCGAAATACAATTTTATGAAGAGTTTTAGTACCCGATATTTTCTGTACATTATTTTAGCTTTATAGACTGTGACCCAACAGAACGTAGATGCTTAGATTTGTTCCAATTTTTTTTTCGGAATTGCGGCTAAACGAATTTTCTGATGCAGAATTTCGAAGCGCTACCATTTTTTTCGTATGTGGGGCATAAAAGTGAACGTAGTTGAGAATAAATTTTACATTTTCTTAGACGGTATTAATTTTCTAAAGCTCTAGATAAAAAATTAAGCTAATCTACCTGCCAATTCAACCAGTCTTGGTGGTCGTGCCAATGCACCCACTTTTACCGTATGCCAGTTTTCTGTTTTTGAGTTCAGGACAAATGTTCAAACAAATGTTTATCTAAATCGTATGGTTTTTAATACTCCCGCCCATTAGAACAGTAAGCGTAATAATAACTCCATTGCTATTGAATTTTATATGTTTTTCATAAGTGAAAGAAAACATCCAACTTTTGCGCTCAGCTTTTATGAAATCGCTAAATAGTGCAAAGTCCAGGAAAAATGCTAAAATGAAAAGCTGGTGATTGTGAAACCAGAATTGTGCGTATAAATTTGGTCAGCTTAGCTGTTTTGCGAATTTTTAGTGGACACAAGAAATTGACATCATTGAAAATTCCAAATAGAGCAGACACACTTTCTGTATGGAAGTTGTCCTAACACGCACCCAAATCACTGAAACAAATATAATGCAAAATCGTGCGCGAATCATTGAAACTAACATGAACCGTTTGTCTTTTTTTTCAGCAAATGTTTGCTATAATCTCGCCCACAGTGCTTCATCGACTTGCTAGGTGCAGTGGTTAAAACAATCAAGAGCTTAATTACAAACACTTTACTTTCTAACTTATCGAATTACAAATGTAACTAAATACATCTATACAAGCTTAGATACAACGCAACACACATACAACCATAGACTATATTAATATATGAAAACACGAGCGTAAGCGAATGTTCAAAGAGATCACGCGGTGCGGGCGTCAAACTAAATGAAAGCAAAAATCGATATAGGAAAAAAAATCAAAAAACAGCAAGAAAATCGGTTTACCACCAACTAGCACACAATTCTCATGATTGTTGCATTTTTTCTTTGTTGTTGCAGTAGTTATTGCTTTTGTACTGACTTAACTACGCATGTATGTATGCATGTATGTATGTATGTATGTAGATAGTTGCTCGCTGCTGCTTACCGCTTACCAAGCCAGACAATCCATCAAGTGGCATTAAGTCAAATGAACAAATAAATTACAAACCATTGCCATTTCGCATTACAGCAGTGCGCATAGCCAATTTATTTCACCTTTTTTCTCTTTTCTTTTCTAATTGCTTTTGGATGTATTTTATGATACTTGTTGTTGTTTATTACATGCCTAGTGCCGACTGTACTTTGTGTTTGCCGCTCAACAACTTCGTATATGCACTTGCAACATTTATACTTCCGAACAAACATTCGTACAAGTATTGCATATGAACCCCGTCGGAAAAATAAACAAAATTTTTTTTGTGAATTACTACTAAACAGATTAAATACAAATCTAGCGTAAGCCAGTTTCGTTTTGTCGTGTAAATTTGAAATAAATACTTTTTTAAGTTATTGAATTTACATTACAAGGTAATTGACTCCTCCTTACAATATCGGGATAGCAGTCAGTTGCCTTTGAAAAAAAAGTAATTTGTAACTTACTTTAACAGTTCGTTGACTTTTGGTATAATTCTTCCTAAAATTTAACATTCAAATAAAATATATCTAATAAAATGGGTTCCTGAAACAAGTAGCATCAAAGTTATAGAAACACTTTTTCCAGAGGCATAACTCTTATAGGAGAGTAAAAGTGAATCAATAATTATTATAGTGAGATACAAATTTTTCGAGTAATCTATAACCATTATTCAAATACTTGTATTATAAAAGTCTCTTTATAATAGTTATCAGCGAGATAAATATTTTTAAGTCTTTTGGAACTTATGTTATAAAAGTTTTCTCACAATAAATATCAGCGAGATAAACTTTTTTCAAGTCTTCAAAGACTTTTATTTTGAGAACTATGTATGTATATTATAAAAGTCTTCTTTTCATTTTTGACCTGATCGTCGTTTAATAAAAGTCTTCTCATAATAATTATGAGCGAGAACAAATTGTTTAAGTCTTGAAGAACGGGACTTTTTTAGGACCATTTCAGAACTGATTCGAGGTTATTTCTAATCAATTTCGCGACCAGTTTTGGATCACTTCTAGACAAGTTCGGTACTATTTTGAGTACCAAAATAGTTTCATCTTTCAAGACCTAAACAAAGTTGTTCTACTCATAATTATTATGCAATGACTTTTATAATATAAGTCTCAAAATAAAAATCTTTGAAAGACGTAAAAAAATTTATCTCGCTTATAACTATTATGGAAATACTTTTATAATATAAGTCTCAAAATAATGGTTTTTGTTGCTTTAAACAAATTGTTCTCAAGCATAATTATTACAAAAAGCCATTTATAATATTAGTTTCAAAAAAATAGATATCGAGAATTTTAAAAAATTTATCTGACTCATAATTATTATCAAAAGTCTTGTATAATTCTTATCAAAATTAGGATGACTTTTTAAAACTCACAGTCAAATATTTATTATTCTCGAGCTCTGTGTTTTTTCTAATGCTTGTCGCCCCTCGGCAGACAATGGCAAACCTCCATATGAATTTCTGTCATGAAAAACTTCTCACAAAAATCACTTGTCTTACAATGTTGGCATAAAACTGTAGGTTCCTCAATTTGTGAGACAACATAAAGACGCACACTAAAAATTATAGAAGAAGTTCGGCCAAATAGCCGCCGATGATGTAAGCGCCAAATTGTAGTTATTATTATAAATAAAAAAAAGTTTCAATCGATCTGAAACTCAAAGAATTTGCCACGAAAGTATTTTTGAGGTAAATCGATTACTTTTGAGTGCTTTGCAAAAAACAAAGAAATTTATAGGACAAAAAAACATATATCTATTTAAAGGTCAACTCGCGGTTAAAGTTAATTTAATTTTCTACAAGGCATATATATCTATAATATAATATGCAGACATATACGTAAGTGATATATCGCTAGTCTGTTGCTTTTTCCAATCACAAGCGATTGAGTCACTTAGTTAGCTCACTTCACTCAAGTGGCGGAAATAAACTTATAATTAAAGGCTTTGTGCCGAAAGATGAAAAGAATATGGTATAGTTGGAATATCGATGAAATACATTTATCAATAAGGTTATGGAAATTTGTATGTATGTACATACTGCTCAAATCTGGAAAAATATCTGACACTACATATTCATAACATAGCGTAATGAGATTGATTAACCCGGCATCCTACACGTGGGATATATTAAGCCCCAGCGCCAGTAATCATCGAAATCTCACGCCTATCATTGGCAGCGACTCATTAGCTTGCGTTAATGCTTAATTCTATATCCCACGTTCCTTACTATGGTATCTGAATTGAGGGGGTCATGCTTTGCGTTTTCTAATGAAAACGAGTGGCAGCGCGCCATACCCACACAACCGCGTCAAATTTTTGATGCTTTCTCATTCTCTCGAAGTTCGGTGTTTGGTGTGTTCCTCTTCTTGCCTTTTCTCATATTTATTTTTTTTTTTCCACTTCTGTCTTACGTACCCAACTGCAGGACGTAACGCGCTATCAAAATTGAAAATTCCATTTGATCGGCTCTACCGACGCGTTATTGGGAAATACTCCATAAAAATGTTATGGACATGAAAAATTTGAAATATGTTCGTTGACGTTTGACGCGCCAATTAAGGGATGGGCCTAACTGCAGTACAGCATTAATTTTTTCAAAGTCGTCTGTGGTTTGTGACATCCCCCTATCGGAACTCGAAACGTTTATTTTTAATATTTTTATTTACATTTTTGTTATCTTTTTCTAAGGTAGCTGCGGTTTTATTTCGGGTTATTGTATTGAATTTACAGTTATGTGCGGATACGAAAAATAAAATAAAAACGGCTACTGGTTTGTTTTCGACGACCCGGAAAGTGAGGATGAAATTAGTATTAAGATATTTCTTGAGAAGAGCAAATATCCAATTTAACCATCTGTTAACCATCTATTCTGATTTTTATCAAGAAGCTAATTCTTGAATGGAGAACACTGTAGGGCAAGGTGGAGGCAAATATTTAATGGGAGCAGGCTTTGACTCGCATTTGATGATGAATATTTTTAATATTAACCCTAATCGATTACATGTAATCGCATAGAATTAAAATTTATATTAAATTTAATATGAAAAATTAAACTTTTGATTTACATTACTCTATTAAAATATATATTCGTTTTCTACAAATATGTTATGTTTAGGCTGGTATAGTAAAGGAGTCTCGTAAAAACTAAGACCATTAATTTGGTAAAAAGAAATGCAATAATATAAATTTACCATGGGCTTCATAAAACTCTACCTGTGTGATCCTGTAACAAAAATCCACCAGCAAAACATTCTGAATAAAATTTTAATTGATGCCTCCTTTCAACTCGCAGATACAAGGTGGTCCGTATAGTAGTTTTTTTTTTACATCATAGCATTATCCCTCTGAAAATCTAGAGTGAAATTCAGTAAAACATCTCTGTGGAACAAAATTGACCGCTTTACGCTCGAACAACGTTGGCAAATAAAGGAAAATTATTTACAAAGTCAATGTTGTGTGCAGTCCAAATTGTGCGTATATTGAAAAATTATTTTATCGGGTAAGCCGCATGCCATAGCATTCTCAGAGAGTGACAGTGTGGTGCAGATATTGAAGCGGTGGATCATTGGGCAACTTTTCTTTGAAAATTCTGCTGGGAACACCCTTTCGGTCAACGGTGAGCGTTAAGGATGAGCAAATGATAAAAAATATATACTGTTTCAATATTTTCAAAGAATATCAGTATATGCAGAGTAAGAAATATCGATATTTTTATCTGAAGCCGCAATTGGAAAAAGTATTGTCAGAATATTCGATAGCAGTTTTATTATTTTTGTTTTCTACTAGAAAAGACCCAGCAATATTTACAGCTTCTTATATTTGATATATTTTTGTAATGAAACAATTTATTAAAAAAAAAAACATTTGTACATTACAAATTTTCTGTCAAAATATTAAAAAAATATATGAAGATTTACGTAGGCTGGGCTCATAACGACCTTACAAAATATCGAATTTGATACAAATTTGCTACCGAAAGTAAATATCGAATATAGATAATTCGAGATCAAAAATGTCGAAATATTTATTCATAATTTGTTAAAAATATATTTTATAAAATATTTCGATATATCGTACATTTTGCCCAAACACAGGGATGAGACCGTAAATTGAACACAAGACTTGGATGATATTTTGCGCGCCAAATTTGGCAATAATGTTATCATTTGTCTCGGTGATTTTAATTGGCGCATTGGGAGCTGTGATTTGACGCCACTAGTCTTTTTAAGCTGGGTGCCACAAAATAGCGATATTATGTTATATTGTGACAGATTACAAACTTAGTGCGCATTAACAACCTTATTTCGCGTTAATTATAAATTATCCCCATACTAATGTGAGGTAGCTCGCCCTGTAAATGCATGAAAATTTTAATGCATTTAAATTAGATCATAAGCTTGCGAGGCCGACAATAATCACATTTTCCACACAGACATGATCGGCAATTCAGTCATACATACGCTTGTTTTGCGTTCTAAACAGCAACTTTTCTTTTTCTGCCTCCGTTTCGTTTTGCCTGCCACTGGTCTAAGTGCACAAGGTTGCCGTCTGTGATGGTAAAATTTAAATGTGCATTTATGAGTACTAATGCAAATAAGCCTTGGTCGCTTTGTAGTTGCAAAAATTTACAAATTTCTCATCCAGAGAAATATTGGGGAATATCGGAGAAGTAAAGAAAAATAATAAAAAAGAGACTTGACCCGCAACTGTATAATTTTTTTTGTGTGCAAATTAATAGAGTGTGAAGTTTTTGAAAAGTTATATTTGCAAAAATATTGAACCGAATTTTAAAGTGCGGGTGTTGTTTGAAATGTAAGTAAAAGAAATTTAAATGATAAGTACATTTATATATCTAACTAATATATATATATCTAGGAATATAATTATTGCTATTTGTTTAATACCTATTTACACTGTCTGTAAAAATTACGTTATTATTTATAATCAAATATATGTGATTGAAAAAATATCTTTCGTTTCATTTGATATATAATTTTTTATCGAAAAATTTGCTGTTTTAGGATAAGTTCGCCGCCAGACTCGTTGATGATTATTTAACTATTGAGATGACCATTTCTCTTCAGTAGATTATGCGGACGTGCTCACAATATTTTTAATTTCAGCACTATTCTGCGTAGGCGGCCTCGGTCGCGCCTCCTGCGGCTATGCTGACCACGGTAATGTTGCATGCAACTCCTTTCATAAAAAAATTTTTTACAAAAATCACTTTCCGTTCGGACTCATCGTAGCTATTTCATCCCAATCCCAGATATCAACGCAATCAAATAAATAATAAAAATAATAAACATTATTAAAATATGAAATAAATTCGAAAGATAAAAGTAAATGCGTAAAACTTGGAATTTATTGCAAGTAGGCAGTAACAAACAACTTAGCCTATAGACTTTAAAAGCAAAAGAGGCTCAAACCCAAGGTAATCAGCTTGTATCCTATTATTTTACTTTCATGACTATTTAACAGCGCTTGTTAATGTTCTTGTTCTTTTAATATAATTTCATTTTGATGAGATCTGCGCTGACGACCAACACAGACGGCTGGAGTTTTCATTTGTTTTACGCCCAAATAATTTGCATACCAAACTGAGCAACCGTTAATGTTTGCTTTATAATTTATGAGATATTTAGGGTAAGACATAAACACACTAACACTAACACTGAATAAAATGTTGAGCTTACCTCTGAAAATACAAAATTTTAACATTTATACATTTGACTTTAATAAATACCAGCAAACACACACACACACATACACCCAAACTACTGCCTTGCAACTTTCGGGTAATTTAAACAGCAGCTACAACGTTGCTGTTTACATTCCAATCATTAGTCGCGTGTTTGTAGTTCGCTCTGTGAAAATATACTAAGTGGGGATGTATGTATGTAGGTTTTGTTGCCCTGTGTAAGTCGACTTAAAATTTGGGCGCAACGGAAGTCGAGGCTCTAAGCTCCAAATGCCTTATTTTTTTGTTATTATTATTTTTCTGAAAGGATAAACTGGCTAAGTGAATGCCAGAATTTATATTATATATTTGTTGGATTTAAATTTACTTTTGGAGTGCAGTCTGTAGGTATTCTGGCGTGCAGTCTGTTTTTGATATGCTCATTAAAACCATTTAAAATAATTAAATGAAAATACAATTTAGAATACTTATTTGAAAAAGAAGCCAAAGGTCAAAAGTATGTGACGTTGCTGGTGAACCGAACTTGTATTTGAGCTAAATAAATTGTGAATTTAACCTTTATGTGAGCAAAAAAAAAAATAATACCATTAAGAGGGTAACCTGTATGCAAATTTTACGTACCTAGTGTCATGTTTTGTCTCGTTTGCCCAAAACATTAGTTAAAATGCATTCAAAACATATTTTGCAATTCCACTATGTTTATTTGTTTCAGCAAATACTTCGAGAGTCCCCTTTCTCTTGCTTTCCTACCCGAAATGGCAAATAAAGTTAGCAGAGGTGCAGATTGAAGATATATTTTGTTTAACAAGAAAAAAAAAAATAAACTGATTCCACTAGAGAGCTAAGATCCTAGTATTCTGGAGGGCAGGTAGTGGGAACCCCAATACTCAGTGCAGCAGATATTCAACAAATAATATATGAAATTGACGAGAAATTATTTGTTGGCGAGATATCTGGAATTGCGCCAAAGATGGTACATGTTGATATCTAACATAAAAAACCAAGCATCCTGCTACTCTCCCATATTGCTCTAACTGTAAATTCCATCGCATTCAGCATGAAAATATGCATAACAAAAACTTAACAGTTTTGATATCTCTGTAATGTGTTATTTACGTCGATACAAAATGCTTGGGCCGCATCGTGCAACGGGCTTTTAATGTTAGTTTTAAATACTGCTTCATTTAAATAGTCAATTGTAAAAAAATATATTTGTATTTATTTATTTCATAAAAATGTTTAATAATTGCCCAGTTAAAACATTTTATTTGTTAAAATTCTTTGATTTTTTTATTTTTCCATACACAAAATATTATATACATATAATCTACAATACCTACATATGTCCCCCAAATAAGTGAAAAAAATTAAATTATTAAATAGTTAGCTATGAGTTCTCAAACCTTTTCCGCAATATTGCTTTAATTTTACAACAAAAAATTTACATTTTAAAATGTTATAAGTTCACTGGTACCTTTTCAATCATCTATGATTTAAAACAAGCAAAAAATAGTATGAGCTCGGGCGAAACCGAACTTTAAGGACCCGTCGTAAGATTTTAAGCTTCTTACCAGATCTAAGTGGATTTTTTTTAATGTACATAATTTGATAAAATATAACATTTTTTGATACTTGTAAATTGCAGTTATATAAAAGCTGTGTGTGGGAATTTTTTGTCAGAATTCTAAGATTTATGCCTACTAAGTTAAAAGTTAGTTAAAATAGTACATACCTATTTGCTCTAAAGAGTGCGGTGTTGCTCCCGATTTCCCACGCATTTCAACCGAATCCTTTACACCATTTTTGAGAATATTATCTTTTACATTCACTGACAGGACAAAAAAAGGGGAAACAAGGGGCGCTGAGATATACCACAATTTACCTGAGTTACCCGATGCACAGACGGAAGGATGGACAGACATATGTACATGGCATTAACATTGTGGTATACACATATATGCCTATATCTATCGCGGTTGCTTCTTGCTTTTACAAACAACCGTTAGGTGAGCAAATAATCCATAGTGCGCTCGTCTACAAATATGCTCACTATATTGGTGCATATTTCTTTCGCATATTTCAATGAGTAAGCTTCAGTCTACGGGTTGTCTAATAGTTGCAGCTTTCCAATTTTGCTATTCATATTAAGGTCTACTAATATAAATTAGATCAAAGTCTAAGTATGTAATTACTATAATTCGAGTTCGTTTTAGATGTTCATTGATTGATCTTTATTTCCGAACTAACTTTTCTAACCATTATCTTCGTCCACTCACCGATAGATACAATAGTATTCGTGATTGTAATACTTAATTGTTATACATGTTGCTATCAGTGTACGTAGCTGTTATAATTATTATAGTTGCCAGATTGTAATATAACTATATAAATTAGAGTAAAATGGATTTAATAATTTTTCCTTGGCATTAAAGGCTCTACACATCGGCAACAATTATTTTGCGCGCAGAGCGGCAAAATATATTTCGCGTTCAAAGGCTTGATTATTTGAAAATGTGTAGATGAAAGCTAAATCCCTTTTTTAAAATGTGGCAATAAAAACGTTTATAAAATATTATTTAAAAAAAAATGTATTACTAACGCATTGGTTTATTAGGAAAATATCAATCCATATTCCAAAGAGTTCTGGTCATATCACGAAGTAATAGATAACCTTTCCTTATTGCTATTAATTTTTCCATCGTCGACATAAAAAAATTCATCAAAATTCACAGCAAAGGCGACAAACACGCAAACCAAAAAACAAACAAAAAATCGCTGCAATCTGCCGCCTAAAATTCGCGTTGTGCCTGTGTAGACTAATAATAAGTGAATACAGAAACGACTGGCGTACTTAATTGGAGTAATAAGCATAAGGTCCTAAAGGTGGTATATACACTAAATTGGCTGATTTCTACGGCTGATTAATACTCAAAATGGAAGTAAAAATACTGAAAGCCTGCAAGACTGCAAGAAGCGGTCAACAAATTACAATAACTCGTATGGCAAAATCTTTCCGCGGTAACTACAGTGAGTGCGACACTTAACGAAGAGGGTTATATACATATAAAATAAATCTATTTATATAAACCAAAAATAGTCCGCATGTTGAATATACCCGCTAGTTAATCTTTTTTTATCCGCTAATGAGAATCATTTTATGCTCACCGTTACTACCTACCAAATATTTATTCGTTCAAATACGCAAGGCATAGGATAATTTCTTCATTCCCCGATGCATTACATGCGACTAGACGCAATCAATATCAGTTAGTTGAGCTCATAAACCAAAAAATTTTTGTTCCCTCATGTTTGAAAATTTCGCCTGGGTGATCACAGGTAGAACAAAAACGAAAATTTTTTTATACAAGCGTGAGAAATTAAATTTGTGCCGAATTGGAGATTTCATTCAAAATATTCAATTTAGATAAGAAATCTAAATGTAATCAGCTTACAGCTAGGTAATTATATTAATTAAATTTAAGTCACAATGCTGCTAGTGAAGTTGACATTTACTTTGAAGTGGATAAGATAGCTAAGAAAAGGCTCAACACAAGAAATACAACACTGAGGCTGGAATTAAAGTGAATGCCGATTTAGCAATAGATTAAAACGTTGGAGCTATTTCAGGAGTAAGAAAATGTGGGGACTAAACGCGGCATAAAAAAAGTAACGGTTAGTAAAGGAAGGAGAGTTGTGGGCCGACGCTGTATTTTAAAATAGGTAGATGAAAGGTAAAAAAGGTTACCTGCTGGACGTTAGAAGGGGAAACATTTTAACATAATTAAGGTATTAGATTCTTAGTATAAAATCTCCTGCACTTAATTTTTACACACATTTGAGAGTCGCGAACCTTTTTCGATTGGTTGTAAACAAGACAGATTGACAAAGCTTAGAAAATAGAAGTAATTATTCTCTAAATATAGAAATAGTTAATAAAGGGTAGTTAAATTTTAAGGGCCGATGTTGATTTTGAATAAAAATTGAACTGTTTTCGCTGTGTTAAAATGATTATTTTTTGAGCTTTAATTTTTTTTTATCAAAAATAATCATCACTTTATGAGTTTAACTTTTTAGGTGACAAAAAATTGTCTTTTTTTTAATTTTTGGATTTTAAATTTTTTTGTCAAAAATAATCTTTACGTTTAGAGTTACATATATTTATTATGCACAATTCTTGAATGTTATTTTAACTTTCAGAAATATAAAAACAACTTACAAGTTTTTTTTTTTTTGAGAACGAAAAACTCAAATCGCCATACCACTCTTTTACTAAGTACTTCGTGGTCGATTTTTTTAATGTTTTATAGAAATACAGTTCATTGTGTAACATAAACCTTACAAATCAAAGTTTTGAACGTTATAAAAAATTCACAAAAACTCAATAAATATAAAAAAATTACATCGAATTTTAAAAAGTTTTTATCAATTAACTAAAAAAAATGGAACATTATAACAGAGCTAAAAAATAATACTCAGGAAAGAGTTTCATTTGTGATCGAAAAACAAAACCCGATATTAGTATTTTTCCTGAACATAAAAATAGAGCTCAGAGTTTTTTGATTAATATGCAAAATTCCTAATGTAAAGATTAAATATCAATTCTTTTGATGGAACTCATAACGATTACGATCCCTGAAAAAATCAAAATCCAAGAATGTTGATTATTTTTGATGATTGAAAAAATAAAAATTAAAAAATAACGGGTTTTCAATGATTCTAAACAAAAAATCTTCAAACTAAAATAAGATCGGATTTGTCTAGCGTATGACGTAATATTCTTCCAAAGGTTTTTTCATTTCTCGCCACCAGTTCTCTTTATCAGCCTTATCCTGAGTTTCACTTTCGCCCGAAATTTTTCACTTCTCCTTTCCCTCATTTCAAATTTCGCCCGTAATATATTTTTCGCTTATCACCACACACTAATTTCTGCGGAAAAGATTACCATAATCTTGACGTTTTATCGACTTGCATGCCGTTATATTGATTTCGACACAGTACGTATAGCATGTCATCTAAAATGCAAGATTTTTAAATTAAATTGTCAAATTTTTTTTTAATATAAAATCTCTAAAAAGATAATTCAGGAAAAAGAAAAGTCAGTTATGACTTTAAACTCCGTTAGCGAGACCAGATGGCACTTTACATTGAAAGTTGTAGGATAATCTTACCATATTTCAAGCAAAATAATATCACTTTATTGCTCTTAGTTACTAATCTTGCCCCCTCGCTAACAACAGAAATTTAATATAAATAAAGGAAAGAGCATGAAGAAGAAAAGCGCAAGTTGAAATTTAATATGTACTCAAGCAATAATATTTAAGATTTTAATATGTACTTGGCAAGCCTCAATTGATTCGACAAGCGCCATTCACTGTGACGCAGCAGTCAGTCAAATGGACAATGAAACCCACTCGCTTAGGCAACAACACTCTACTTGACGACTCAAGTGGCAGAAATACACAAATGAATTGTGGTTGCCGTGTGATGGGCGAAATTGAGCGAATCTCATAATAAACAGAAGAATGATAAGAGATAAAGTAAGAAATATAAATTTTAAATATTTATAAGACAAGCATAAAGCAAAACCAATGCTTGGCAATATACATAATTATGTGCGGGTGCATGCAGAATTTCTGATATTATCAACGGACTGTGAATTGCGATTGCCACCACCTAAGTACTACGGTTGGTGGTTGCCCTAGTGGCATGTTATTTGAAACTACTGAGTACATTTGTACTATACATTTTTCATGGTACTTGCAATTCGTATTTAAAATTTCAAAGTTCTTAGCGAAATACAAGTATTTTGAAGCACAAAATTTGCTGTGGTTAGAGATGGTAGTACCAATTTATTGACGAGTACTCACTTTGTAAATATTATTTAAATATTTGGTAATATTTCCACCAGTAGAATGTGAAAAAATTATTAAATTCCCATATCATCAGAACAACGTCCACTATAAAATGGAGTCTTCCGCGTAGCATCAGCTCTATTCTGAATAGAAATTCTTGGAGAATTTTTATTTTTTTCCCATGTTAAGGCAATGGCAGAAGGGAACCAATTACCTGGGAGTTTCATTCTAAATTCTCCTATCTTTTTCCATTTACGAAAGAATATGATTATTTTCTTGTGTACTAACAAGAAAACGGCTACATTATATTTGATTATTTTACATTTTATGGGGTGAAAATGTTTCATAATGAAGTTTTTGCTTTAGTGAAAGACGCATTGAAGCTATGAAGCTGGCAAATCTCTACTCTCGATATTAGTTCCCATTTAATAGCGTCCACAGCTCCAAAAGGCCCAGGTAGCCACATTAATTTTCCAAAAAAAAAAAAAAAATAGTCCGAAGCTCTCGAGAGAGAAGTTAAGCGATCTTTAGCCACCTTCGACCACCTCCGCCTGAAGTACTCTATAGTGATAGGGTAGCCTAAACTTTTGTCTCAGAGTTCTCGGTAGTATAAACCACCTCCAACTTTCCCATTAATCTTCGATTTAACCGTGAATATGCTCAACAGCGCTCGATGATACACATAGCACCCTTGCAAATCCTTCATAGAAAGAATGGCGATACCAAAGTATGCCGCCTTAGGAGCCATCGTGTCACTGTGATGAAGTAAAAATTTTGCAAGTTTTTCGAACGACAATAATCCGAGTTCAATTTATGCCCAATAACCATCAGCCTGAACATGGCTTGGTGAGCCAGGATTTTCTCCGCAGTATCTACTGACGTAATATTCAATATAAATAACCAGATAGATTCCTATCAGAGTAGGTATTAGCAACCTTTCCGGCCTGCTAATCAACACATTCTTATCCAAAGAACACCACCAGACAAGAAGCCCTTATGGCAGTATTGGTTTTACGGCCTGCTCATATAGCCATTTAAAAGCTTTAGACAAGAGACTCCAGCGCTTGCCGATGACCTCCTACAATACCCAAGACAACATCCAGTGAAAGTGCCTTCTTCGGTCTTTTCGAAATATTCTGTTTCAAAGAAAGTTTGCTATCCAGTTTTAAACCCAGATACTTAACCTAATGAGAAAATACGAGCTAAGCGCCACACAGTGAAGGCAGTGAGACGGTAGCAATCATGTACTTCCTGGTAAAAACAACGAGCTCGGTTATTCTAGGACTTATAGTGAGTCCGCAGTTCCGAGACCAATTGCTAACCACACCTTGAATGATTTAAAGTTTTTTAGCATTGTTTGTGTAAAATAAGAGCAAAATACTTTTAAATAATTGACAACTAGCGGTACGCGGATAGCACAATCTTCTATTCCATCATTCTTGGTCATTGACCACAGCAACCCCAAGTAACGGTAGTGCTCTTGTTCACCCTTCTCAGCCCTACTGCGCAGTGGCAGTTCTGGAGATGAGCAGGAGTTAGATTAACCAGCCTGCTTCGTGGCTACATTATAGACTCGGGTATCACATTGTTAAAGGTCTCCTTGGTGTCAAAGAAGGCCCACAGCGCAAAGCTCTCACACGTAAGATACTAAAATGTTGCTCTTTTAAGTAGGGAAGTAAAAACTGTTGAGAATATCCAGTATATATTCAAAATGCAACACTTTTTTTTTACAAATCTTATAAGTATATCCTTTTTCCGTCCGTGTACGCACAATTGTGCGTGTACGTTTAAATTTTATTATTTCCTTCAATATCTGTCCTAGTGCAATACGACCTGAATAGCACAATTGTGTGAGCTGTTTTCCTAATAAAAAACACAATGGACCGTTTTTTGGTGTCCGTTAGTTTTGGTGAATTTTGCTATTTTAATATTGCATTTCAATCATTTGCAAAAATGAGTCGGAGGGGTAAGTATGACAAATTATTTGACTTATTTAAGAAGTGAAATTCATTATCCAAAAAGTGTAATAATAATCAAAATACTACATCTTTTAATTTAAAAGTGGTATTCAGTGTTAATTTTGTAACTTAAATTGTTTTTTAGATAGTTTTATTTCAAATGCTACAATTGTGCGTATCCTGGAAATAAAGGATAAACTGAAAATTTCACAAAGCCAGCTTTTTGGTTATTTTCTACACTGGCCAAAGTAATAGGTACAAAAATTTTAACAAATTTTACTAAGTAGATTTGCCATATGTAGGTCGGAAAGGCATATAAAAAGCTCGTGTCTCGGTGTTTGCGGTCGAAATCCTCCGAAACGGCTCGACCGACTTTTATGAAATTTCGTATGTATATTTGGAGGGTATGAGAATAGTTCCTAAATTATATTTATGCTTAGATGAGGGTTGCCATCTGTTTGAAAAGTCAAAATATATACATAAATTAAATGGAAGATTAAAATAGGGGTGGTAAACGGTTCTTCTCTATGACGATAAGGTTCATACATACATATATTATAAGAAATATTAAAATATTGTTGTCAAACGGTTCGACCCGGCGAGGAAAAGGTACATAAATATATTTTCGAGAGGATTACCGCCTGTTTGAAGAGTCGAATTTAATTAAGTCATACGCAAGTTATATGAAATATATGAAATATAAGAACGTGGTTGTCAAACGATTCGTCTCGGCAAGAAGGTTAATAGCCAACATTATGAAGGTTGCCAACTGTTTGAAAAGTAAATATGAGTTTCAAACTGTTTGATTCGCTGAAGAGAAGGCTTATAACATTTAAGGTGTTGCCACCTGATTGAAAAGCCATATTTAACAAAGGTTATATACACAATTATTAAGATAATTATACACAAATTATTTTAAATAGAAAATCCTTCGTTTCGCTAGCAGAAAGTTTATTGACATAATTTGCACAGGGTTGCCACCTTTTTCAAAATCAAATTTAATTTAACTATACACATAGAAAAGGTTCATATATTACATAAGTCAAGAATATAGGTAGTACGTCTACCGGTGGGTTCTAGTATTTAAAAAAAAAAATGGTATTTGCTAAAACTATTACGCACACAATTTTAATTTTTTTTTTGTATTTCTTTCGCGACTTTTTTTTTCTTTTTAACCTTTGCAGTGCTATCTCACTAGCGGAGCATTGGCGATGTATATTTATTGTAATACTCCTTTCATTGTTTTTGTTGTAGTTAATGCTACTTATGTATTTTTTATGCACACTACATTATTTCGCTATAATCCATTCCTATGCTCTCAAGTTAAGTGGCTAATGTACTTTCAATGTTATTGACTGCAACGTTTTTAAGTGGCTGACGATGAAGAAATACAAGAAATACAAAAAAAAAAGTAGAAACTGTGCAAAAAAGTAGCTAACAAATTTGCTGCAAAAGAATAAAGAAATTCAATAAAAACTGGAAAAAAAATGCACTCAAAAATGACCACGAGCACTTCTTAAAAGTGCCTGATGGGAAGAGCCAGCGACTGGGCGCGCAAGAGATGCATTGGACTGTGCTGAGGAGAGTAGAACATAGCAAAAGCGCAGAATAGCCCATAAAACTTCGACGAATTTCACTCAAACGTTTACAAAGTGAGCCGTACTCGACCCAAATATGGGCGCAAATAAAAACGAAATAACAACAACACTAAAATCACAAAAGAAAGTGTGCAGTGAATGCAGCATTGACCGACCGAGCAGCAGCAAAAATAAAAACCAAAAAAAAAAATAAATAAATAAAAGCTCTACATTGCAATAGCTCCACAAACAAAAAAAAAAAAAACAAAAAAAAAACAGAAATAATGCTCAGCGCAAAAGCTCTAAAGAACGAATAATCAATGGCCGCCAATCGCAGCTGCATGCAACGCATAAACAAAAAAAAAAAAAAAGAAGCAAATTGTTTGCTGGCATTTAGTAAACTTATTTTCGAGTATTGTTATTGTTGTTTTTACCATTGCTACCGATATTGGCAGCGCTTATTGCGCTCGAGGTGCTACTTCAAAAACTACTGCGCACACTGCTCACCGCTCACTGCTCTTTTGTTTTTTCAACAGCTACCTCAACATGAAGATATTGGGCTGTTGTGCCACAATGCTATAAAGGCCAATGCTGCGCCAACAGCCAACAACAGCCAGCACAAAAATAAATAAATAAATTTAACAAAAAAAAACCAAAAAACCAAAAAACAAAAATAAATAAAAATTGCAAAAATCAACAACAATAAAAATAGTGAAATTTCGCCTGTTGGTATGCTGCAACGAGTACAACAATAAAGCAACCAAAAATGCCAATATGCGCTTTAAATCACATCATTCGAGTGCGAGGCGAGTGCTTGTGGCAGAATGACTGCTTCTACTGCCAGCAGTGACGGAGCGAGGTGGCACAAACAGCGATTTCCTCCCAGCTTCAGTATTTTCAGTTTTTGCTGCGCCAGAGTAGTAGTAGCCAATCGGTTTTGTGGTTAATACGACCTCAACTTAAAACAGCGAGCAATTGGGTTAAGGCGAGCGCTAGTTAACGACGTTAGTACAAACATACATATGTATGCATATAAATGTATACACTACATACATATATACATAATTATTGTTCACAGACAAAAATGTAGATAAACTACCATATGCCCTTTGGCCTTGTACTCGTATGATAATAATATACACAACATCAAAACAACATAACTTGTCCCAACATGATTACCACGGACTGCAACGGACAAACATTATAACAATAGAAATGTAGTATCACCAAAACAAACAATAATAGCCCAAATCACTACCTACTAGTAAACAGATAACGACCGACGCATCTCAATACTATAAGTAGCACTAAGATTCATGTAAACGAGTTAGTTTAAGAATAGTAATAAAGAGCACGCATTTTGGCACAGCAAAATATTATAATTTTTGAATTCATATCGAGTATCGATATTAACTGGGGGCTCAAGCCGGTCTAACTCTTGACTGCAGCCAAATTCCCTTGAAATACAGGGTAATAAAATAAAAATTCCACAGCTTTGAAGAAAAGCATAAAAACAATCTCTGAAAAAGCGAGATATAACAAATTTAACCAGTCGCGTAAAAGCAAACCTTGAAATAGCAGGCAGCCTAAACCGATCAAAAAAGTGAAAAGTGAAAAACGAAAACTGAAGATTCCTGACTTTAAACAGAATCGCTCACCCTGGACTCACGCACTAAACGCCAACGAAGTTTCAATTATCTGCGCCTAATACCACAGGACGATACAATGGCTCAGGACATCGCAACTCTACGAGCACAGGTAGAACTACTAACTCAAGCTCTACAAAATACACAACTAAAAGTGAATACACTGGAAGCACAACAACCTTCCCAGACAGTCACTACAGCAGACCAACACGTAGAATTTACACCGAACATTACAAATGGAAACCTCATAAATTTAAAAACCTTTGAAGCCATACCATGCTTCAGCGGAGACAAGAACCAGTACAGATCCTGGAGGAAAAGGGCATGGACATTCATGGAAAACATTAAAGAATTTTCCAACCACCCGAACTACTATACAGCGTTTACAATAATACACTCAAAAATTGTTGGGGAGGCAGCAAACATCTTAATCAATCACAACACCAAGCTGAATTTCTATTCAATAATCAACAGACTTGACTATACATACGCTGATCAACGACCGCTGTATGTACTACTCGAAGAAATGAAAAAGATCACACAAGGGAGAAGCACACTATCGGAGTTTCACAGCGAAATCAGCAAAGCACTGAATCTCGCACTCTCAAAGATAGAGATGTCAGGAGAACAAGGACCTGCATCCATGCTAGAATATGCAAATCAAGAAGCAGTCCGTACTTTCATCACAGGACTCAACAGCAGGTATACAAGCGGCACATTATACAGTCATCACCCAAAAGACTTGGAAACCGCATATGCAATCGCAAGCACGATTTACCACGACAGTTCAAACATGCAGTTCGACGCACAAATTACGCCACAAGGATACAACCAAAGACAGAATCCTCCACAACAGAGATATGATGATAGAAGGAGATATAATCCAAATGTGCAAGTACAATATAACCATCAACCACGCCAAGAACCGATGGAAGTGGACGACTCTCGTCAACACGTACGACCAACACAACACAACAATCAACTCCAGCTAAGGAACAACCTTCAGCAACCTCAACGGTACTATAACCCGTTCAGAGAAGACCAACAAGCAGCAAAACGCGGAAGAATTCCTTCTTCACGAAACCTCAACACCAACAAGGTACAAAGAATAAACCAGACGAGAGACGAAGAGCTACAATCACTCGCCGCACATACTGACGACATCTATGAGACAGGAAGTGTTTTTTTAGGAGAATAAACGGATTACCGTGTCTCCAAAGGCGTTGTCAAACGACAGGTACATCCGTTAATATTTTAATTGATACAGGTGCTACAAATAATTATATTAGTTCTAAGTGCAAATTAGGAAAATCTATACCCATAAAACCGGTTAAAGTTAAAACGCTTCATGGATACTCTTTGACCAAAGCTAAGAAAGTTATTACACTACTCAATCATAACTTAGTATTTTTTGAAACCGAAGCTTTAGAGGAGTTTGATATGCTTCTAGGTGAACACGGTCTTAGGGTATTGAAAGCAGAAATTAACATCTTTGAGTATAAACTCTTATACAAATATAAAAAGAAAGTAGTAAGCGAACAAAAAGTTAATTTCACAATTAATAACGACAAGTATAAAACTGAAATTGAAAATATCATGAGAATAAACGACGAAACTAATGAAATCCTTCCGTTTACGACTACAATACAAGCCACAATTAGGACAGAATCAGAAGATCCTATTTGGGTGAAACAGTATCCGTATCCGATAGCAGACAATGAATTCATAAACAAAGAAATAGATAAATTATTAGACAACCAAATTATTCAGCCTAGTAAAAGTCCTTACAATTCTCCAATCTGGACCGTCGCAAAAAAAGGTACCGATAACGAAGGGAAACCTAAAAGACGAATGGTAGTAGATTTTCAGAAGCTTAACGCTCAGACTATCACTGATAGATACCCTATCCCAGACGTTGCAATGACAATTCAAAATTTAGGTAAAGCAAAGGTTTTCACAACGATAGACTTAGAGTCAGGTTTTCATCAGATCTTGATAAAAAAATCAGACAGAGAAAAAACTGCATTCAGTGTGAATGGCGCAAAGTATGAATTCCTTAGGATGCCGTTCGGTTTAAAGAACGCACCTTCCATATTTCAGCGATGCGTAGACGATATCCTACGTCCATATATTGGCAAGTTCGCATATGTTTATATTGACGATGTACTCATATATTCGTCCTCACCCGAGGAACACATGGAACATATTCGTACAATAGTAAATGCCCTCCACAATGCCAATATGAAGATTTCAAACGAGAAATCGCATTTTTTCCAGGATTCAGTTGAATACCTTGGACACATAATAAAATATAATAAAATAACTGTGGATCCAAATAAAATTCAAACTATAAAGAATTATCCAACTCCAAAAAATTTAAAAGAATTACGATCATTTCTTGGCCTAGCGAGTTACTACAGGAAATTTATTCAGAACTTCGCTACAATAACGAAACCCCTGACAACATTTCTACGCGGAGACAATGGTGGTATAAGTAAAAATCAGAGCGCAAAGGTCTCAATTAATCTAGACGAACCAGCACTCGAGGCTTTAACAAAAATAAAAGACGCACTACAAGCACAAGTCGAATTATTCCAACCAGACTTCAACAAACCTTTTGAACTAACGACAGACGCAAGTAACTTTGCAATAGGAGCTGTACTCTCTCAGAACAGGAAACCTATTTCCTTTATATCTAGAACTCTTAGTCAGACTGAACAGAATTACAGCACGAATGAAAAGGAATTACTCGCTATCGTTTGGTCACTTCAAAAATTAAGAAATCACCTATACGGTATAGCAGATCTAACGATTTATACAGACCATCAGTCACTCATCTTTTCAATTTCGGATAAAAATCCAAACACAAAACTAAAACGATGGAAAAATTTCATCGAAGAATACGGCGCAAAACTCGTTTACAAACCCGGACATCAGAACGTTGTCGCTGATGCACTTTCTCGCCAGCAAATAAACAACACGGTAAACTCTGATGACTCCCAACATTCAGCACAAAGCTCCCCAACACAAAAAGTCAAACGAGTAAAGCAACCACTAAACGCATTTAGAAATCAAATTATTGTAAGACAATCAGATCAGAATCCCATCGAAATATCCTCACAAAATATATTTTCTAACAGCCGACATACGATTTTTTTTAACACCAAAACTGAATTGCTAGACAGACTAAAAAATATAATTAGACCTAACGTAACTAATGCCCTGCAAATAGGCGAAGAAATATTATTTTACGTCGAGAATGACCTTATCGACACATTCCCAACCGTATCGATTGTACTAGCGCAGAAATTGGTTGACGACATCACCGAGACCGAACAACAAAAACAAATCATACAAGACACACACAGACGTGCTCACAGAAACTACAAAAATAACGCACAGGAAATTTCGCTCAAATATTACTGGCCGAACATACGTAACGCTTGTAAAAAGGAAGTACAGGACTGCGAAATTTGCCTCACAAACAAATATGAACGCCGACCAAATAAACAACCAATTGGTTCAGCACCAGTACCGAACAAAGTAGGCGAATACATACACTTAGACTTATTTTTTATAAGCAATAATATGTACATTAGTTCAACCGACAAGTACTCAAAATTTTGCTATTTGAGACAAATACCATCAAAGAAAGACACATACAAATACATCGACGAGATACTATCACAAATATACCCTAACGCAAAGTTTGTAATGACTGATAACGAGTCAACATTTACTGGCATATGTGCACAACAAATATACAAGCGACTACAAATAACGCATACCAAAACTCCAGCCTATCATTCAACAACAAACGGTCAAGTTGAACGAACGCATAGCACCATAATTGAACTCGCAAAAGTTTTGGCACACCAACACAGTTCGGCACCCGATGAACAGATATTTGAAGCAGTCCGACAGTACAACAAAACTATCCATTCGGTAACCAACGAGAAACCCGAGGACGTGTTTTTCAATCAAAGGGGGTATCCTGACATCAAAGAGCGTCTTCAACAAAACCAAGAGAGAGTTTTGCGATACCACAACCGCAATCGCAAACAACTGAACTACAAAGAAGGAGACGTAATATATTCAAAGACGCATAGACGGAACAAAAACGTAAAAAAATACGCCAGACATATAGTCAAAAAAGACAACGGCGAAACAGTAACGACAAATAAAAGAGTTATTATCCATAAGGACAATATTAGAGTAAAGGCATGTACGGAATAGTGTTTACCTTACTTTTCTCTATTGCACTTTGTGACAATATAATAGATTTAACTAATAGGAAATATGTCTTAGTGGAAACCGACCCTGTTTACATTTATCAGGATACAGCTTTTCTCTATCACATATCTAACCTTTCAAAAATACTAGCGCCATACGAAAGCATAATGAAATCATTATACAATCTAGAAAACCAACCTGAAACTCAAATTTTAGTGAACAAAATCGAAACTCTGAAAAATCAACTCATTCCCAATATTTATAGACCCAAAAGATCAATCAACCTTCTTGGCTCCGTGTTAAAGTTCATCACTGGTACACCAGACCACGATGACCTAGTAGAAATCAAAACTTCACTTAATATGCTAATAGAAAATAACAACAAGCAAAGGAAAATTAACTCACAGTTCGAAAGAATACTCGAAACCCTTGATCCCAAAACAATAACCGAAAACATTGTTATATCAGAAGTTTACAATGAACTTCAATCAATAACAAACACTATAAATTTTGCGAAAACTAATAATTTTTATTCTGGCACATTAAATTTGAAAGATGTGTACGATTTAATAAAGCACGAAAAACTAGATCTTCCAATAATTAATATATTAGAATATGCCGACATTCATATATGTTACCTACAAGAAGCAATTATAACAATATACAAATATCCTATCCTCGAAACTAAATGTAGCCTATTCAATGTTTATCCTTTAGCACATAAGCATGGTAAAATTAATTTAGACCCTAAGATCGCAAAATGTAACAAATATCAAAGAATATCCAAATGTAGAAAGTATATGAGTAACTTTATATGTAAGTCCGAACCCTCTGACAATTGTACTATAAAAATACTAGAGGACAAATCGGCCCAATGCGAAGCAACCCATGAAAATAATGCTCCACTCCGCATCCTAGAGAATGGATACATTTTCACAGATTACCAGCACACTTGGAACAACATGCATATATCAGGCCCTAAATTAATACACTTTAATGAATCTACAGCCATCGATGGTATCACATACTACAATCATCAACGACAACTCAGAAAAATCATACACAATCAACATAGCGAACAACTTGAAGTACTCCGCATCCTTTCCTCAAACTCAATCTACAAATTCAGCAATATCCAAAAACTCTCAGCATTTTTGATACCTATTGAAGAAAACCCAGTACAATTTACGTTCTTTATCATAATGGGATTCCTTACCTTAGCAGTCATCACTTATGGCATGGTACATCTCTGCCGATGCTATGAAAAAAGAAGAATACTTCAGAGAAAAAGACAAATTGAAGACCTATACGAAATCGAACTGAACCGTCTTCAGCAGCAACTCATAGCAGCACCATAGCGGGGACGCTCCGTTTTAAGAGGGAGGAGAGTTAACGACGTTAGTACAAACATACATATGTATGCATATAAATGTATACACTACATACATATATACATAATTATTGTTCACAGACAAAAATGTAGATAAACTACCATATGCCCTTTGGCCTTGTACTCGTATGATAATAATATACACAACATCAAAACAACATAACTTGTCCCAACATGATTACCACGGACTGCAACGGACAAACATTATAACAATAGAAATGTAGTATCACCAAAACAAACAATAATAGCCCAAATCACTACCTACTAGTAAACAGATAACGACCGACGCATCTCAATACTATAAGTAGCACTAAGATTCATGTAAACGAGTTAGTTTAAGAATAGTAATAAAGAGCACGCATTTTGGCACAGCAAAATATTATAATTTTTGAATTCATATCGAGTATCGATATTAACTCGCTGCTGTTGATGTGCAACGGATAACTGGGGCGTATGAGTGGCGTACGAAAAATATCGAGAAAAGTAAAATGCAATATATGTACATGTAGATATGCATTTAAGAACAAATTGAAAATGAAAATACATCTGCTCAATTATTTAAAGTGAGACCTTGCCTTAGGAGCTAAAAATAGCGAGATTTTGAGTGAGTTGTTTTGTAACGGGGAAAAACAATGAGCCTCTCTAATTTTTAATGTTTCGTTTTTTTTTTGTTTTACGATTTAATGACAGGATGGAAAGTTGATGTTTATTTAAGAGATTTTTCCTAATCCCTGGTGAAATTTGGCTTGTCTCCGGTGTATTTTTTTGCACAAAGCATGCGGAAATATCGGAAAAAAATTACCCAAACAGCACATTTTTCCTATCACACTTAAATCCACATTATTTTGATGAAATTTATGAAGAATCCATATTGATACAATATGAATTTTTTTTTAGTATTGAAATTAATCGAAACCAGATAGTAATCATCCCCACATGGTAATTTGCAGAAAAATGTGTCCGCCTGACCCTGGAGACATCTTATATTCTTCTTTCTTGCCTCACCTAAAATTAAACAATTCTGTGAACTTAATATTGCGTATAAAACTGCGGACATTAGCAGAGTAGAAGTCTGATTCATTGAAGTACCTTCCAAATATTTGTTGCCGCATTTTTGCAATAGCCAAACATTAGACAGAGCCCTATTTTAATATCGACTACTGAGCTGATAGAGTAGCGGCCGTTTTTATTAGTGATCTAGACCTTAAGTGAGAGTTTACTCGAGTGAAGTCCAATATCTTACGTGTAAAGAACTTATTGTCATAGAGAACTTATTGTCATAGAGTAGCAGAAGCATTCGCAGTTTCTACTGGACTGCATCCAGATTTATTGAGTGACGAAATTTACGGTCTATCTTGGGGTGAATTGAACTCAATCTATTTGCATTGCAGCTTGCCTAGACCTTCTCATATAGATCTACTGGGGGAAGGTTATGGTTGAGTGGAAGGCAAAGCCGAGCAACAAACACAGAAGCTAATCGTTGCTCTCTTTTTATTATACACCTAGATTTCGTCTTGTTTAGAGCAGGCTGCCATACAGTGTCTCCAATTTCCCAACATCCAGTGCATAATGCGTAGTTATATCCTCTATTTTTTACCTATCACAGTGATGGCCTCCCTGGACCGATCTTCAATGTTACGGTACCAGTCAAGCTGTCTACCTTAGATTACTTCAAGGTTCTTGAGGTATTTAGTGCTTTCTACAGTCAATATTTTCCGGACGATGATTTTAGTGTGATTTGCGAATATAGTGAATAAAATTTGTCTCCTGCAGAAGCTGATATGGAACAACGTTTCATTAAAGTTGTTTTATCATCTGGTAACAAAATTTTTCTCAAACCATGCAATTACACTGCGGAACAAAATTTTGCGGTCGGAGATTTTTAAGTCGATTTAGGGTAATTTGAGGGCGCTGATTACGAAAATAGTATCAGTTTTGTCGAATTGGCTCTAGTTTTTCAGATAAAGACTTTTAAATATTTCACGAAAAAACCTAATTAAAAATACCAATATGTATAAAAATAAAAATAATACAAAAATAAAAAAATATATTCTTTTTATTAATTAATTTAAAAAAAAAAATTGCAAAACACTATTTCTGTAGGACCTCCTATGATGTCGTTGCTTAGGACAATCCCGTATTAAGTTCCAGCAGTAGTCTGCCATCATGTTTTCGTCCCATCGACCTTGGCATCTTTCTTCCATTATTTTTATGTCCTGGTGGAACCGTTCACCTTGTTCCTCACTGTAATTGCCTAGGTTGTGCGGGAATTTGCCCAAATGACTATGTAAATAATGTAATTTAATGCTCATTTTAGCTCCTAGTTTGCGAAAATTGAGAAGCATATCAGCAACTAGTTTTGTATAGTCTAGTGATTTATGATTTCCCAAAAAATTTTTGACTACATTAACAAAGCTTAGCCAGGCTCCAGATTCAATCTGTGACATAAGGTTTACGAATTCAGCGTCTTTTAGTAGGGTACGAATTTGAGGACCACCGAAGACTCCTGCTTTTAATTTTTCCATACTAAGGACTGGAATTTTTTTGCACACATATTCGAAACAGTCATCTGTCTTATCAAGGGCTTTGATGAACTATTTCATTAGCCCAAGCTTGATGTGAAGTGGTGGAAGAATATTTTTCTCGGCTTATCAGTTGGTCATGAACCACATTTGCTGTTTCGACCTCCATATTTTCTCTCACCGGCCAGTCCTTTCTAATCCAATGTTCATTTCTTGCACGACTGTCCCATAAACATATAGAACAGGGATATTTAGTATACCCACTTTGTTGGCCCATTTACAAGTTGCATTTACAAGTCACGCGGTCGATAACGTGCAGCGGCTGGCAGCGGCTGGCAGGGACTGTTAGAGTTTTCAGGTATTTAGGCGAAGTCGTCGAATTAATGTTTAGTTGTACTATTAACTCACCCGACTTAACCGGCTGACCTTGCTCTCTTGCAAGGGAAATAAAATATTTAAACCAACGAACTACCTGTTTTAATAATTTATATAACAAAACTTATTGAGGAATAATTAAATTAATACAACTGGGATTGGGTCATATAATTTTTTTTCATTAATTTCTTAAGTTTCGTTTATCTCAAGAACTAGACCCAATCCAAAAAAAAAGTAAAAATACAGTTCGTAAGCCTGCTACTAATGTTAATAAAAACTACTAACAAAATCATGACCGCAGGTTTTTTTTTTAATTTTTGTTCCGCAGTGTTTTATTTCGAAAACTGATCGAGAATACTATAAACACCTGTTTAGAGCTATCAAAAATTAACTCAAATTTCAAAGTGACATCGGAGCCGAAACGATGTGTAATGAAGAATTTGAAAGTTTTCATTCAAAGCTTAACTAACGAAAGAAATATGGGCATACGGAGAATGGAATAGTTAAGGATGATAAAAAGGCCAAATCTGACGTTAGTAACACCGAACTATTTGCAGATTTACTGTAATAAAGCGAGGAATAGTCACCTGGTTTTTATAAAAAAGCTATATTATAACTATAAAAACCTTTCTAAAATTTATTTGTCACAGAATGTTTCGAGATCGAAATTGTTTCTCGTTGCAAGTGCTTGGGGGTTACAATCGATAAAAATTTAAGTTGTATAAGTTTTTTGCCGTAGACAAGCGTGTAGCGGGTGCGCGCTTCATTCGGTGGGTCCCGAGTTCAAATCATGGCCGAGACAAATAATATCAAGAATTATTGATTTTTTTTTTTAATTGCGGTCGCTTCTCGGAAGGCAATGGCAAACCTTCGTATGTAATTCTCACATGAGAAAAACTTCTCATAAAAATAATTTGCCGTTCAGTGTCGGCGATTAACTGTAGGCCTCCCACTTTGTATTACAGACACTAAACACAAATTGTAGAAGTTCGGTCAAATTGCAAGCTATATGGCATAAGCGCCAAACTAATATTACTATTATATGGACCCATAAGCTACTAGTATGGATGTAAAGATTTTGTAAAAAAATAGCAAAAACACTATTTGATAATTTGTAAGGACTGTATAAAAAATGTACAGAGAGTGAGAACGTGAAACTTCGTCATCAAAAAATGAGTTGGGACCGAAGAAACGTGTAGCTTCATTGCCAAAAAAGGGTTAACATCAAATAAACAAAAGGCGAAGGTTAGTTCAGATATTCATAAACTTAGCGTGAAACAAAACCCATGTTCCGCACAACCAATACTTAAAAATGTTTCGAAAAGAAGGACGACGAAAATTGCTTGTTGGCATTATGAAACGTAGATATGTCGTTTTTGCGCAAATATGATTTTCAGCCATATCGTAAGGTCCTTAAAAATTATAAATCGATTTGTATTACTTATTTCAGGTTTAACACCACAATCAGGTTTTTTCGTGTTTTTCCTTTTTTTTTGTTTTTACTATCAGTAAACTTTTAACGAGTTATGACTTTCTAATTTTCAGTATGTGAAAGAGCGTCTCAAACTCTATCCAAATCGACAATAAAGCGGAGCATCATGATTTTTTGAAACCTGAACTCCCATTTCATAGACCATTGGTGCGATTCACTTACTTATTTTAACGATATTCGCATGATTAACTCATCTTAACCAAAACTTTAACGTTGTTGCTATTCAGTAGCTATTTGTTAACGATTTTCGCATTCGCCGAATCAGCTGTTGTTGTTAGCTAGTCAATTACCGAGAACTAAACGACAACAAAATTGGATGTTGTTAACTCAACCGAGGAAAGAAAAAGGAATAAAGAAAAGAAAAAATTTAAAATTTGGTGATTTGTTTTCATGAAATTAAAAAAGGAACACTAAATAATGTCGTTTGAATATTTGGCTGTAATTTATCACGAGGTGACGAAGAAGTAAGCGTTCCAACAGTGGATCGGAGTTTGCTTCGGGATGTGGACAATAATTCCTTTCATTTGAATGCAACAGAAAGTGAGGTTTCCTATGACCCAAACTGTTAAAGAAATGTTTGCTTCAGTGTCGTCATCCTTTGTGGGAGGCACCCAAAGAAACATGAGGAGGCTTATGCCAACCAATATGTCTATCATTCAATTAATGTGCAAGCGGTAATATCAAACTTTTATCAAGGATTCAAGTATAAAAACAGAACTATAGCAAAGTTTTAATAATGAGGAGGCATGGTCAAACAATGCATCATAGATTGCATCCGTTACCCGATGCATGCGGGCTTACGGATGACTGACTGGCTCATGGATATTACCCATTGCTCACTTACGGGTCGTTGATAGCAACCAGTTACAAAAGAATCTTAAAGCCGCTAGAACCTATCAATATAAAAGGTAAATGATTCTAATTAAAAAAATTTAAATATACAATGTAAATCCTAAATACACTAGAGCACAACGCGAATTTTGAAAACGAAAACCATGGCATATTTGCCGGTGATTCCAGATATTCCTAGAAGTCGAGTTGATGTCTATTCTACCAAAGCACTCAGAAGAGAGTCCGGAATTCTGCTACAATGGAACATTGCAATATATAAATATAATCATGAGTGTTTGTAGTTTGAAACAAACTAGTACCCTATTTCGACTTAATAAAAACTCTCAAATTTATATTTGGCAGTACGCATTCGTTTGTTTTTTCTCTACTCCTCTTTCTGCTTTTCGCTTATTTTGACATTTAGTTTGACAGAGGTGTCACTCTTTATCACTTTGAATAAATACAATGAGACAGCTGTTAAGAGTCGTTAAGAATAAGTTAGTAGTGAATCGCACAATCGTTAGTGCAAACGACAAAGGCCGCATATTCAAATCTAACATCGAAATATTCGAAGTCCATTGTCAACAAATCATTGCCATTGTCATCAAATATTTGGGTGATTCACAAAGTGTTATAATGTGTCATAAATCGTAGACATAAAATTTTAGATAATGTTTTCGGATTGCCTTGAAACAAATACATAATTAAAATTAATCAATTTTGTGTTTTTTTTTAATTTTATGACTTGCGACACATTATGAGACCTCTTGTATCATCCAATTGTGTTAAACAAAAAATTTTCAAACGATTTAAAAAAAAAATAATAAGAATCCAGGAATATACGCACTGATTCCAAGTGAGATCATTTAATTATGCTACGAAATCATCCAAGTAACTTTTTGCGGTGACAGGATTGAGAATTTAATGTGGATGCTTGATATTTTAAATATTCAATTCTCTGGATATTTTTACAGTCGAGTTGCATTATCAACTTACCAGCATATTCTACATACAGCAGTGCAATTTCTATGGCGTTTTACGTACCACATTTTCGTTCACACTATTTATGTATTTTTGTCAGTGCAAAACTATATCTACAAAACTCTGCATTTCTGCTACCAAATATGCACTAAATGCAAGTAACTTACACATTCAACGAACTTGCTTGGCTTGCAATCGACTTGCCATTTGCTAAAAGTTAATCACTTGTAAACATCAAAATTGTTTCAAAGTGTATTGCAATATTTGAGTTCAAGCGAACAAAAAAAAACCTTAAGCTGCTTGTGACAAGTGCAAAGTTGAAAAACAAAACAAATTGCGGTTATGTCTTAGAAAGCCAACAAGTGAGTCAGTCAATGCCATTATTTGCCTATTCATTTTCTTATTTCAAGTATTGATTAGTAGGTAGGCGCACTAGGTAGATGCAATGATGAGTGAGCCGAACAAATACCAGATTAAAACAATTGCAACTATAAGAAGGATTATGTTTGTTCGAATGAGAGAGGAAAATACCACAATCAAAAAATAACTCTGAGTAAACATAAGTAATACATATTTAGATTTCAGTTTCTTTAATGGACCATACAATTGCTTCGGTTATTAAAAGATAGTTTAGTAATTGAAATTACGTAAGTGAATATTTTAATAATTTAGTTTTTAAACAATTCAAATTCAAATCATATGCAGCAATAAAACTATTAACTTATAACAAAAATGTAAACGTGCCACTTTTTAAATTGAAATACTTGGAAAATCGGGCTATTTGAAATATTTTATATTTGATTATTCATTGTTGCTAAGTTGTAGATGTTCAAAAATCCTTTGGAGAGTATTTCTCTTGAATACTGCAAGACGTTACCCGGGTAAGCAACATATAACCATTGTTTTTGTTGTCTTTGCTTACGCTCTTCTTGTAACAAACTCCGCATTGTCTCCATTTTTTTTGATGACCTGCCACTTCATGATTGTTATCTTAGTTGCGGTTATCTGATTGAGGATCAAGCGTAGAAAGATATTGGTCTCTTAGATTTGAAAGAAATGCGGAGAACGAGGACGACTTTGGATTTGGTACAATTCTGCGGATAAGGTGGGAAAATGCATTATTCTTCTTTTTAATCATCTTTTTTATTACATAACACCCAAAATTAATTGCGTTTGCTCAAAAATAGCTTCATATCGAGGAAAACTTCTAGCTTGTATTCTTTAACGGTCAATATTTTTTCAATCGTTTCAACGATTTCATGGCGTCAAATCTCCTCTGATTTTTCCTTAGAATGTGCTTTCCTTATTTTTTATTCTGCCGAATATATTCATCGATCAGTTTCTAGCGCTTCTAAAAGAAATTAAATGATATTGGCTTCAATAGCCTTCAGTTTCAGATGGGTGACTTTGGCTAGAAATACCACCCTTTATCCACTCATGTGTGATATTAGTATGACTGCGAACTATCATTATGTCAAAAAACTTATAATACCTGTGCCCTAGTGAGCGCGGGTAGGCAAACAAAAAATTTTAGAGCATATATAATTTACATATTATGTATGCAGTAGGGATGTAAATTTAAGCGATTTTACTGATTACGGGATTTTCGGGATTATATCATATAGTTCAGGGATGCCGTGACTATCTCGAAATTAAAATTGATTGTCCAAACTGTAACAAGTGGAACAATGTAATAGACTGCACAGTCTATTATGCTTTTTTCAAAGCAGAACGTTAAGAAAGATTATTTTTTTTTTTGATTTTTAATATATTTATTCGAACAACAATATATTTTGTTTTTATAAGGAATTAAAGAAACTTTACAAACTTAAATGTTCAATACTTTGTAATGAATTGTTTTTTACAGAAGTACAATGAAATTTTTTTGCATTTGCTGCTAGTATCACTTTTTGTGATCAATATATAAGAACTTTGATTCTCAAGGCTATACAACTTTTGTTCATAAATGTCTAATGCAAAGAATTGAAATTGTTTATATATGAAAACTGACTCAATCAAGAGTTTGATCTTCAAGTCATGTTTCGTTGTATATATAAGTGTTTCGATATTTTAACAAATTGCTTTTTGTTACTTTTTGCATTGATAAAAGTGTGATCTTAAAAAATAAAAACATTGAGTGTTCCATCCTCCAAGCGCGTGGAAAGATATAGAATGTTTAAAAGCCTCTATCACCACCATTAGAAAAAATATCAATTTCTCTAATCCAATACAGTTTTTCTTTCACCATAAAGGGGGATTTTTGTAAAAAAATTTTACTAGCTGCATCTGTTGTTAAAAAAGATTATACCTACCAATACCGGGATTCAAACTGAGTAATCCCGGGATTTATCGAATTCCCAAAATTTCGGGATCCTGGTAGCTTGGTACACCGATTTGACATCCCTGGTATGCAGTAAGCGCCAGCAAATTACAATTTTTATTATAAAAAACTCTCATTAACGATTATTTTGTAACTTGTATTTAATTACTTTATGACTTTTAAAATAAAAATCATAACTTGGTTTATAAAATAAAAATTAAAAATAACTCTTATTTTTTGAAATTTTGCATGAAAACTGCAAACAAAAAATTTATTTTAAAATTTGATTCTCGGTGAAGTAAGAAATCATACCATACGACACTTTAATTTGTTTGCACACTTTGGCATCCCTAGATGTTGTTTTCTAAAAGTCGGAGAATTTTCTTCACTTTTGGAAACATGCGCCGCTACCTTCTCTTTCCACCGAAATTAACATATTTTAAACTTTTAATAAATTTCACCTGAAACAAATCGAAAGCCAACAATAGGATGTGCTTATTGAAATGCCAAGACAAAATATAGCACTCACTTAAAAAAAATATTAGAAAATTAAAAACTTCTATTGTCGCCATTTGGAGTGGTTAATATTCTTGAAGTATGTAGCTTTTATGATAAATTACAAAAATTAATATCTCTATACGCTAAAATATAAAAAATTGCAGTACAGTAAATTTTAGTGAGGTTGTGCTAATTGGCGTGCCAGCGGTGTATGGTAATGTGCACTTTTGGCCACAAAAAATTATGTGTGCTATTTTTAAATGTCCTCCGCTTTCTGTGCTTCTCGATGTGTATGTGTGTGTGTGTGTGTGTGTGCGTGTGTCAATTTACACAGCAATCTTTAAAGTGTCTGTATACTCTTAGCTTACTTCGGTGCGCAGAAGGTCATCAACGCCTACTCTATATCTATGTATGTATGTAGTTTGTATGCATGTGGATTGTAAATGCAAATAACTGCTGTGTAGGAATGAAATACTGGCACTCACAAGTGAAGACAACCCGAAAAACTACTCGTTAAAGAACCTCCTGTTGACGAAAATTAAAAGCTTTTCTTTTCTTTTTTTTTTTTACTCGATGTTTACCCAACATAATATGCACTGCTTGGCTGCCTGCCACACAAAGGACATGCGAGCGTTTGTTTGTTCAGATTCACGAGACCGTGTAGACATACAACCAGCCAGCCAGCCAGCTAGCTAGCTTTCCAACCTGCTCATCAGTCTAACTGCTTCGTCACTGGCTCTGTGTGCGAGTACTAGCCTTTGTTTGCTTGTTTGCCTGTCTGTCTTCGCAGCGTTGGCATCTATTCCATGGCTCTGTGTCACGCTATGTTGATGCTTCTGCTTCTTCTTCTACTTCTGCTGGCGTGGCACTTTTTGATTATGATTTTTGCACGCCTATGCGCCTAAAAGCATATAACCTGTGAATGCCTTACATTTACAATTAATTCGGCTTCCTGCTGTTCGTATTTTTTCTTTACATGGTGTTTATTGCATTCAATCTTCACTTGTCACATTGTTTACTTTTTGGTGTGCGCGCCAGCATTTCAGCAACAACACATGAAGTAAGTTTTTTATTTAAGGGTTTTAGAAAAAAGAGTTTTAGTGCACAAAGCAGGAAAAAAGAAAACACCAATTATATACCTACCCACTGCTGTGTCTTTAGGTGAGTATTCACCTAACAGTTTATATGCATTTACATATAAGTATAATAAGTAAAATATTAACTACGAGTAACTATTTATATTTTGCGGTCTTGGCGTAACAAATGTCACTTCGGCACTCACCAAACCTTTTATGCTATTTTGGTTAACAACTTCCAGAGCTCTCTTTTAATTTCCTTCAATAAATGTGAACTTCCTTTATTTTTTACAGCTGCTACAGCACTGAAAAGTAATATCTCAGCAATTCACTTTAGCTAATTCCGTATTAGCGATTTTGTAAGCGCTGAATAGCAACCGTTGAATAGATACTTAAATTTCATTCGAACAATATTGAGATTTTATTTAGTAACATTACTGTAAGCTCTACATAATTACGAAAATGTTTTTCATATCATAGACCTTATCTTTTCAATACATCCTTCCGATCTGTAAACATTTATGGCCTATGAAAGCTATAGAGTTGAAAATTATACAGGATAATAAATATTTTCTATAACAATAACATCCATGACTCGACTCAGACTTTGATTCAAGATTTTTTTTAACAATTTAGCAGGTACTGATAGTTCAAATCAAACTGATCACTTGGCCAGGCAGATTATCTGCCCGAGTCGTCTTAACTTTTTCTGTTTCTATCAATCAATCAATCAATAACTGGCGCTATAACCGCCCAAGCGATTTTGGCTAATTCTGATAAAGCACACCACTAATTCCTTTTTTTTTGCTAACTGGCACCAACTTTAGACACCAAGTGAAGTCAAGTCCTTCTCCACCTCATCCTTCCCATGTAGAAGAGACCTTCCTTTTGGATTGCCCCCACCAGCGGGTACCGCGTTAACCCTAATCTCCTAATTTTAAAAAGTTACACATATCCTAAAGTGAGACTCTGAAGCTCATATAGAGAAAAGTGCTTAAAAACATAGTTTTGGTAATTTATTTTATATGTACAGATGAAGTAACGAATTCTAAAACGTTTTCAATCATATTTTTTTCATTTTTTAAAGAGTTTTAAATACATAACATTAAAAAATCTTGTTTATAAAGCAATTAAGGACAAATTATTCATTACATTTTTGACAAATTTTCGTAGTTGTAGAATGCTGGTTACAAATTTGTTTCTGCATTCTGGATATTTTCGTCGAACAAAGATGACAGCGCTTTCGTTTCAAGGTGGCAGAAGAACAGGGTTGCGAATCAGCAGGTGGTGGTATTACAGCTTTTATGGCTGCTTGTGTTTCGCAAATATTTGGCCGACTGTCTTTTTTGTATTTGTGACTCCACAAGGCTTTCTCCTAATTCCCGCAAAAACCAATATCTTTTGTTTTTCTTTTTTTCGTGCCACTCTGGATGAGTTTTTATCCAAATAATGCAGGCATTGCCTGCAGCATCAATTTAATTCATAAAAAAGGCAAGAGGCCATCTATTACATTTGCGCTTGATCATGTATTCGTGAATTAGTTGGTCAAATGTGTCTATCCGGCTTAGATGGCATATACTGAATAAAGGGACACCTAATACGGCAAGGCAGCAACTGTTCGTCAACAACAATGTTCCCCGTGGGCATATAATACTTTCCAAAGTTGTGATTAACTTTATCCCAAACAGAGCGTATAGGTGCTAATTTATTCGTTTGACGGCGGATACTTCGGGTAGACTTATTGTCAAAGCGTAAAAACCTTAAAAGTTCGTCAAAACGTTTAGCGCTCATAGTGGCTTTAAAAATTGTTATTCCATACAACTTGTCCCAGAATAACTTATAGCTTTGATTATTGGATTTCATATGGCCAGCTATGATTAAAAGTCCTATAAAAGTTCGTCTTTGTCTACCACGAGCCACAATTTTCCTAATTTTGAGTACACCGCAGATTCTTCTTCATTTGTATACCTTATAATTTCTTCACAAACTTCATCATTTATAAAGAGTTTGAAGCAATCAAGTACGTCTAATAAAGTTTCACCTGTATGAATAAATTCAGTTTTGTGCTCAGCTCTGCTGTTATAATTTTTACTTACCTGGAGGTAAAACAACTGCATCAACCTTTCCTTTAAGGATATTCGTTGATCTAATTTTAGATGAAGGTGGTGGAGACTTGCTCCAAATATTAGAATCTTTACCAATGTAGAAGTTGGGTTCATTGTCTTCCATATCTGCATTTTCGTTTTCATCCGAAATCTCATCTTCTTTAGATGCTTCAGTCATCTGTCCACTTCGGAATCATTATAATCATCATCATTGTTGTCACTGACTTCACCATCAGACTCATCTTCCGCTTCCCAATGCTCCAAAATTTCCTCCAACTCCTAATCATTCAACCGTTTTTTAGCCATCGTAAAACAAAATTTTTCCACAGTTATGTAATTACGTATTTATACAAATAAGAAATAACAGACTACAAGTATACACGTGGGCACAATCAACAAAACTGTAAAGAATTTGAATATGTATGTATATTTCTTCATCTGTTCTACTACGACTTTTTGCATTCAATGGATTCAAATTTTGCAACAGTTCAAAAATGCAGTGCCTACTATAACTTTCTGCATTTTACGAATTCAAATTTTCATCTAATTTAAATATGATAGGAATACTATGCACAGATTGAGTCCCTCAGGCTCACTTTAGGATTTACGTTACAATTTTGTACGATTGCAAAAAAATGGTAAAAATACGTACACAATCCAAAAAATAATAAATACACCATAATAATTACATTCAGTTGGAGGAATACCCAAAATTTCAAATCAAAATATTATTTGGTGCGGGAATAATCAATACTTAAAACTCAAAGTGAGACTCAAAGGCTCTCTTTAGGAGATTAGGGTTAAATACTTTCAGAGCTAGAATATTTTCTTCCCTTGGTGCAACATGACCTAGCCAACGCAGCCACTGAATCTTAACTCGCATTTCTATGTAACTGTCGTTTTAAAGCTCAACAACTCACCGTTCCATCGTCTGTGGTATTAGCTGGCGCAAGACGCAAGGGTTCCACAAATCTTTCGCAGAATGTTTCCCAGGCTTCTGCGCTATGCCGTAGCAAGGGATGGGTTTCACGGTTGGCATTATTATTAAAGTTTACGCTGGATTCCAAATAAATAAGGTCCTCGACTTTGTAAAAATTGTAACTGTTAACAGTGACACACCAGCTAAGGTGCGAATGCGCTTAATGTGTATTTGATGACAGGAGGTACTTCGTTTTACCCTCGGTCCCCTCCGGACCCATTCGCTTCGCTTCTTTAGCCAGCTGGAAAAGATAGAACTCACGGCGCGGTTGTTGCGGCAATGATGTCAATGTCATCGGCATACGCCGATAGTTCCACACTCTTATAAAAATGTTGCCTAACCGTTTTAATTCTTCAGCTTGTATTATCTTTTCCAACGTAATGTTAAAGAAGTCACACGAGAGGGTGTCACCTATCTGAAACCTTGTTTCGTAATAAACGGTTCTTTCAAATTCCCACTGAGCTGGTGGTGTTGCTCAGCGTCATTTTACATAGCCATATTAGTTTTGCAGGGGTACCAAATTCAATCATCGCGGCATATAGGCAACTTCTTCTCATTCTGTCGAAAGCTGGTTTAAATGCGGCGAAGGGATGATGTGTGCCTATCCTCTTCTCACAAGTCTTTTTCCATATTTGGCGTACTATGGATATCTGGTCGATGGTGGAGTTGACAGGTCTAAAGCCACACTTGCGAGGTCCAATCGACTTTCGTTCTATACAAAATTCCGCGGTAATTGGCGAATATTGCAGGATCGCCCTTCTTATGGATTGGGCAGAACACACTCAAATTCGAATCGGCGGACATACATTCATCCGCCTATATTCTGGATTTAGGCTGTGCATGCACCTTAACACCAGCTCTTCGCTACCATGCTTGAATTGTTCAGCTGGTAAGTAAGTGGCTTTGATGTTCCGTAGCCACGTTATTGTTATTCGAAATTTTTTAAGTTCGTAGCAATTTGGGGTTCGGGAACAAAATTTTCTCCGGCGACACGTTCGCTGCCACCATTTAGCAAAGTTGTTCTGGCAGGAAATTTCCTCGACCTCAAAACCTTCCGTAAGTCGCCGCTCCTTCTGATACAATTTTCGCGCACTTTTCCTGCCGGCTAGCATCTCAAGCTCTCCGTACACACATATTTTCGTATCTGTTTTTTCATCCAATAATACATCTTTCTTTTTTTTTCAACTCCCTGTAGCGTTCCCAAACAGCTCGCGTTACGCCCTGCGGAGACCAGTTGTTCTTTATGGCTCGCAGGAATCCAAGAACTTCCTCATCTTCGGTACGCAGAAAACGATAAATGTGCTGCCAATGCTCGCGAAGTTCGGTTTGCTGAGACGTGTGCATAGTCAGCAGGTATTAAAGTCGAGTGGTGAAGTTTGTTGCTGTCCGTTGCGATTGTAGAATTCCGTTGTCGGATTTTCTGTGAGCATTTACAAGATAACGCACGTTCTTTGATGCGCGGAGGCGTGCGAGCGTTTTGGCTGCGACAAGGTATTGACGCGAGTCATTGTTCGATTATCGCAGTGTACGTACGTCTAATACACTGAAAACATGCCATCCGTCTATCGCAATATGATCCATTTGGTTTCGCGTTTTTAGTTCTGAAGACAGCCACGTGGCTTGGTGGCTTTTCATGCTCTGAAACCTGGTGCTTCAGAGAGAGCTCCAGCAAAGTCGGTCACTCTCAGTCCGTTTGCGAAGGTTTCGTCGTGGATACCAAATTTGTAGACAGCGCTACCAAAAATCCCTTTCTTACCCACTCTGGTATTGAATTCGGCAAGCATGATTTTGATATTGCAAAACCCGTACACCACTTTTTATTTTTTAGCTTTTCCTTACGCTCTTAAGTATTTCACAAATGTACTTATTTGAAAAATATAAAGTGTATTGGAAACCATAAATTTACCTGCCATTCGTTACCATTGAACATTCGTTTTCTTACATCAACATCAACATCTAGCTTTGCTTTTCTCATTTTCAATTCACAAAAAAAGTATTTGCATAATTTTAAGTGCAATTCGTTAACTATCTCAGTTACGTTTTATGTAAATGTTAATACGTATTTACTTATGTAAAAGTATGTCCGTTCGGGTTTCAATTTCTGTTTAAGCCCATGCTATGGGATTTTTGCATATTTTATGAACGATAGTATTGAAAAACTTCAAGTTGCACAGTTTACGGCTTTCAGCGCTAAGCTGAATTTAAACTTAGCATCTTAAGGATGTACACAAACTTCATGGCCAAGAAAGTAGGACAAAAGGATAGAGGGGAAGTAGACAAGAAATAAACCGCATGCGCCTTAACTCTTGCATACGAAAATAAAGTCATTTCCGACTTAGCAAATGAAAAATTTAACGAGTCAAGAAGGAGAAGGAAATATTGACAGTTAAATACTTTCGATATTTTTTAATATTATTTTACAACTTTTTTTTTTCATTGTTCATGCCAAGTATATATATGTAGATATGTAGTAGATATGGATGTGTGTACGAAAGCGAATGAAAATGGAAAATACTTTTCCGAAAAAGTATTATTAAGTCGAATTTAAGAGGCACTGGATGAAATGAGAAGCAGTAAACAAATAATAAAAAAGGAACAAAAAAAAGAAAAACGTCAAGATACTTGCAAAATATTTAAAAGTTGAAATGAAACAAAAAAAATTAAGAAATTCAGCTTGCTAGCCTCGTATTTTGAAGGCTGCAAAGCAAACTGAAAATAAATATTTGATCGAATGCAGGCCACACCATCAGTTGCCAAAGCGACTTAACTTCAGGATGTTACATAAATTTTGCATCGATTTCGGATTACTTTACACACACAACCATCGAACTGTGGCAGTTTTTGCAGATATTCCTAAGCCCAAGCATAAAAAGTGCATATGTTTGTTTGTATGGCCATTTCTGTTGAGGCACATCGGTGCGACTTAAGGTGAACTTAGTATGTACATAGCGGCTGTGGTGGTGATTCGGCGAAGAAGAAATTACGTGACTTTTACTTTGCTCAAAGCGAAACCAGCTACTGAATATTCAAATGAACACAGACTCGTACAAGTTCATGAAGTTACCAGACAAATCGGTATAGAAATGGAAATATAAAATTTGTGAACATAGGGATTTACGTGCATATATTATATGTACATAGTATGTTAGTAAATTTGTACATATGTATGTATGTATGCCTGCATATTTGAGTATGTACTTATAAATACGTTTTGACTATATAAGACAAACTAGATGCTGTAACCTAGCAGAAATATTACCTAGCGTCTATATATGTATATTAAATATCAGTTTTCGTTGCGGCCTTGGCTTTTAGACCTTTGCTATATTGGTATTTGAAAATACTTTATACTATATAATAATCGTATATATACTTATAAACGTAGTATGTATTTGCATATTTAGTACGCGTAGTTATCTAACAAGCGTAGGTGGAGCGTACATCCCGTGGTAGTAAATTTAAAGTTGAAAAGATTTTCGGTGAAGTAAAAGTTAGCCGATAGAAGCACTACACACATTACCGATAAGCGTTGATAAGAGTACAAAAAAAAAAACAAACTACTTTACAAGTTTTGTTTACAACAGATTTTATGTTTACATTTGGTGGCTTGTTTCTACTAGAAACAAATAGATATGTAGACTATATAACCCATACATGTATATCCCATAATTATGCTTTCTCATATTGTGCTTTCTCATAATTTATTCATTAATTTAGTTCATATCTTATCTATATTTATACTAAGTTACATTTTTAAAGCTATTTATTTTCTGTTCGCAAATCACCAGAATCGCTGAACTAAGTTTCCTTTTTTGAAATTTCGGCCGTGGATTTTGCTTTGGCTCTATATTGTTTAAGGCATGACAAAATTTCGATACATGATGCTGTAGTCGAGTTAATGAAAACTACTACATATATTTTAAGACGAACCTCAGAGTGATCTAAAGCGCTGACTAGTCTTGACCGACCTTCTCTCAACCTAATGGTTGGGGTAGTAACCGGATCCTGCCGTATGGGCACATACGGGAAGAGATTGGGATGCCTAACTAACGATTTCTGCCGAAGTTGTAGGGACGAAGAGGAAGTGGAGAGCATCGAACACCATCTCTGCTGCTGTCCCGCCTTGGCCAAGACTCTAAACCAATTCCTAAATGGGTATTTTCTAAACTGTTTGGCCGACCTGAGCTCTGCAAGCATTCCCGATCTTCTGTGCTACGTAAGGCGCATTCGGTGGTTCACTTTCTAAGTGAAGGAAGAAGAAAACGTAATGACCCCCGCCAGCGGTATCACAACAGGCATTGTCAACGTACGTGCGCATCTGTGGACTTGCACGGTCGCCACCGCCATAACCTAACTTAATACATTTTTTGATTAATACACAGGTCACTGGTTACAGGTTTTTTGTGTTATTGGGTATTTCTATGACCATCACACAAGAAAAAAAATACTGATAGATTGCTTACAACTTATTTATTTTGACAAAAAACTACAAAAATTAATACACTATGTTGCCAAAATTCTTATTGAATACAACGAAATGATCTTATATAAAATTTCCTTGAATAAACGACTTGAGGTAGATCTCGTTGCAAACTCTAGCAGTAGTTTGCCATCATATGTGAGTCTTACCGCCCCTGATAACGCTCTTCTATTGCCCGAAGATCCGGATGGAATCTTTCACCCTGCTCCTTACTAAAATCATCCTGATTTGGTGGGAAGCAGAAAATGCATTATTAAATAAATATATTTTTGTGCTCATTTTGCACCCTAGCTCATTCGAGTTCCATATCACGAACTCAACAAGCTCCACGTGGTCGTCAGATTTCTTTTTGCCTATAACTTACTCATAAACGAATCAAATGAATTTCAAGCCTGGGATTCTATTTCAGTCATTGATTTGACAATATTAGAATATTTTACGAGTTGCCTAATCTGTGACTTATGAAAATACCACCTTTAAATTTTTCTGTACTTAATCTTTAAAATTTGTTCGAAAAAAACTTAAACATTATGTTTCATTATGGGGAGTTTAGGATGAAGTGGTAGGGTATGATGCGATGATGATATTAACACATGAAACAAGGGAACTTCGTGTATTCCCTTTGTTTACCCAAAGTAAAGTTAACAATTTCTTGATTAACATAAATTACCTGTTTGTGATCTTGGTACCTAATTTTTTCCATGACTTTAGAAATACTTGCGTATTCCTCTTTTAAAGTCACTGAGTGCGCAACCCATGCTTATTACTGTTATGAAGCAAACCACACTTTAAACCTCTTTTGCTGCTAGTTATGAAAAGAAGCCAGTCTATACATTGTTACCTTTTTAATCCCATCTCTTGCAAAATACAACCTACAGGGTGGCTGATGAATTTTGCTACATTAAGAAACTCAAATAATTTTTTTTCAGTGTATGGAATTCATTTTTCTTTTATTCATGTTAAAGCTCATTCAATTTTATTAAATATAGCTTAATTAGTTTTAAAAATAATGGAATTTAAATGCCCCCCCAGCTCGTTGATGCATGTGCGGCATCTTACCAAAAAGTTGTTCATTACTGCTTGGAGAGTTGAGACAGGAATAGCCGCAATTGTTTCTCGAATGGATTGCCTTAGTTCATTCAAATTTGTGAGTTTTGATTTGTAGACTTCCTGTTTGCAATAACCCCACAAGGAAAAGTCAGGTGCAGTAAGGTCAGGCGACCTGGGTGGCCAACGGAATGTGGAGTTTCTGGATATCAGCTTATTGGGAAATTTTCGTCGCAATTCTGTCATAACAGCACCATCTTGCTGAAACCACACAGAGTTGAAAGAAATTCTCATTCGGCGTAATTCTGGATAGAAAAACTCTCTCAACATGCTCAAGTAACGGTATCCAGTAACCGTAACGGTGTGACCGTTTTCTTCGAAGAAGTAGGACCCGACAATGCAGCGTGATGAAACTGCACACTACACTGTGACACGAAGTGGATGCAATTCCGTCTCATGGAGTATCTGTGGGTTGGTGGCTGTCCATATTCGACAATTTTGTTTGTTTATGTTGCTGTTTAAATCGAAATGGGCCTCGTCAGACATGAAAAGACAGTTCAACATGTTTCCATCCTCTTCCACCATTTGAAGCATCTTCTGGCAAAATTCCAAGCGAATCGGCAAGTCTGCAGCGTTCAGTTTGTTGGCCATTTGAATTTTATATGGGAATAAGTCCAAATCTTTGTGCATAATTGACTGTAATGACTGTCTGCTTATACCCATTTGAGCAGATAAGCTTCTTGTCGAAACACGTGGATTGTTTTGTATGGCAGCAGCTACAGCAGCGATTGTTTCCTCCGTTCGAACTGAAGGGTTTCGATGGCAAGGTCTTCTGTTGACTGTCCCATGCTCGGCAAAATTGTTTACAAGTCTCATTATGGTCCATCTGCTCGGAGGATTGCCGCCAAACGTGCGCCTATACTCTCTTTGAACCGAAACTACGGACTCCAGTGCGTGATAGCGGCGGACAATCCAAATTCTTGTTTCAGTGTCCCAGTTATCCATTTTTGTTAAATGTAAAAGTCAATCTGCAAAATAAAAAAAAAATTAACCAGATTCATTAAATAGAAAAAAAGTTATTTAATTTTTTTTTGGTAGCGGCTTTCATCAGCCACCCTGTATTTCGTTACAAAAAACTAAATAATTCTCTTGAGAAAAATACGGTAAAGGATTTTTTTTCTCTTAATTGTTTTTCCAAAATTTCAGAAGCTTCTTCCGGTAAGTTTAGATCTCTTGCTAAGTCATTTAGTTCTTTGTGATTAAATGCTTGTGGGCTGATGTGGTTTATTTATTTATGCAATACTTTCATAGGCAGTTATATTTTGAAGAGGTTTGCCACCTGCTTCAAAAGTCAAAATAAATTATACACGAGTTATATGAAATATTAACATATGAAGGTCAAATCATTTGTCTTGACGAGGAGAAGGTACAAACCTGTATTTTGGGAAGGGTTGCCACCAGTTTTAAAAGTCCATTTCAATTAAATTCTATGTACGTTATGTAAGGTATGAAAATATCGATGCTAAACTGTCGAATTCACTGAGGAGAAAGGTGGCTATAAAATATTGAAATGTGGGTGTCAGCGAAAACTAGGTGCATTTATATGAATTTTGATTAGATATGCAGTCTACAATTAATAAATAACAAAGACTGCTGAAGTTTAGTTCAGTTTCAATATAAATTTTTAACACAAATAGAAATTGATGCGATTTAAATTAATCTACATTTTTAAATAACGATGCAGTCTGAATTACTTAAATATTTGAAATTAAAATCTATCTAGCTCATCGGAAAGTTGCTTAAATATCGATTGCAATATTTCCAATAAAATGTCCAGGCTGGTATAAGTTAAAAATATAAGGTGCTGACAATAAGAAAAGGAACGTGAAAGTTAATAGAACTTTAAAAAAAATACACATCAAAACTAATTTACTACAATATATCATGCATTTGATTATGCTACTTTGTTCAAAACGCTGTTTCTTTAGCTATTAGCTTTCGTTTCTGTATATTTGTTTTTTTTTTTTAATTTTTTGCGTGCCAGTTTCACATATCAACGGCTTAGTCACATAATATATGTATACTTGTCGGTGCAAATAACTAAGCGCCATATTCAAGCTCACATTTACATCCTCTGGCACATGTCATTCGAGTTTATTCGACAGCTAAAGTAGATCGACATGTTTCTGCAGTTACTTTTCCTCATAGTGCTGCTAGTAAGCATACTCGGCAAATACTTACAAGAAAATTTGAATCCTTTTCTCCTATTTTGCTTCACTACCTTACTTCACTCTACCTACAGTAGGACGCATAGATTTACATGCTTGATAAAGTGGCTGTGTTTGTTGCCTGCTTTGGTTACACTGCTTTAGCTGCCCTGCCAGAAAAAGGCGGACAGTATAAAAATTTTACCAATATATAAAGTAGTTGGAAGTCAGCTGATTTGAAACCTGCAAAAAGTCTACCTATATGAACGGCAAATAATATTTCAAAAAATTGTATGTATATCTTTATAAAAAAATTTTCTTAATTATTATTTCGTAGATAAATACTAGCTATATAACTGTTTTTTTTTTTTAAATTATAATCTTAGAAGCAATTTTTTATAATTTTTGTTATTTTTCTGTTTTTTATTTTAGTTTTTTTTTTTTACATAAAGAAATTAAACTAAATCGAAAAAATTTTGAAAAAACGCTACACCCAAATAAAAAAAAAATATTGTATTTTGGCCAGCTATACCTCAGCATGTTTTTTACCCTCAAGCAGGCAAACCCGCTTTTAAGCGCCCAACAGTTAGACACATTAAAATTCATGGTAAGACACGTTTATTTAGTAATTGGTAATTTTTTTTTAAATCAATTGACTATGTAAAGAGCCATCGCAAAAAAAATTATCCGAATCGGTGCTCTCAATTCTTTGTCATATTTATTTAAAGTTGTGAAGTCAGAGCATGAGCGTTTAAAAATTGGTGCAGTATTTTTTCAAACTTTTTCTAAAGAACAGATAAAATGATAACAAAAAAAAAAACCACTTCCTTGTTTAAATAAAAATTACTGGTAAGTAAATATGATTTGATGTTTCGCAATGTGTCATAAATCATAAAGTCTTAAAATTTTAGATTTCAAAAGTTATGTTTCCGGATTGATTTAAAACAAATAATTAAAACTAAGCAATTTAGTAATTTTTAAATTCTATGGCTTTATGACTTGTGACACATTATCACAAATGAATCAACAAAATGTATTTTAATATAAAAATGGGATTTATTGTGATATGCTGACTGGAAGAGTCATACCTTCCATTCTACGTAGACCGCTTCTATGCGGTGTTGCAAGGGGCGGGCAAAACTTCGCTATTAAATTTGAATGCTCATGATAGTACGGTGATTCATAACTTTCCTAAAGAAAAAGGTTTACAAAACGCAATAAGTGAACTTCTGCAGAAGTCAATACTTTAACAGATGAATAAATCTGTGATTTGACGGCTGGATACCTGGAAGAGATTGAGTCAGATGTTGTAGACGAAGGTAAAGGTATCTTTTTTGAAAACAGCGATGATGGTGTTGACAATTCAGATTATCAGGCAGAAATCGAAGAGCTTGATTTTGAAAATAAAGATAGTACTCTAGTGGAAGACATTTCCGCCGAAGATGAAGCACAAATTGCACAATATGTTCAAATTTAAGACGCCGTAGTTATTCTGAATATCTTTCTCAATCAACCAATTAATCGTCTTAAAGACTAGCAACCTGAGTGATGAGAATATCAGTTGCAATACAGTGGTTACAACTCCAATGCACACATCATTATCAATAGAACTGTCATCTGCATTAGAAGTAGATAAATTGGCACCAACAGCAGGAATTGAAAGAGAGAGAATAGCAGCAACGGTAGTTCAACTGTTAAACAAGTCAATGAAACGGCCACGATTTCCACAACTATAGCACGACACACTAGGTTCCAAATTTCAAACAAATGCTCTCGGGTTTGTTGATAGTGCTATGGAAATAGACACTCAATGCAACGAACTTAAACAGATTTTGTGGCGTTAGGGAAACATGAAGGAAGATGGAGCCGTGTGTAGAAGTCCACGCAAGTGGGGAAAGTCTCTGATCGACATTCCTCTGGTCTGATTTTTCAGCATGTGATTCAATCAGCTTACAACTTCCGGGAGATTTCACCCAAGGGCCGTATGCGTAGCTCCCGAACTTCCATTTGGGAAGTGAGCTAAAGTGAGAAGGCGAACTTGGTGTGGCCACTACGAAGTTTTCGATTTAAGGACTCACCAGGGTTTTGCAGCGTCTGTTCATCGGTGGATGCAGCTGCGAGTGGGCGTCTGATTTGGAGCAAACGGCTCGCTAAGTATCCGCCACGTAAAAACAGGTGCTAATGAAAAATTGCAACAGAAAGCCTCGGATGCGGTCAAAATCGCTTATCACTGCGATAGCGCCAGTTAAATAACTAAGGGAAACATGCGGAAGCATGTAAATGAAATTGCAATTCCTAATAATTTTTCATTACCCGAAGAAATAGCATACTTGGATATGCCGTATAAGTGTTGCACGTTTTTCTTTACTGGCGATCTGTTTGATATTATTATTCATTATAGAAACCTGAATGCAAGGTCATGAGGTAACTCCAGTGAAGCAAACGATGACATCAAAGCGTTTCTATGAAATTCGAAGATACCTGTGTTTTAATGATTTCTCTAACATGCGAAAAGTGGGAGAGCCCGGATATGATACACAATTCAAATTTTGTTCAATTATTGATTAACTAAATCAACGGTTTGATATGGTTCCGAAAACGCCACGTTTGTGGGTAGACGGTAGACGAGCAAATGTATGTTCCTAAGGTGCATTCATATTATCGACAATATCAGCCTAATAATATACACAAATGGGGAATAAATTTTTCCTTTTCCGATAATATTATTCCATTCATGGTTATCCAAATTTAAAAGCTACATCTAATGTTGCTACTCGACTAGCGGCTATAGTGAATCATGTAATTTATTTTGATAATTTTTAAACTTAATTACCGTTTTTGGTCTTATTGAAGGGCAGAGGTATAATTTCTCTTGGAACTATCAAACGTGAAAAAATTCCCAATTGTAAATTTTTCTCGATGTAAAAGTAGTTTATACAAATAATTTTTTACCATCGTAATTCTCAGTAAAAGCATTCACCCTGCTTGAGATTTAACAAATTCCAACAAGTTTTATGCCGCTAAACGCACATTCATTGTACTTAGAACAAGATACCAAAAAAAACCCAAAATTTCCGTCATCTCAAAATCCTACCCATAAAAAAAAGTTTTGGTTTGAGCTCAGAAGGTTCATACTAACCTTCCCTATACTTGGTTTTTTTGAAATTTTTTGTCATAAACCAGCGTAATTGAACAAGAACTCGACACTCACAATCCGTTCGAGAATTGATATAATTCTTTTTCATTTGTTCAAAATTCATTTTTGTTTATACGAAAAAATAAAAATTTTATAGTTACTCCTACATACATATTTTTCAAAAATTGAAAACGAACAGGTTTGACTATAGCTATTTGGTAATTAGGATAGTTTTAAAACACTTTGAAAGAGAAAAAAAGGAAAAGAAATTCTAAATAGTTCGGGGAAAAACATTTTATTGCAGTTGGAAAAAAAACTAATTTTCATATTCTTTCTCTCAAAAATATTTAGAAGTACAAAGTACAACACTTTTTAAAATCCTTGTAAATTAATTCGATTTCCGACAGGGTCTTCATTTTCTGGTATTTACTATTCTTTTTTTTTACTTTTTCCTGCGATTTGTTGTTAAATCCTTGTCTAACTATGTAATTGTGTGCGTGTTCTAGATTTTACCGGTGCGTTAAATCTTTTGAGACTTCCTACTTTTTTTTGTTTTTGTTTTGTAAATGGTATGGATGCTTTGCTTTCGTCCTATTCGCCACATGTCTATGTCGCTGTAGATAAAAGTTTCCTTATACTACTTAAGTAAATGCACATGCATTCATACTCGTAGATGATGTAACTGAAATCATGTGGATGCTTGCCACTCAATATTGTTGTAGCTTTAGTAGCTGTTAGCTGTTTTAGTTACCATTGCCAAGTGTAAGATATGGTCTGTCGAAAAGTTTTTCATACTTTGTGTTTTGTATTTTTCTAACTTTTCTACACAGTAAAAAGTACAATTTGTCAATGTCTTTTACACTGTACAAAAACAAAATCAGCATATAATTATTTAATACTTTTGTAGATCTACCTGAAAAAACATTCGGAGTATTATTTGGAAAGGTTAGTTCGATTTTTTTTTTCAAAAAGGGGGAACAAAGGGAGATCGAACTAAAATATGTGGGAAATTCTGCACAAAATTTGGCACCAAATTTTTTTCGCATGAATATTTTTGTGTTGTTATACAGGCGAAAATGCTCGATACACATTTTTTCTATATCAATATGTTATCTAATGGAGTTATACAAATTTTCACGGAAGATGAAATGTGTGATGTTTTCTCAACTTTTAAAAGAATTCTATTAAAATTAAGCTTAATTGATGATTTAAAAACAAAAATCGAAACATTTGTATTGTTTTTTTCCATTATTTTATTGGCAAATAACAAAGCCAGGAGCTTTTGAATCGCGTTTTATGAAATTCGCCCGTAATAAATTCCACTTCGAAATAGCAGGTGAAATACTAACTTGGAAATTACAACTTTGTGTTCTGTTTGCAAAGTGTGAAATTGAGATAAGATTAAAATAATAACTTAATTATTTAGGTTCGCTGTTTTCATCAAAATGGGACACTTTTAGGTAACTCTATAGCAATGCGACTTTAGTGCGGGGAAAGATGAAATCAACGGATAACTAGGAGAGATACTTGAGAGGCAGTTCCAATCCCTTGGAGCTAGCTGAAGCTTTGTAGGTGTAATAAAATTTATGGAAAATACTCATGCTCATACTTTCAAATTATTATAAATGCTTTTTAGTATTTATATTAAAAAAAAACTGCTTTTGTTTTGGAAATATGGCAACTTTTTTTTTGGAAACGTGACAACTCTTTTCAGTGAGCAACTTCTAAAAAAAAAACTCCAGTATTGTAACGCTTCATTTATCTTATAAATTTAGTCGAATTTAAATTTTTCTACTCTACGAATATATTTCAGCAAACGAGCCTCCTTAAATGTTTTTCCTTTGACACCAGTATACAAAAACTTCCATTACCTTACCAATTAAATTGAATCAACGGTCATTGAGGGGTGGCAACACTCATCGAACAGATTTTGTATAAATTCTTTCATTTCAGAGTCATGCTGTTACGTTTTTAAGTATTTTTGAGACTGTATTCTTTAAATCTCATTACCTGTACTTGTCTTAACTTTATAATTTAATTTAATTTACTATTTTAAGCAGGTGGCAACCCTCTGCATAAGTATTTTCAAAATAAAGTAGGTGTCAAAGGTTATTTGCAAATTGTATTAAATGGACTTGATTTAACTTATTATAATTTTGATACATTTTTTAGACAGGTCATAACTGTCTCTAATTTTTTTTTGTTTTGCTTAACTTAATTTGCATTTAACTAGGTGGCAACCTTGTTTAAAATAATTTACTGAGCCTTGCATCTTAATGCAGTTGGATTTGGTTTAACATATTTTAATTTTGATTAATTTTTTAAACAGCTGGCAACCCTCCACAAAAGTATTTTTTAAATTAAGTTCCCTCAAAACTTCTAGTTTGGCACTCATATTGTAAAATGTGATTTATTTTTTTAAACTCTCTTTATTTTCATTTAAAAAAGGTGGCAACGTTCTTTTAAAATATTTGGCATTGTTATGCCTCTTTCATTTGATACACATATTTCAATATTTGATTTCGATAATTGCCTTAATTACATTCAACCTATTTCGCAGGTGGCAACTCCCTATAAAAGTCAGGTTTATGATAACCTATATAACGAACTACATATGTGCCAGATCTTATCGGGATCTATCTTGTTATAGAACAATATGTAATTTAACTTATTTATTTAATTGACTATAAGTTTTTTTTTAACAGGTGGCAACTTTTATTGCCTATGCTTTAGCGCAGGGGGTAGGCTATTTGTGTATTAAATTTTGTACAATTCCGTGCCTCTCAAATTTAAGTAAAAAAATCCACTGAGTTACCGATAGATCTAAACAGGAAAATTTCATCAAAATTTATATAGAAGGAAAAGTGCGAAATAAAACACAGGATAAGGGCTGACAATATATATTTATGTTATACTTCAGATCATTCAACACAGCAGAATGATTTATGTTCAACTAACATTTTCACAAATTTTCTACAAAAGTTGAAGTTTATTTTGCAGTAAAGGCAATCTGGTCTTTGTTTTAATTTCAGGAAGTAAAAGTTTCACTGTAGCTGTCTGTGCTAGATGCTCAAATGTATCTACTATTTAAATGTAAGCAAAAATTATACGTGTGCAAATGTCGGTTTACATACCTACCTATAGTTGTATCAGAGCATATCTACAGACATAAATAAAGGATTGTGAAAACCTCAACTTAACTCCTAAATCACATCTACTCATTTACATACATACATTTATATATGATATTTCTATACATATATATATAAATATCTACACATGTAAATGTAACTTTGCTTACCTTGAAAACTTTCTTCCAACTACCACTGCCACTCAGAGACTACTCATACGCCGTGTATGTCAAAGGCTTAATATGGCAAACTACTGTTGCAAATGTGTGAGTCCATGTTCTTGGATGAATGAGTAGATTTATGTTCACACACATTGACTTCGTGTTGGGTTACGGAAATAAGGCAACACTGTTTTTTTTTTTTTTTTTTTTGTTTAGAAAACGAAAAAAAGTGGCATTTGATAAGAAAATCCTTTACTCTTTTCTCATTCCCTTAGCGCAATTTTGATTTACTTCCTTTTTGGCTAAAGTACACGCGCTGATTGACTGCGGCAGTTTTGTTACATCCAATTTATATATGGTGTATATCTACTATATGTATTTTCAAAACGTGACTTTACCGCAATTTCGTATTATTTTGAAACTTTTCGTGTCACGTAATATTGCTTGGTTTGTACTTTTTTTAAATTCCTTTAACTTACTTTCTTCGTATGCAATGTAAAGGGTGGTTAAATTTTAAGGGCCGATGTTGATTTTGAATAAAACACAAATTATTTTGGAAATCATTGTAATTTCTTTTTATTATGATAATATGGTGTGGTTCAATTATGTATAAAACAAAATATCGGCCAAATGTCCACCGCGACTTCGACGGCACACCTCCATCCGATGGTCCAAATTTTCGATGACGCTGAGGCATAATTGAGGTTCTATGCCGTTTATGTGCCGAATTATCTCATCATTTAGCTCTTGAATTGTTGCTGGCTTATCGACGTACACCTTTTCTTTCAAATAACCCCAAAGAAAGTAGTCCAACGATGTCAAATCACATGATCTTGGTGGCCAATTGACAGCGTCACTACGTGAGATAACACGGCCATTGAATTTGTCGCGCAACAGAGCCATTGCTTCGTTGGCTGTGTGGCCAGTGGCACCATCCTGTTGGAACCACATATCGTCCATTGAGAAATGTCAAATGAAATGCAGAAAAAACTTGACGTTTAGGTGTGGTTCACATTCAACATCGGCCCATAGATCGCAGAAGGATAAAAAAATGATTTTTATGCTTGTCATAAGTTTAAATGTTTAGGTTTTCTAAGTGAGCAAATTTCATGGTCTTAAATGTTTGAACACAATTTCTGGCGCATGGCCACGTCGACACACAAGATAACCTTAAACTTTTTAATATTGTAGTGGATTTTTGGAATGCTAAATACGTTTGCCAACCAATTTTGAAAAATTTATTTTTATAATGCATAATATTCGTGATTAAAATTTACAAAAATTTGTATCTCGAAAACTATTTGTCCTACATGAAAAGGAAAATTAGAAAAAATTTCCAATTTTTGTATTAATAAAAATATTTTTTTTTTAATTTGAACTTTCCTTATAACGAAGTGAAATTTTGGAAAAGATGTTATTTGCTTTTTCAGAGATAAAAAATTAAATAAATATAGCGTTGCCATATGGAAATCTTTAATTGTGTGGTTTGATTTTAATCACTCTATTTTAAGTTTATGACCTTTCTCGGGTTTTCTGCTTTAAATATGCCAACTTATAAGATTTGCTGTACAACCTTTGAACTTTTCAACAAAACTGTAAAAGGAAAATCATCTCGAGAATAACTGAATTATGTAAGTAAATATTCCCGAATATTGAAAAATATATATATCATATTAATATCAAAGAAAAAGTATCTGCCAAAGATCGATTTTATAAGTAACGAAATTCATGTGTGAGTTCCCCTATTCCACATGCAAGTGGATTTTATCCGGATTATATACTGAAAGATGATCGACGGAAATAATCAATTTTGTAATTAAAAAAAAATTAAAACTGCATTAACTTCCTGGAACTACAAAAATAATTTGATGTTTCATACAAATTCGGCATGCAAGCCAAAAATTTACAATCTGAATATGATTTCGGATCATAGCCACTTACAAAATAGTTTAAAAATAGGTGAACTAGTGGCAGTGACCGAACTTCGGCTGCGGGGAATTTTGTACTAACCTTTTTCAATTCCAACTAACTTAAAAAAATTTATAAATTTAACTTTTAATATGTTTCCTTTTGATAAAAGTCAAAGCAGTACTTGGGATTAAAATTAACCGATATGATTTGCACTAAAGAAATGATTCATTAAATAAATAATTCGATATTTTGTAACGATTGATCTTGAAAAAAATTGCTTAAATATATATGTGTGCTCCGCGATAGAGTGTGTTCCGATAGGATAGCAAGTGGAAATACCAATGGCCACATTTTTTACATTATAATATAATTTTTTTAAATTTGGAGAAAACAAATTACAAATCTCATCTTAAGTGTTATTTTTCGTTATTCATATATTTAGTTTTTGTTTCTTATTGTTTTCTTTTTTAACACAACAATATATACATACGTATGTATGTTTATGTGATGAACTAACATGGATGTAATTTGATAACAATATTTAAAAAATTTAAATGTATTTACACATACATTGATTATTAATTATTTTAGATCTTAAAAATGATCGGTTTGTGCTCGGCTTATACCAAAATTTATTTTTTAGTTACACAAAAATCTGATATTTTTTTTAAATTTTGCATAAATTATATTTCTTGTTAGACTACAAGATAAATTTCTTAAAAATGCATTTATTTTATATTTAAAATTCCCTATAGCTTCAATCTTGCAAAATAAAAAAAAAATTGTTGTTATATTTGTTAAACTACAAGGTTTCAGAAAACTGCTGAAAAAATAATTGTCTGATTTTTCATTGAAAATTTTAAGAATAATATTAGCTATTATTATGATACTAACTTTATACATTTTTTTTCTCACCTGTTCTCTTTTTGCAGATATTTGCCAAGTACTTCCGGTTGGGACAAATTGAAGTTAAGGTAAGATTCCATTTTTATATTGGTTGCTCATTTATGGAGTTGTATATTTACGCATTTAATATTGGCATTTGTAAATTTAAAAAGAGGCAGCGAACTCTTATATCTTAGCTTCAGCAAAAGGTTTGGCTTGCAAAATATTTTTCAATTTTCGATACCATTGGATTAAAAATGGCTAGCATTTTTTACGCACAGGATGCCACTTTATTATTCCTATCGGCAATCACGTGATTATGTTAAAAATCGAGCTAAGTATTTTTGGTTATTTGGATAACTTTTGTAGATATTTGCAATTTACCACTATTCAGCTGACACTTAATGACCGTTACCTTACGAACTGCTAATATTGAATATCGAAAATGTAGGCTAATAAAATTCCTCATCAACGATATATGTACCGTAAACCGTTTTACCAGCAAAACTAATAATTGAATGAGAAAAAATAAGAATAAGTTTTAGTTCGTTCTTCACGAAATTTTTATTAACGAATAAATTTTCATTCATCATTTAGACAATTGTAAGTAACGAATTTTACAATAATTTTTAATAACAAATACATTTTTAATATTCATCTAAGTAATTTTTAATAACGAATAAATTATCATTCACCATAGAAATGATTTTAAATTATGAATATATTTTCATTCATCATTCAAATAATTTTGAAAAGCGAATAGATTTTCACTCATCATTTATACAATTTTGAATAACAAATTTTAAATAACTTTTAAAAACAAATAAACTTTCATTCACCATAGAAATAATTTTAAATAATGAAAAGATTTTTATTCATGTCTTTCATATAATGTTGAATACCGTATAGATTTTCATTTACCATACAAAATAATTTTGAATAAAAAAGTTATTCAGCCATGCATGAAGATTAACTACCTGTAACACTTACTACCCCCATAAGATCCAAGGGAAATTTCATATAGCACGTTTGGAAGTATTTGAGGTAGGTTCCTCTAATCTTATTTTACACAAGAGTTAATAGAAAAGGGCGTTGCAACACCCGTATATATTAATTTTTTTTACATAATTGTAATAATAATTTAGAGCTTACGAGTATATCATAGCTCGATTTTTTGACCGAATTTCCCTACAATTTGTACTTTTTACTAAAAATTCCTTTATATATTCGTATTAAAGTGCAAGATGAGTCACGGGAGGAAACCGCTGTTGTAGGCTAGTGCCCAATAAATGATAATATTATAGTGCATATCATTTCCTTTACCCCACTGAATTGCGCTATTAAAATTTCATATCTAATATACCCATTCTAAGTGCACAATCTGATAGCTCCAACGCTACTAAACATTCGAGCATTTCATGTAAACTGCAGCTACTATAGCGGGCAGGTTTGAAATTCAACAACAACTATTGTGAGTATTATATACATAATATACTAACAAAATATATATTACTTCACTCAAATTGCGCTAAAAATAGTAGTTATCTTCCCATTCATTCATTCAATCCTTTGTTCTTACTGCTCCCGTACGTCGCACTCTCGTGCTCCAAATATGACATACTTATATAAAGGAATACTAAAATTCGGCAGGCACATCATTTCACACAGGATATAAAGTAACGAAGACTAGCGTGAAGAATCTCTGAACTTTACGGATATTTTATTGTTTCCACCACTCGCTATGATGGCTTTGCACAAACAATGATGGCGAGTAAATGATAGTAATAGACACTGTGCCAGTTGATGATGTTTACACTCTCTGAAAATGAAACAGCAACAATGCTAGCGAAAATCACAACTTGAAGTTGCAGGTGAGCAAAAGAGCTTAATGCCCCAGTCATCGCAAGTGGAGTTTCATAGATGTGGCAAGAAATCATAAAGCAACAATCATGAAGCTTGAAAATTGTGTGATGAGTAAAAATGGCTGTCATTCACTGTAGTACTGATCTATTCTGCTTAAGGTGATGGAAAGTAAACGCTTGAATTCCGCGCTTTCTTTTTGCCAATCATTCTACAGTGATTTGGCAACTTTTCCAGAATTATGTATACTTTTCTGCGTTGTGGTGCTTAGTTTTACGTGCAAATTTTTGTATGTACATTAGGGATGGTTGGCCCGGGATCATTCGCTAACAATAACGGGATTTTCGATTTTCCGTAATTTAAATAGGATTTTGTTTAGAAATTTTTCTGATGTGTTTTGTAGCCCATTAAGCTTTATATTATGAAAGCTAAGAAGTCCGCTCGAAATCGCTGCAAACTATTGCTGGATTTTAGGCATTTTTGTTTATTTTTTTTTCCTTTTTTCGTGAAATAACATGGGAAATTTTTACTTAAATAAATGGAAATTTTCTCGAAATTTTCAAAGTATGGACTTTTGAATTTTACAATTTTACTTGAACAAGAAAGCATAGGTTTTGAAATAAAAATAATAACTTTTGGATGCTCAGAGAATATTATGATTTTGATACAAAATTGACACTAAAGATAAACATTGATTGTAAAAAGTATTCGTTATCGACCATTATGGCTTTGTGAATGGAATTCGTGACATTTGTCAATAAAAATTAAAATAGTAAATAGTGAAAAATTGCATATTTATCAACTGTTGAGTCAAAAGAAAAATAACAAAATATACCATAGTTATTGGCTATCAGTCAACAAACGGACTCTTCGAGGTACCGAAAAAAAATCAACCGAAACCTCTTGAACATCAATCGTGACATCCCCATGTATATTCAGGCAAGCTAAACCGTTCAGCCGATCTTCAGTCATAGTTGATCGAAGATACGTCTTCAGACGACGTAACGTTGAGTAGGAGCGTTCATTCGTCGCCGTAGTTACGGGCGAAATTTGTTGAACATTTTGAAAAGCCTCTGCGTTGCAAATGTCAAGTGCTTCAAGGGAATTGTTGATTTCCTCCCTAGCAATGCGTCGTCGGCAAAGTTGAGCTTCAGCAATCCATATTTCACTGAAATTGTCCTGCAGAAACGCAGAGTATGATTTGAATAATTCAACACATGACTTTTCATCAAAAAATTTCATCTTGTTTGGAAATAGGCAGGCGAAATTCGATAAAATATTCCGTTGATTCAAAAATCGATCTTGTAAATGAGTGATAAAAGTATCTAGGTAAGGTATGTAAATGGGGATTCGATAGTAATCTTCGACGGAATCAGCTGGTGCGTTGGAGCGCTCAGTTTGTTTCGAAGCAAATCTTGGCTTCCGCAACTCAAAGTCATGTTCTTCGTTAATTTTTGTCACATTTTCAAAAATTTCTCTGAAAATCCTCTGCAAGGTGCTGATTTTTTGTTAACTTTTGTATAACTCGACTGAGAGACAACGTTAAGGAATGTACTGAGCTCAGGATTGCCATGCACATCTGAAAATTGATCTCCAAATTTTAATATGATTCTCAAGGTGCCAATGTTTTTATAATTGCTACAGAACAGCAACCCAGGTGAAAAAAGTAGATCTACATTAAATTTAAATATTTATTAATTAATATTTAATTAATATAAAAATAATATTCCATTTTTTTTATTTAATATATAAAAATAATCTTCATTTTATAATTTATTGTTATTTAAATTATTTAATAATTAATATTTAATTAATATAAATATCATATTTCATTTTTTTTATAAATAAATTTTTTATAAAATTAAATATTTAAATTTTATTTAGATTATCTAAATAATTAAAAAAAAAAACTATCTCAATTTTTTTATAATTAAATAATTTAATAAAATTTATAAATAAAAATTTTTTTATAGTTATAAAAGTTTAATAATATAAAATTTATTCCATCTTTTTTAAAAAAATATATTAAAATAAAAATTTAAAATATAATTGCAAATTATTTATTAAATTTAACTAAATTAAAATAATAGGGGATTTATATTTAGTATTTAATAACTTAAGAATAATTATATTAATTAATATTTATTTTTGTTAATTTATAAATAATTTTATTTGTAATTATGTAATTATTTCAGGATTTTAGTATAAATTAATTTTATTTTTAGCAAATTTGTTTATATTTATTTTATCTAATGTTAATTTTAAAGTTAAATAATAGGGGTATTTAACTTAAATTAATAATTATTAAAATAATTATTAATTTATTTTTTTTTAAATTTTCATTAAGAAAATTTAAAAACTAGTTTTATGAGGAGGAATTTACTTTTATAAAATTATTTTATTTGTAATTATTTATTTTTTATTAATACTATAAAAATTTGATAATATAATATATAATAAATAATTTATATTTTTTAAAATTTTAACTTCAATATTATTAAATTTAAAGTAGATCTTTACTGTTGACATTTGTGTACATAGATGTTCATTTTAAACAGATCTGCATTAGGTCTACAGACTCTTACATACTGCATTATTCCACTTTAGGCCCCTTCCACAATTCGGAAATTTCACGCACAATATTAAAACCCGAAAACCAATTTGGGGGTGTTTGCGTGTCTATACCGTTGGACAAATACAGGGTAGTCATAATTATTTACACACAGCTGAAATTATCACACTGGTTATTGGAAAGTCTTTGGTGGTTGTTGTTTAACACCTGAATTGAAAAATGTAGCTGTTGTTAAATTCTTTGTAGTATGGAAAGACACCTAGGGCAAATTCAAAAGAAACAACGGTACATGTACACACATACTTTTACATTGATATGTCGCTACCTCAGTGTGTGTGTATGTTTGTTATTTCTCAAATAAACATTATGTTGTGACTTTGTTATGCGATATCAACACGACCTTCGCTACGCGATTTAAAAAAATCACTCTCATGCGGCTAAAGAAGTTTTACTTCAACAAAGTGATATAAGTGTTGTGCGTTGATTTTCTTTCAATTGCTATGGGTCGAACAGGAATCACTTGATGGTGTTATTGTTGTACAACTCCCAGCGTTATTGTTCAAATAAGTTTTACTATTATTACTTACCTTACCGTGTGACTTCTAACTGCAGTAAATGCTGCTTTGCTGTTGCCACTTCAGCACACGACCCTCCAAGTCAACTCCACACTATTATAGCAAAAAACAAGTACAACTATTGTTATGGCAGGTCCCTGTGAAACTTTTGTGACCACAGACTGAAGGAAAAGATGGAAACGATAGTGGCCATGTTGATTATGACTATGTGTATTGAAAAGCATTCTTTATTTCTTTATTTCTTTTGTGTACCTCCAGTACACTTTCAATCATTACACCCGCCCCCTCTTGCCAGCTATGATGACTTTGACGTTTGTGGAAAAATCAGTATTTTTTTCGCACTTTTCTACAAAGTTGCTAACATTTCTCCTCCTAGCTGATTTTCTCCCTTCTATGCACTGTTCGTCTCCAGTTTTGTAGCTGATATTGCAGTTGACATGCAATAAGTACAAAACCATCATCATCATCACCATCATCACTGGTTTAGAACGCAATCTGCAGCAACAGCGACAACAACAACAACAACAACAACAACAACAACACAATATACTTAGTATCAGCTCTCAACTGCCAGTAGCGGTGAAGGTTCGAAAACAGTTTCACTGTAACTTTGATTACTTTTTAATTAATTTAAGCGATTTTTGCGCAAAAAAAAAAGAAAAATAAAATAAAAAATAAAACGTGAATGCTAGTACATAATAAGAGATTGAGTACAGTGTAATGAAAAAGTGTGCGAAAATTGCGCTTAGTGCGCGACAACTGGGTAAATATTAAATGACAGCAACTTTGTAATTGATTGGTAGTTGTCGATGATTTGGAGGTGTTTTAAGTAAATAGATTTTCCAAAGTTACTTAAGTTGAAGCTCTGGACAAATTCATCTTTTTTTCATCTTACAAAATCGCAAAATATCGGGCAAGTGATTGCAAAGTATTTACTAATTCGTTGACATTATTATATTTACTATTCAAGAATTGAAAAAATATTTAATTCATAGAAATGTCACTGGTACTCGTAAACGATTAAGGAAAACTCATTTAGTTTTTTTTTTAGGTAGTAGTAGTAGAAACAAACCATTTTCTTTATTCAAATCAAACCAAATTTTACTAATAGCGATTGTCCCTCGGCAGGCAATGACAAATCTCCGAATGTATTACTGCTATGAAAAAATGTCATCTGCCATTTGGAGTCGGAGGAAAACTGTATGATGTAAGCGCCTATTCTTCACAATACAATATTCTTCTTTTTATTTGGCTACATCAGTTTGGCCGTATCGGTCAAGCAAAAAAATTCAACCATCTCTTCTCTTCTGTGCGAGGTTTCGCAAGTTATCCACATCAAGAATATACCGCAGTTGGTTCCGCCATTGCGTTCGTGGACAAGTTGATTTCGTTGCCACCCATTTTGGCCGGGTTGATTAGTCTTTTTACCGCAGCAGCATCATCCATGCGTACGTCACGTCCCAACCAGCCCGAGTGTAGATTTTTTATGCGTTTGATTATGCCCAGGTTATTACTGAGCTGGCATAGCTATAGTCATCTATTTTTTTAGTACATGCTAACAGAGCCGTAAATATAACGTTGATTAGTTATCTGAAAGGCTCGGAAATTATGAGAGATTTCTAGAAAGAGATTTTTGTAGATCAGGAGAGGGTACTGGTTGGCAAAAATTCCGCATGATTCAAATTATTGCGCTTAAAATCCGCATCATTGATCGCCTTGGCTGAGCGGAGTGACATCTACAACGTCCCCAGATATTGGTCTGACCTGGTTTTCATCAAACGCGCCACCATTGCTGCCCCCTCTTTATCTCAAGAGTACTCTGAATCTCTTTTACCAGATTTCCATCTTTGCTTTAGGGGAATTTGCATCAGCCTTGATTTGAACCCGATACCCACCGAATGAAGCGCACACATGCTACACACTCGGCTACGGCGGCCGCGAATATTTCAATTTAAATAAATGCAAGAAAATCAGTATAACATTCCTACACACTTTAGTTTCTAAGAAGTTAAATTTTATAGGATTTTAAACCGAGTTACAGCTTTATCTGGAACGAGAGCGTATGTGACAGCGATCGCTCATTTGGCAGCTATGCTGCGAGACGACACGGCAGCTCGATGTGTGGTACCTGGTCAAGCTGATGCGACAGTAGTCATGCTTATTCATTCTTCTACCTCCGGCTAAACTGATGATGTACACCATAGTTGGGAAAAACGTGCTCGCATTTAGATTTAACGAAAGCCACATCATGATCTACTGCTGATTTAGTTTTCCAAATTTATAGCACGCTCGTCATTTTTTGTGTGGGAAATGTACAAAAAAAGACCCAAAGGAAAAAGTAGCTTGTTCTTACTCAATTTTCTTTTATGTAGACGATTTCAAGTAATCATTTTTTTTTTAAATAAGAATATATCAGTTCTCATGCTATGTGAAAATTGAAAAATAATTTTAATACAAAATCTTCAGCATGAAGATTATAAAACCACAAAAATGGGACGGTATTTGTATACCCATCTATGATGTAGATGCTTCAGTTTTCTTAAAACGGTTGACAAGTGAGATGTTTTCCGCACCGAGTTCTCAGTAAAGTACCTATTGTGAGAGCTAGAGTATCATTAGCATCATTTGAGAGAGGGATTAAGGTCTCGAATTTAAAATTGCCTCAATCCGGTATAAGAGCGCGGAGAACTTTTTGTTGTTGAATTTATGCCAGCTGCCCGTTTTAAGCGGATTTGAAGCTTTGAATAAATAAATGGAAATTTCTTTTAAAGATTCTAAAAAGTTCCACGATTATGGCTCCATTGTCGCTCATAATCTTGCGGATCAGGCTTCAGTGAAAGCCGAACCTTGAAAATACATTACGAATTGTTTCAATTGTAAGATTGGAACAGCAAACCAAAATCGTAAGCTAAATTTTGAGAAAGGGTCACTGTTTTCAGGTTCTGCATATGGGAAAACTACTAAGCAAACTCTACTCTTCATAATATAATGAAGTCATTTCGCTCACTTCTTTCCAATGAAAATTGGAAGCTAAATTGTATGATGCAAATCTCAGCTACGACATTTTTGTACACAAAACCTACGGCTTTATGAAAGACGTTTTGCTTCAATAAATATTCGATTTGTTTTTCAAACGCCAAGCCTGTCAGCCGCATGATCTACAAACATGAACATAAATTTACAGAGCTTAATTTATCGATACTTCTGAAAACTTGAAGCAGAATGGTCAAGTCTGTATGTTTGTGTTCATACTTATTAAGATAGCTAATAGCAAAAAAAGAAAAAATCTCCTCATTTGTGCTTATCTGGCAAGTCATCTACAAAGCAAGCAAAATTACAATAAAAGAGCAACAAATGTGACGAGGCATTAAAATTGTATAATTTTGCTTAACATGCAAAAACGCAATAACGGCAAATGTGCGTGTGTGTTAAGCCGGAAAAAAACCTGTAACCTGAAGAAGAGGAAAAAACAAAGCGGAAAGGTAAACGAGAAAACAACTTGAAGGAGATGACTAATGAAAATACCTACATACATACATACACATTTATTTATTATATTCATAAGTGGTGGATTTTTAAAAACAGGTCATGAAAATGTGAACGGTAAAGCAACAATAATGGATATGGGAGCTACATCTTCACTGCCTTCGTGATTTTTCGTTTTTTTTTTTCAAAATTATAATATAGATGTTAGTCTACAAGTTTATCAGCTCTGCATTTTTGCAATTTTGCAATTCATTTATGTATTAATCTGAAGCTATCTAAAAAAAAAGGTCCTGTATTTCCACGTGAATCAAAAATTGAGCAAACTTTCTTATTTTTAACAGAATATCTTTTCAGATAAGCAAAAATCACTAAAACCGCGTTTAGGCATTGAAATGTTAAGTACGGAGGTTTTGCTATAACAACCATCCGTTCATTTTTGAAAAAATTTGCTTTGTGTATTGTTTTTAACATAGAAAGTACGGAAGGGAATTGGTAAGGTCACATGATTTATTTAGCAGCCATTAATAATATGTGTGCGTCCACGTGAAGAGGGCCCACTGCGGCGGTATTAGAGTTATGCATATAGGCGTCTTTCTGATTGATTTCCGAACATTTTGAGACAAAAAGGAGAATTGAGGGAAATATAGAACTTTGAAGGTGAATATCCGAAAAACGACTAATTGAGAAAAATCAATTTGAAGCTGAAAGTTGTCCCTTGTGGGCCCTTTTCTTTTTTTTTTCAAAAAATAAAATTAATTACTTCTATTATACCTAGGAAGCTAAATTTGGTGTCATTCGACGCGTAAATGTCTATAGTTTCATAATAAACCATAATAAAAAATTACGAAATTCGATCCATGTATCGAAAAATCTGTATGTATATCGCGGAAATTAGATGCTACAAAGTGGGCCCCTTTCACGTGGACGCACACATATATCCCTAAAGATCGCATAATGATTTTTGTTGACAAAAAATAATTGTTCGACCACCGCATTTCAAAAAACGTACAACGCTATCTTATTAAGAAAGATTTAGCTAGAGGAAGTTAATACTTCTATTTCATATAAAGTAATATTTTGTCTTAGAAAAAAATTCAGAGAAACAACTTCAAAAGGGTACATTGAAAACTAATGTATTGGTTCTGGTTTTCCACCGAAATTATAAAATTCGTTACACTGCATGACACCAAACCAAATATTTCGCAATAATATTGAGATTTGAAATGAATTCCATTTTTGAGGTTTTCTACAAAAAAAAAAAATAGTTTTAAAAAATAATTTTTTCAAAGCAATTTAAGCTAAGAAGGTCTGCATACATAAAACTTACAAACTTTTTTAACTTAATCATATTAATTAAATTTTGAATTCTGTTTTTGAACTTTGCCCGGAGTTTGGTTCAAGAAAACTCAGCCAAAACAACTAAAACGAGTTAGATTTAAAAGGTATCATACATAGAAAAGGTATTTGCTCATTTTTTCTATTGTTTTGCCAAGAAGTTGATTCAGTTCTGAATTTTTTTTCGCAAATTTCAGTATTTTTACAAAACTTGTATGCAGACTTTAAAGCATAATATTTTTTTATTATCTTTTTTGAAAAAAAAAAAAATGTTTAAAAACAATTTTTATTTATAAAAACGCTCATTTTTGGAGGTATCTTCAAATCGGAATTAATGTATTAATTGTTTTCAAATATTTTTGACGAAAGTTTTAAAACTTAATAAACACTTGTCTTACAAATACGTTAGAAAACTGCTGTGAACCTTTCGATTTCAAGACAACCGGTCCATTCGAATCATGTTTTTCAAACTCAATTATGTTGTTTCTAGGTCAAAATCAGCAGACTCGTTTTTCTTTTTTGCTTTTGACCGAAAAATTTTTTTCGTTCTCTCTGGAAATCGTACTTTACGTCTTCATATTTTTTTTTTTTTAATGCGCCTTCTCTAAAAACTCACCCATTTTTATAACTCGACTTGCAAAATATTCGTAATTAGTTGAGCATTGGAAGGAATAAAAAATCCCAATTAATATCCAAATTTTTTTTTTTTTTTGGATAAATTAAGAAGAGTTTCTTTTTTTTTTACAAAATTTCTCGAAAAGTGTAAAAGTGTATATTTTTATTTATTATATTTAAATAAAAAGTTTTGGCTAACAGCTGCATGAAAAAATACCCGATTGGATCGGTTGTCTTGAAATGGAAAGGCTTTTCTGTACGTATATAAAAAATAAGAAAGCATCAGATTTTTCTCTTGAATATTACTTGACCCATTTAGACTTATAAGCTATCATTGAAAAGGTATTTTCTCACCCTTTTTTCTTTGCAAATAACACTGTGCACTTTTTCAATTTTCTAAATATTTTTAAGCAGAAGTTTTCAGTTTCCATAGATTCATCATCTCATAGTTTTATTTATAAAAAATAAATTTTTTTTGAAAAATTTTCAAATCGTTTTAAGAAGTTATGTAAAGCTTAGTATTTGTTGGAAAATTTAGACTGAAGTCCTAAAACTTAATAACCTTTTTCATGTCGGCGAAAAACCCATAACTTTTTTTGATGAAACCGCCAATGTACATATGGACCTTTTTTTTAAAGTTGAGACCGAATTTGATTTATATAAATTGTTTCCGTAAAAAAAAATACAAATTAATATATTGTGCTTTTTAAAGAGGGTATTTGCTAGTATTAGATATTTTTATCGCTATCATTTTATTAGCATTTTTATTTTTATTTTTTAATTAAAGAAGAAATTATTTGTACTACATAGTTTCAGCTATATAAACAGTTTACTCATTTTATCAAGTTAATTTTGATCAACGCTAAAATCTGCCAAAAAATGAACCGAAAATGAAAATTTTTAGATATGCTTTTTTTTTGTACAGAATCGCGGATATCATTCAGATTTGCTAAAAATAGTCTGGCAATTTTTTGGCGATGAAGTTTAAGCGAAAGCAAAAGTTTGAATCAAACTTATAGAAGATAAATAAAATCACAATCATATAAAGTACATTTTCATCAGCTGGGCTAGCGTTAATGATGGTTGTAGATTTAATAATAAAATAAAATATGTTTTCAAAATAGAGGCATGTGATATCTTATAAACTTAGTTATATAGAGTATTGCCAGATGTTTTTTATTTAATTGAGGATACCAAAATAAAAAAATCCAAAAACCCGTAAGCCTTCAGCAGAAGAAATTTCGGAAAATTAGTATTTTTTGTAAAATGGTTTTAATTTTTTATACATAGGTATTGTTTAGTTTGAAGAAGGCAAATGCATTTACAAAATGAACTATTTATATACCATTCGGAACAAAAGCTAAAATTGGGCAAATTAAAGATATGAATCAAATTCTAAATGTATACTTAATTTAGATGAAATCGTAATTCCCACGGAAGTTGTGGTTAGATTTAGATGATGGTTGGGTTAAGTTTTACGGTTGAAAGAATAGGTGAAATAGACGGAAAAATGTTTTTGCCTAGTCACAGAAAGAAAACGTCTGGTGATCGCAGATATCGCAATGGAAAGGAAGGTCGTTTTCAAGGTACATTCGGCCTATATACTCCCCACTGGTCTTCAGTTCCTGTAGAAGGCATAGAAAAATGGCACACCTTCAGAAGATGGTTCCGGAAGTGAACAATTCACGAGGATACTTCTCATTTAGGAACTCATGCAAGTATGCAGTTTTTTCAACTGAGCGCAATTGACTTCAACAAATATTATTCAATACTTCATATGCAGTACAATCTCGGTAATTTTTAATGTGACTACTGCAATGCAAAGAAGGCATTTAATTGCAATTTAAAGTAAAAGGAAAATACTTTAATTTATTCGTTTAAAATGTGATATTATAAAAGTATGCAATTTGCACTAGGAGATAATGAAGAAACTGAAATTTAGTAGCAGGTATATTTAAAGAATTTATTACTCATTAGGTAGGTAGGTAGGTTGGAGTGGCAGCCGCCTACAGCGGCTCACTTAGGCCAATATTAGGAGGCCCATTGTGTTACCACAAGGAAAAATTTGTACTGTATTACTCATTAATTAGTTGAAATTTATTTTGCCTAACTTACCTCATTTTGTTGCTGTTAGTTTTGTATGAGGATTATATGTTGGTGCTGTTATAAAAATCTAGGACTTATTTTACTTATTTCCATTGCTCTTGGTATCTCACTTTCAGTTCAACATAATAAATAATTTACATGGCTCCCCCGTTTAATTGAAGTGAAACACTGGTCAGGTTTTCAAAATTCGGCGTTGCTCGAAATGCAACACCGCTTTGCTTGTTTTCTGATTTTCATTTGAAAACTTAACAGACTATTAGCATAGAACGAGATATACAAATTTAAAAAGATTGTAACTGATGAAATTGCATATATATTTAAATATTAAATACAATTTTTTTGAAGAAAAGGTATACATTTTTTGTTTTTTTTTCGGTCTGATGTTATTTAAATGGACATCGTTTTTAAGATGCAGGCCAGTTTTTAATTTGGAAAGTATTGGAGAAGGGCAACACCAGCCAAAACAGTAGAATTTACAACTATTTCTTTCCAGAGTCATCAGATGCTTCCCTGGTCGTTTAGAAAACTGTGGGCGAAATGTATGCGCGTCAGTCGGAAAAATAAATTTAACTTTAACAGTGACATTGACGTTTCCAACTTGAGAATTTACGATTTTGTTTGAAGTTTTTCGTGCTCCAAGAATGTTGTTATGTTATGCTCGGTGCTTCAAGAATGCAATTAATCCGCCAGAGGCCAGAGCAATTTTGTGAACTTAGAGTTGGAAGGCTGTTCATTAGCCAAGCAGTTGGATTTCCTCCACGCCAAAGCTCGAAAAGCTCACTTCGAAGTTCCAAATAACTGAAGATTGCAGGATTTTATATTGCATGTTCAAAAACTTAATCATGATAGTCAACAGACTTCGAAATAACTGTTTTTTAATTAATCAGATCGATAAATAAATGTTTGAATAAAATGTTTCTGCCTACTTATTAACTGTCAAGTCCTGCTATCCTTATATACGTATATTCCGATATAATCTGAATAAATGTTTCTGACCAAAAATCTTAATATATTAACAGATTAACACATTCTATTGATTTTAAAAAACGTATAAAAAAAATTTATTTCACCCAACATCAACTATGAAGCAAATTCAATTCCGATTTGATGAACTGATGAGAGCAAAATACGTCGTTTTTGTATTATTCTTTAAAATCATGGAAGTAGTAAGTAGAAAGATAGTTGATGAAATTGATGAAGTATTCGAGCTTTTATGCAAAAAAGTGGGCCCAACCTTTTTACCCCTGGGCCCGGATTTCCTCTCGGCGGGCCTGGCAGGACTGCTATAATTTCATTTGCTTTGACTGTTACTGCTATTTCCAATATTTTCCAAATTAAAAACTTGATTTAAGTTAAAAAGTTATTGGTTTTTTTTAAACTTCTTAAATTCCGGAATACTTATTATTATTTATATTAAAAATTAGCTATACCAATATGGGTGGCTACGATTTAAAAAAAAATAGATCGTAGCAAAAATAAACATCGGGTTAGGTGATTGATGAGTTTAAATATGCAAACAGGCAAAAATACAACCAAAACTTAAAAAATGGTCCAAATGTACTCTATTACTTTTGAGCATTCTTTTAAAGAAATTTTTAATTTGCCGTCACCACTTTTCTACAGTTTTATGATAGTATAGAGTATAGATTGATAGATCAAAACAAAAAAGTTAGGGTGAAACAAAGAACCTCTATATTATTGAAGGAGTAACTGTTGTACATTTAATTTAATTAAAAATTAAAAAAAAAATGGAAATTTCTATTATTTATTAATCTCCACGAAACACGAACTTAATTTTAAATCTTATTTCTGCAACCATAATATAAAACATTCCGCAATATTCCTCTACGACTCCACTTGTTTCTACCACATTTCCCACCTTCAACAGGCCTCTATTTGAATTTCCTTCCACTACTCACTCGCAAACTTCATAACGACTACGCGATTGCAAATACCTAACCAAGAGTCTTAGTTTCACCCCCGCAACTTTACCTGGAAAACAACAGCAAACAAAAAAAAAAAAAACAGAAAAATACAAGCGAACAGAATGTTCTTTGGAACAACTCAGTCGCGTCCTTCAGCCTTTTTAAACTTGCACTCTGCACTAATTTCCGCTCATAATCGTTGAACAAAAAGCTGCACTCGAAATCTGCTGCGTCTACAAATATAAATAAAGTGGGATGCACGGCGAGCGAGGTAAAAGGCAAATAAAGTTGAAGCAGCCGATGGAAAAACGCAAATTTTTTGCACAATTTTAATCCACTTTGCTTTGAAATCCACACAAATGTGACAAAAGAGGTGGTGGTGGAGATTGAAAAGAAATGAAAAATACTGCTGACTGACTACTAGTAGTCGAAGGGCGTGCGTGGTAGGATTGGCGGGTGGAAGGTGAGAGAGGGAAAGGGTAAGGCAAAAGCGAATAACGCTAATGTCCTTGCCTCTGCTGAATAGCGCAGACGCTTTGTTTACGCGAGTTGATGACAACGCCAAGGCATTCATTTGGAGAAAAAAAACCTACATACATACATATATAAAATATGTATGTATATATATATATGTATATGTATAAATTTGAAAGCAGTTAAATTGCAGAGTCGCCGCCCCCATAAACTTCTTCAATGCGTCAATTTTTTTATGTTTCAGCAAATTAAAAAACTTCAGCACCAATGTGAATGAGTTGAAAATTTGCCAGGTGGCAAGTTGTGCGAAGTAGCTCCTTTGACTTAGCACCTGCTGCTGCAAGTCATTTACTACAGCTGCTGCTGCTGTTATGAATGAATGAAATTTTGCGCGAGTCGACTGCCGCCTAACGCTGAATGAGCGCGTTTAAAAATTTCCTCGGATCAAAACGAGAGAAAAAAAAACAACGAAAAAAATGTTTGTAAAATGTTGCTGCATCTACCATAGCAAAAAGTTGTAGCTATGCAAAAACAAATACACAAACTATATAGAACTTCGCGCAAAACAGGATTATGTGCGACTACTCAAGGCTTAAGTTTAATGCGCTTTGTGCGCGAAACGCTTGGCTGCATGCTTTGGTGGAAATGCAACGAGCATTGTGGGTGGGTGCAAATAAAACGGTAAATTGCCTCGCAACAACTCCGCTTGTTGCTGTTGGGTGTTTTTTTTTTTGCCATCAAAGGGCAAATAGACGATACAACTGACAGACTGAGCTTGCAATCACCTGGCTTCAACAGCCGCTTCTTCGCTTCCATTGGCTTGCACCCATTTCTATCGTCATTTAGCTTCTGTCTCGTCGTTTGTTGGAGTTTTTAATGCTATCCATTTCTTCATAATTGTGAGCCCGCCTGAAAGTAAATTAAAACTCCAACAGCATTCAATTTTTCCTTTAAGTTACTGAAAATTCAACCATGGCGGTAGAGAGTTCTTTTTGTCCATTTGGATTTTACGCAGATAAAACACATATTTTGTAAATATTTAAGTGAAAGACACCTTTCACAAAAATTAAACACCGATTTCACGAACTTAAGGCAACCTTTTTACCGTTTATGAAATCCTTGTCTTACATTTTTATCTTTCAATGTAAATCAATTAAATAAATAAAAGCGGGGAGAAAATGTGCAGTAGTTCAAAATATAAACAAAAAGTTTATTCAGGCAACATTGAATGATAATGATAATGATTAAGATAATGATAATTATAATGATAATGATAATGATAATGATTAAGATAATGATAATGATAATGATAATGATAATGATAATGATAATGATAATGATAATGATAATGATAATGATAATGATAATGATAATGATAATGACAATGATAATGATAATGATAATGATAATGATAATGATAATGATAATGATAATGATAATGATAATGATAATGATAATGATAATGATAATGATAATGATAATGATAATGATAATGATAATGATAATGATAATGATAATGATAACGATAACGATAACGATAGCGATAACGATAATGATAATGATAATGATAATGATAATGATAATGATAATGATAATGATAATGATAATGATAATGATAACGATAATGATAATGATAATGATAATGATAATGATAATGATAATGATAATGATAATGATAATGATAATGATAATGATAATGATAATGATATTGATAATGATAATGATAACGATATTGATAATGATAATGATAATGATAATGATAATGATAATGATAATGATAATGATGATGATAATGATAATGATAATGATAATGATAATGATAATGATAATGATAATGATAATGATAATGATAATGATAATGATAATGATAACGATAATGATAATGATAATGATAATGATAATGACAATGATAATGATAATGATAATGATAATGACAATGATAATGATAATGATAATGATAATGATAATGATAATGATAATGATAATGATAATGATAATGATAATGATAATGATAATGATAATGATAATGATAATGATAACGACAAGAATTGTTCATGTATCCCAAGTTAGTTGATTGACCACAACGATTTGACCTTTGACTACTTCATTTGGTTTTACATGAAAATATGACAGTTATGAAAATGTAAACAAATAATGCAGTTCTTTAGTTTAAGAGGAAAATTTTCTCTTTTCAATGAATTTTAAGAGTCAAACTGCAATCTGTAAAAAAAAAAAAAATTCTTCCATCACGTGGCCAATGTTTTGTGGGTCCTTTCACAGCCTGAACAGATGTTGTGAAATTTAATGAGTATTTCACGTCAGACCACTTTATATTAATTTTGGCAGCACATTTCAAGTGAAACGAGAAAATGGTACCCTGCTTAGAAATATTATAGTTAAATGCTTTTAAATTTCCCACCAGACCATACAATTTTATCTATTTATGTACAATAAAATGAATTTGAAAAGATTTCTATACTGGCTGGTTTTAATAGCACTATTATGGCTTTGTAATCAGTTCGATTTCAATGAAATATCCACACTCTCAGCTAAGTTAATGCCAACAAGAAAACACCAACAACAACGCTAATGCTCCGAAAGCTACAAAACATTTAAGCGCCCATTTCAGCTGACATTTATTCGTATTTATATGAGCATGTCTATTTGCATACACACCTAAATACATATACATACATACATATAGCTGCATTGAATTTGTCAATACTGGCAAATATTTGGCACATTGATTTCCACATAAAATGTCAATGCCGTAATTTTGGAGACATTCAGCGCGATAAGCGAGAATGCTTACTAATCTCTCACTCTAACCCCATCGGGGTGCAAATTAATCGGTTGACTGCTTGCCTTAGGAAAATAAACTCACAAGCCGCCCTTTTTTATTCAACTACTTCTTTACCCACACTATCATACTACCCACCACTTTGCCATTTCCATCGTGCAAGCTGTCACTTCTCTTCATTGTGTGCGACTTGCCTTTGTATCAAAGCCGTTTGACGGTTCTCGAATTTATATTGTTAAGCGGATATGGGTTCTATTACGCGTATAAACAAAATTGTGTATGTATTTGTTTTACACATACAATTTCAAATGCGCAAATAAGTTCCACGATAGCGACCTTATCCGATATTTAAACAGCCGATTAGATTTCAAAGTGTTGCCGAGCAGAGTATTTTGTGGATTAGAGCGATAATGCTTTTCCAAATTTGAAGGCGTAAAATGTACATGAAGTTATTGACGAGTGTCGCTGCTGCCAGCTTGATTTTACCCTTTTGCCAGAAATACTCGCTACTTGTTTTGGTTGTCTTTGGTAGAGACAGCCATCTACATATATGTACGTACGTGTGTTCGTATTCACTCATTGCTTTCTTATCCAAATCAGAATGTTCCCGATCTACATACAACCCTATCTGCCTGTCACTTATACTTAGGCTTTTTGTAACCCTCCTGAGTTAATATGCTGTTGCATTTAAAATTTGGGAAGATCAGAATGGGGTTTTTTTTTTGGCTTAAATATATTTACTTATGTACACATGTTACTTCTTTGTACGAGTATCATAGAAAATGTAATCAAATCACTAAACTTCAATTCAAGTTGGTTTGATTTATGCGCTAAAATAAAAGGCAGTGCAAGGCAGTAATTGAAAGTGTCAATATAGTATAGAAAATTGAGAGAAGGGTTTGAGTGCTGCATTTTGAAGCAGATGTCGGGTTGGTTAAAGCAATTTTGTTCAGTAAATATTTATCTCACCCCGATTGCATGGCTAAAATGTCAACACTGGTTTGCAACAAAATTATCCATTAAATAATTTGAGGATTAATGTAAAGATTTTAGTTCTCTTTTCATTTGACGACTTTACCCATCAATAGATTTTGTTATGATTTTTTTTTTTAATATTTGAAATCATGATGCAATTATAGAATGTGATGTACGTAGACTGCCTTAGAAAACTAATGATATCTCTGATCTAGTTTTGGCGGAAATTTCGTTGAATAGTAGTCAGTTTAGTTATAGCCAGAATTTGTACGATTTTTGGGTTTAAACCCTTGTACCTTTTTTAAGTTTTAATTTAAAAATCTTTAAAAAAACTTTTGAAATAATAAATTTGGTAGTAGGGAAATTTTTTATTTGCTAACTAAATTCAGATTCAGACAAAAACTGAGTTGAATATCGAAAATGGGTAACTACTGTTCCATTGATTCCTTAGGATCCGTTTCTCTCCAACATCGCTTTTTGCTCCATTTTGATATTCTATATTTGTAAATTTAAGAGTTGTATAGGTGAATTAAATGAGCACTTTTTATTTATCCTATGTAACTTTAATCCCGCTTTGATTTTTAAATTTCAAATTATGTATCGAAACAGCTACTTATTGCCTCCTTACTGACAATTTCTGTAGCTTTTGTTTCGGTATCAAGAATTTAGAATACCGAAAGTTAAAATATGTAACCAAAGTGATCCGTTGCAACCGTGCTAGCTATTTAAACGACATCAGGATAGCCCGGTTAATATTCATGAATTTAGTAAGCAAATAAAAAATATTCCTACTACCAAATATATTATTTAAAAAATCAGCTACCAACAGTGCGCTCCAAAATTTTACTTCACCACAAGGTGAACTTTTGCTTATTACAAAGTTGCCAGAATATCCGTTACAAGTATAGGTTACAAAATTGTTACAAAACTTTGGATGACAAATTATTGTAACCAAATCGTTAGAATAAGCTGGTAGATGTTCATCATCGATTCATGTTTCTCCCATTGAAGAAGTGGCCCTCGTGTTTGTTCATGTTTGCCAACGTATATTCGATTTGTAATTCCCTCGCGGTGGTTATAACCTCAAAGCAGGAGCTAGGGAATATTCCGTTCCTTTTCTGACTAGCAGAGTTTTAGTATATAGACGAGCCGCTTGCTGCAATAAAGAACAAAAATCTTTATTTGATTGTTTATTTTTATTTTTTAGTTCAAAAGTTATCATTATTTTTGGACTTTTTTTTTCGACAAATTTTGGTTGGATTTTTTTAATTTCTATCTTTTTGATAAATAATAACAGTTATTATTGGATGATAATAAAAGCAATCAGAACAAGAGTACGATTTATGTTTTTTCATAAAAAAAATAAAAAATCGCAAATTATCGATTAAATATGATCGGACGAGTTTAAATCTAGCGATTATTTTTCGATGAAATATAAAAAAATTAAAAAATAACTATCAATCTTGATCCAAAAAATAAAAGTCCAAGAATAACGATTATCTTTATCAAAAATAAAAACCACAAAATAACCATTATGCAAAAAGTCTTCTAATAAAAAGTAAGGTCAGATTTGAATAGCATATGTTTGTTTTGAATAAATACTTGCCAATGATTTTTTGATAAAAAAAAAAATCAAAATAGCAATTATTTTCGGTCCCTGCTTTGGAAACGATCTTCCATTCTATGTATAGCATTGTCTGTCCGGGTTTGGGGCAGAAGCAGACGAAATTTTAATGAACCTCGACTCCCTTTTTCCTTTTATTATTCGATTCAAAAAAGTAGAATGGCTAAATCCTACTCTCTTTGCTATTTCACGGCAAAATACTCCCTGAACTTTGAATTCCAAAAAATATGTAAAATAATTTAAAACTACTTCCATTCAAATTAAATAAATTTCAAAAGTACTTGAAAAGTATTTACCTTTAGAATTTCCGCCACGGCTTCCCACAAACATTTTCTATTTATTTTTTAATTAAATATCTTTAGAAAAACATTTTTTTTTCATAAAACTTACACAAGCTCAATGGTTTCTGTGCGGACACAATGTTCATGCGACCACATAATAGCTAAACGAGTTGACCCACATCCGAACATACATACATACATATTTCTTGTACGCATAGACCTATACAGGTGTTCGTGCATTTATTGCCTTCCAGCTGCCTTCTGTCTATGGGTGTTCGACGTACCTTCGTCATTTAGAAATAATGCCTTAAAGCATAAACACATCCCTGCACGCTCGATTGCGCTGCAGAAATATGGAAAGCATTTTAACACATGCCAAACACCCCAGAGGGTTGGAGCTAAAAGTCACACATTATTGTCAAAAGTGCGTTAAGTCAAAATGTATCGTTTGCCAAACGGGGGAAAAATAAAGTGCAGGCTAGCGTTAGTCATAGCGCAGTAAGGGTGGTGTATAAATTTGTTGCTTGTTTTTTTTTGTTTTTTGAAAGCAAATTAGAAAAAAATTTCGCTCCAGCTTTTGCTTTTGCTGGAAGCCAACGTTGGGAACTGCGCGCTATTTTGGTATTTTAGTATAAAAATCAATAATTTTGGAGTTATGGTATTTCTGAAAAACGTGTGCGACAAGCATGTACTTAAATATGTATGTCCTTCTATATACTCATAGCCATTTGAGCTCATTCAAAGCTCAGCTCAACATAGTTGTGTTATACCTAATCCCTCAATCTGCCTGCAATAGCTCAAGCATTGATAAGCTCCATCGACTTGACTGGCTAAATGCGTGCATAAATAAACATGTAGAGGAATTTACGTTATATGAATAAACGTTCATATATACATATGTATATTTAGAATATCCATATATAGGTATATTTAAGGGTGCTGGGAAGGGGTGTGAAAAGCAGCAAAATTCATTAAAAACTCAGCACGAGCTCGCATGGGTAGCTAACTGCTAATGTCTGTGTGCCTTCCTAGTGTTGTTGCTGTTGTAGTAAGCACCTTTTTGTTATTATTGGTACCTTTTAGAGAATCTATTGTCCCCATAAAGTACACATGCGTGCATAAATAAACACTCCACATCCTGATATATACAGATTCATGATAGTCCATCTACTTTGGTATCTAATTTTGTTACTCATACGCCCTGTAAGCGCACAGCATCCACTTTTCTTGAACATGGCTATCAGTGTTGCCATTTTATATATTTTTCCGACTAGATCTAGGACTTTTTTTTTTAATTTTATTTTAGTAGGGATATTTTAATTTCGCCTCTAGCTTTTATTGTAGCTTTTTCTTAAAATTACTTGGCGTTTTTAGCCATCCCTCTTATGCTGTAAACCGAATGGTTTTTGATTATTTAACGCAGGGAAAATTTAATTAAAATAAATAAATGTAAATGTTAGTGCAAAGCAAATAAAATATATGCCATCGAAAAGTAAATGAATAAATTATACTTTTAGCAGTGGAAAAATCTAAGATATAAAAACGCGCGTGGCGAATATCCTCTTGCTACCATTTGTAGTATTGTTTTTCATCATTTAATCCTTCTCCTCAGCAGTGCGGAGCGCTGTGAACATTGTCAAAACAAATAAACATAATTAGTGTTAAAATATTAAATACAATTTTACGTATTAGCCCCCTATGCTGATGACCAGACAAAACTCATCAACCTGACGGTTGTTAGATTTACTGCGCCTAAAACTATGCGGCTAAAACTGTTTTTAATCCTCTACTGATGACAGCAGTCATTGTAATTATTACGTCATACTAAGTACATGTTGCTAAGTTTTGTCAGGTCATCAGCATAGGGCGGTTAGGTATGGCTTTAAAGAAGGACGAAAAGCGTTCTCATTATTTTGCAATTTGAAAAAAATCTCGTTTAAATGATGAACACTTCTAATTATATACTAAAATTTATCAGAATATGAAGCTATAATATTTGATATATACATAAATACATAAATTAATTTTACGTATGAACATACCACACCGTACCTTAAAATAAATTATTTTTGAAGCTTATGCAGCTAATAGAAATATGCGAAACCCATATAAAATTTGTTATTAAATCGAATACGAATAAAATGTTTGAATTTTTGTTTTATATGTTTAGCTTTAAACAAATTTTGATTTAGCCTTTTTCAGCAATTTTATTGAAGTGAAACTTCTTTGCGCTCGTTGGGCTGTAATTCTAGGAAAATGGAGGGATGACGCGAGTGGTGGGGCAGTCGGACGGTAGGAAACCTGGGAGGGAAACGAAAACGCGACAGATTGGGAGTAGGAAAAAACGAGAGAGGGGTAGCAAAGCGAACAGAGTGTGGCAATGATTGTTCTCTACATCACTCCGAACCAAAGAATTAACGGTATAATAAAATTCATACATAGAGCATTATTGGCATATACTCCCTCTGGTGCAGCAGAATTAAGAGAAGATTTGCACACCATGCCAATGATTTTAAGCGGTGATTTTAATATCAATTTTGTCTTGAAAGAAGCTCTAGCACTTGTACAATTTTTAGAAAGTAAATTTAATTTAAAAATGAGTAGTAATCCCAAAAACTGAACAACCAGATCTGACACGACAATAGATGCAATTTTCTCAAGATATTTAAATAATTTAAAACCACGAGTTTTCATTTCATATTTTTCATACCACAAACCAATTGTATCTTTTCTTGAACGTGAAAGTATGGAAGTGAATGAAACGATTTTTTTATAAATGGAGGCAAAGACATCAACTATCTTTTTTCATTAACCAAACACCCTTAAAAATTCCAGAATAATGAATAGTGGCTTCTGTTATCGGGGAAATATTTCTATCTCATAAAACCTGCTGGCTAGGTTGAGTATTTTCATTTCAAGTGCCCATCGAGATCCATGAAGTTTCACTTCTATCGCCTAGCTGTCTAGGTTGACAATTTTTTGGATATTTAGCTTTTTTATCTTGCCTATTTGGCGTTTTTTTCAGCAGATCTGGCAACACTGGTGGCTTTTGTTATTTTCGTTAAACTTTTTCGGGTTCAAATACATATCTGCTTTTTGTGTTTATGCGGTAGAAGTTTCTTGCATGTTGTTGTAATCATTTTATTTTTAAGTGTAAAGTGTAGGTACCCTCATTTTTTGTTTATACCACTTCGAAGTTGTTGTTGCATTTGTTCGTGTATATTTACATGTGTATATATGACTGCTGTAATACCAGGCACATGCTTATGTATATATATTAATTCTTTCATTTACATATATAAATCTGTAAGAGTTCGAGTATATACATACATATCTATGCGTATTTGTATAGAGAGTTAAATCGTGCACATTGCTAGGTGTCGCCTTTGATTCTATTTATTTTTGACATGTGTCTACTGCAGTCAAGCACTTTGCATCACTTACATACATAGCGTCGCCCATATACATTTGAATTTGCATTGTAAGAACACGTCGATTGAAAAATGAATCTTCGGATGTAAAAGCAGGTACGCAGTTTTGTATATATGTACAATATATATAGCATACGAGTGGGAAATCAGAAATATTTTTCCTTTGCTAGAGCAAATCACAAAATACACAAAATCACACTGCAGTGCAAAATATAAAAAAGGTGACGCCGGACCTAACGCTAATTAATTTTTACATAAAATTAACTTCTTTGTTTAAAATTACCACTATTTTTACCTATCGGCTATCCGCAGACCTGTAAAATTCATTTTTTTTTTAAATTAATACGCTAATATTTCCAATGATTTAGTTGGTTCTCACGTCGAGTGACCTTTTATAACTTAATTGAAATAAAATCCATAACTTCGGAAGAATGTATTTTCAACGCTCGTCTGGGTTAGCTCGGGAGTTACAGATAAGCTTTGGTCTTGCTTTAATATAATTTTCTAAACTCTAATTCCTATATTTCCTAAAAATTATTTCAATTAATTGTTGATGTATGTGGATTGAAATAATTTTCCGTCAATCCTTCTAAAATTTGATTTGAAGGTGAACCGTATTCGGTGCTGTGCCATCTTCAGTGTCGTGCATTCCGGAAATTTGAAAAAAGATGTTTGAAAATTCTTGCAATATATGCACAGCAAATTTTCATTTAGTAGGAAAACAGCAGAACAAAGTTTTTAGCCCAAGCCTCAAAAACCTCCGCTACCAAGATGCCAATGCTACAACAAGCGAAGAGGAGGAGGAAGTAGCTAAGCAGAACTTCAACTTCTGACAATCCCACAAACAGCTCGCCACAGGTATAAAAAAGGTCTTCGAAAAGAGACGAAGTTTTATATTTATTTAGCCCAGTATTGTGTCTAGGTCATGGTGTACGTATAGAAGAAAATGATCCAGTCTTGAAAGTATTGAGCACGGTAAGATTAAACTTATTGGATTAAACTTAACTTCTTCATTATTAAAAGTACCGTTTTATCGATACTGTAGAAGCAATATTTTCCAAGTATTGACACTTTCTTTCGACTAGTTCGAAGTAAAAGTTTCAAAACCTGCATGTCACCGTTTCATCCCTAAGCATTAGAGCGCTATTTTTGGTCTAAAAAGCACACGTTAAGAGTTAGTATATATATAGGATATATTTGCTTAGTGTGTTGGGGTCTGTTCTGTATATGTAGAAGCAATTGAGCTCACCTTAAACGAAAATAATTAATTTGCATTAGTAACTATAAATGCAAATTAAATTTTCACAAAAACAGGCGATAAACTTGCGCACACTAAAGAAGCTTTGATTTGTTGAATGCATAAAAACCGTACAAAGGAATTGCTGAGCGTGCCTGTTTGATAAATACGAGTATTCTAAGCCCTGCGACGCTATGTGCTGGTCTTACGGACTTACTTAATTGACGCAGTAATCGCTTAAGCGATTTTGACCGAACTTCACTTGTAATTTGTGATGTGCGTCTTGATGTTGTAACACAAATTAAGGGATCTACAGTTTTACGCCGACCCCGAACGGCGAATGTTTTTTGTGAGAAGTTTTTTGTTCATGGCTGAAATACTCTAGGGGGTTTGCCGTTGCCTGCCGCGAGGCGACCGCTATTAGAAAAACCGTTTCTATAATTTTTGATGTTACTTGTCCCGGCCAGGATTTGAACCCGGCACTCACCGAATGAAGCGAACACACACACTCTGCCACGATGACCACCGCTGGCCTAAATGCTCTAAAATTTCGTCCATTTACGAATGGCAATAATTTATAAGATAACGCAAATTAAAGTTATTAATGCACATTAGGCTGCCATCTGTCTTTCCTAGAACGCGTTTATTGGCAGACGAGGAGTGTTTTTCATTTACTACGTATGTATGGGGATTGGAACCCGCAAAAGCGATTGGTAGCACGAAAGCTAATGAGCTGAGCTGAGGCATGTTTTTTCAATCATGTATACTTGAATCTGAAATATCAGCTGAGATTGTGTATTGTAATCTTTATATGGAAGAATTTGTTTTGGCTAAGCTTCACATAAAAAATCTAAAGATATATACAAATAAGTCGCTCGCGCTGGTGTCGCCGTCGAGGTTTAGGCGTTAAGCCCAACAAAACTGAAAGCACCGTTGCCCTCCACAGAAAAATTTAACTCTAAATGGAGTAACGTTGAGGAGAACGGAAGAAGCTAAGTATTTGGGCATAATTCTAGATAGGAAACTAAATTGGGGTTCTACATTAACGAAAGCGTCTCCAAAGCGACCATTGTTTACTCATGTAGTAGTGTGATAGGCAAGAACTTGGCCCTAGGACCCAATATTGTTGCATGAATCTACACGGCGGTTGAGAGACCAATTATTTTTAATGTCAAAGTAATTTGGTGGGATGCTCTCCCTTAAAAGTAAATATAACCGGGGCTATGAAAACGACATCCACTAAATCGCTGAATACGCATGCTTTCCTTCCGGTAGACTTATATACTTAGAAAGTTGCATACAACACTGCCATTAGACTAAATTCAATTAATAATGGCCGAGCTCACGGGGCTGCCAACCACAGCCGACCACGCGCTTACGGCCGGCTGGTGATTGGATGGCGCTAGGAAAAGCGGAACTATCTATGTTTACACGAATGGGTTCAAGCTGAACGGAAAAGTTGGCGGAGGAATATTTTCTCTCAACCTGATTATTGCAGTAGTTTTTCAGGGGCAACTGATGTCAACTTCAAAGGCCGCGTTACTGGTACAGGTTGACGTATTGGCAACTTGTTTTTTTTTTGTCAGCAGCGGATTGAATATAGATTAAGTATGATATAATTCGTGTACATTCCTACACCTGTAGATTCAAAAGATCGGAAGCCATGCTGATTAGATCGTTTCATTGACGTTTCATTTAGTCTTTAACACAATCAGGTCGTCAGAATATTATGCCAGATTACAGAAAAAAACTTAATGAATATCACTCGACTAACCTCTTTTTGTGTATTGGGCAAGTGCAAGAACTCCAAACAACAGACATGGGTTCGTCTTTCTTTATTCTGCTAATGACAACTTACCTATACCGTCAAGAGAGTTAAACAGTTCTCAAGAAATCAGAATTTTAAGATAGTACTCCCGAAATCAGAAGCGTTTTGTTTATGATGCAAGTTAGTACTGAGGATATTATTTCTTGTCTCTATAGAGCTTTGATATTTTCAGCAAATTCATATTGACTTCTCTCAAGTTTGATATTATTAATCACATAACTCTGACAATAGCTTCAATTGCTATAAGAAAAGTCTATTATATTCGCTAGCTTTGCTATATCAGACCAATTGATGATAAGCGTATTTCACTTGAACGATATGTGGTTCCAAAAAAAAAGGAACTTAACTCGAATTTAAAGGAGTTTCGAGGATTTTTATATTAATGGAGTATGAAACACAAACCTGTAAGCTTCTCAAACCCAACAAGAACTCATTTTGTTATCTATATATTTTAGATTGTGTGCTCCAGTGGGTTTTGTTCTTTTTATGCGTATGTGTGCGTGTAAATATGTAAAGTAGTAATAACTTATTGCTATTGTTTGCTAAGTATGTCCACTTCAATTTGCATGATGAATGGGTTAAGATTGTCATTTGTTGCAAGCAAACAAACGAAGACACAAATGTGTAGGTAAAACAAAGCAAATCAGGAAGGAAGCTGATATGATAGGAAGTAACGGCATTGTATTGAAAAGAGTGCAAACTGACGGATGGGGTATAAATGTATTTAAGTATCCAATGTTGCCTTCCTTTATTGGCATGGTGCTCAATTCCTATAACTATTTTCTCTTACATATTATGCACATACACACATACATACATATGTATACCAACACAAGAACAATACAAATACAATGCAATTGCCCAGTAGTTTGTAATATATCATCTTTGTTTCAATGGAGCTTTTGCTTGCCTTTGCTTTTCTTATTTTTCCAATTTTTTTTTTCCATTTTTATATTTGCCTGCTCCCATTTTTTCTGAAATCCTACACCATCTGCTGTTGTTTTCATTTGCTTAGCTGCCTGTTCTCCTTCTACATATATTTTGAATATTTATTCTATATCTTTTGCAGTAATTGTATTTGTGTTTGGCTTATATTTGCTTTTGATTTATGTTTTTGTATTTTGCTCTTTGTTATCTGTGTTTATGTTCTCATTTATTTCCGTAAAATGTATTCAAATACAAATAAATTAAATGATCACCCACTGTGTTTGCAATCGCAAACAATATTTCGGTCGGTTAATACCCAATCGGAATTGGAGCGCATCAAAGTGCGCAAAAGTTACAGCGAAATAAAAATACGGAAGACGCTACAATCTCACTTCTTTCTTTTGAATCTAAATATTTGGTGGCATTACTGTTTTGCTAATGACACTTTTTTTATTTAAAAATAAATTATATTACTACAAAAATCAAGTGCGTTTCAGTTGAGAACAAAAAAATATTAAAAAATTAAATGAATTGCAGTTGAGAATAAGTTAGGATATTACTAAAATAAAATGAATTGAAATTTGAATTTAATTAGACTATCATAAAAACTAACTGATTTTCGGTTTGGAATAAGTTAAAGAGTAACATTGTAGCTAATTAGGTTATTACCAAATTTATATATAATTTAAACGTTTTAAATTGTCCGTCACTGCGCAACCATGGAAAAAATACGATACAGTCTTCTGCCCAAATATTTCTTTCAGTGTATGAAAGTCTGATCTCCAAGAACAATAGAACAGAAGATGGCGCTGTTTGTTCTCAAACTCGGGAGAGTAACTTGGCTTTACCATTGCAGAGCACTGAGAGGAAAGAAGTTCTTATAAATGTTAGAAGGAATACATACGATTTAGAGAATACACATACATATACACGAATTTTGTGAACAAACTCTGTTGTTACGTAGCTGATTATGTCAAAATATTCAAGAGCTTGTTAACGGTGCCGTAATCTGTTCCACTTTTTGTATTCTTTTCATCATGGAACTCTGAAAAAGAGAGCTCGCTCAAGTGGTATCGCACCCTCAGTGTGCCTCCCTGCCGGTCTACGCAGAGTGACAACATCTGTACTGTAATCATTAACTTTACTTTTTTATTTTTTAATATTACCTATGATTTACATCTATTAATGCTTCGATCTATTTACTTGTATGAAGAATAATTTTTATAAGTTCAAGGCCGGTTTTGATAGAAAAAATTATAGAAAAACCAAACTAGCTATTCGGAGATCACCACGCTACCTCATCAGAGTTCCCACAGGGATCGAACCCACAACCTCTAGAACTAAGATGCGGTGATCTGCGAAATAGCTATAACTTCAATAATTGTTTCTTTTAATAAACTTTTTCCTATTAAAATGGCCTTGAGCTAATAAAAATTATTGTTGATTATGATTTACAACAGCTTGACTAATTTAAAACTACCGCCAAAAATGCACTTTTGTTTATAAATAAAAATAGTTTTATACAAATATTAACCCTTTAATGCAAGATTTTTCCACTTTATGCGAACAAACAAAATTTTTACATACAGCAGATTACGATAGGAATTTTTTAAACTCTGTTCTTATCAAAAGATATTTGCTAATAAATCAACTATATGCCATATTTATAAAAATCTCGTGCTACGGTGTTTGTGGTCGAACTCTTTTGAAACTAATCCACCATTTTGATAAAGTGTTTGTATATTTCGGAGGTATAATAATTGGTCGTAAAGTATATTTATTGCATGGAAGAAAAATATGCTTGGAGTAAAAGTATCAGACTATTCGTTTCACTGCGGAAAAGGTCTATAGCTATCTACATTTTGAAGAGGGTTGCCACTTGCTGGTAAAATCGGATTTGATTAAATTATCAATAAGTTATATGAAATATTAAAATATGGATGTCAAACGGTTCGTCTCAGCAAGAAGCTTCTTATGCTAACTTTATGAGATTTGTCGCCTGTTTGAAAAATCTAATTTAATGAAATTATACAAAAGCTGCATATATTATACACAAGATATATTAAGTAGTAAAATGTAAAATGAGGAGCGGGTTTATAACTAGCTATATTTTAAAGAAGTAAATATTAACAACTTCTTTCGATAAGAAAAAGTTTAGTGGTATATTTTGAAGAGGGTTGCCATAAACACATGAAATAATAAAACATGAAAAATTTCATGAATCTGCGAGCTCACTGAATCGAACTGATGTGTATTGCCTACTCGAAAAACACCCATTAAAGTCAGTACTTGAGAAACGAAATTGTGGTGGTTTATATCCATAGTATATTCTAAGTTGCACATTCAAATTTCCAATTGGGTATATACAGTTACTATTGTGTTAGTCTATTTGCATTCCATTTGCCATTGATCAATGCCAATACCAGAAAATTGTATGTAAAATGAGTCGCATAGTAATTTGATGTTTCTGATTTTTGGTTATTTGTTAGTCCTTATGAAGATGAAATGTATATTTTCGCATTTACTATTGAAATCAGCCACCAACAACAACCATTGAAAAATGTAAATATATTGTCTCTTGACCGACGATATTTTCTGTTTTACTATTGTCTTACGCTAGCAGAGTCTAATGGTCTCTCTAAACCAGATATGAGAAAGGTGAATGGAAGGTCAAAGGAGGCGACCGCCGATTGCGTGATATCCAGCCGAAGTGACCTGGATTCGAATCTCGGGTTCAAATCTCTGAAAAAGAGTTTTTTTTTTCAATAGCAATCGCAATCAAAGAAGTACTTATTATTAACCATTCGCTGACATTGAAATCGATATGTGTTTTCCGACCTTGTGCTGGTAGCTTTCCACTAAATATATTCCCATATTCCGTATTTGGTATGAAAATTTTTAAAAACGGTGAATCGCTTGTATTTTATTAACTATGAAACAAAATTTGAATATGAGTTTCAGCGACCCTATTTAACTCACAATACTAGACAACTAATAGACATATCCGCTTGTTAATCATCTAATTTAATAAGTTTGGAACCCACGTTATCAAGTTCACATTGATCGGCTGGAATGAATTCAAAAACAGTTCTTTCTTTTTGCCCTAAGAGACTTTAGATGGGATTCTCGGCTTAATTTTCCTCATTATACTGATCGTTTGAAGCTAATAAATCTTCCTACTCTTTCCAGCCGTAGAGAAATGCTAGGCATAATATTCATTACTAAACTACTCACAGGGTCTATCGCAAGCACATTTCTTATTGCCGAAGTTAAACTTAATGTTCCTTCTCGGATTTCAAGACACTTTAAACCTCTTTATTTAAAACAGTGTAAAACCAATTATGAATCAAATGAACCTTTCCGATGTTTATGTCAAGATTTCAACTGTCTTTCTAGCACTTTTGATATTTCGGACTCACTTTTCACCATAAAAAGAGCTGTACTGTCCTTTCTCAATAAATGATTAACGGCGGTATAATATACATATATTTGATTCAGCTGATGAAGTTTTTTTTCTGTAGCTGAGCAGCTTAACAAACTTTTTCCTTTTAACAACTCGGCACAAAAAAAAACCATATAAAAATAAAAAAGAAAAAAAAAAGATCCGTACGTCATGCGGACTGTACCCCTCGTGTCGGTTGGGCGGGAAAGAGGGTAACCGTTGGGCTTATTATTATTAAAAAAAATATATAAACGTGAAGTTTTGACCAACAGGCGCTTGACCAAAATATATTTTGAGGTGTCGTCATTCTGATGTAAAAAACTAAAAAATAGAAAAATACACTTTTTGTGAAATTAAATTTTGAAAAGGTGCCTTTTTAATTTTTCCCAGCATATTTACACATGAAATTTGAGAGAAGCTATGTTCATTGAAAAAAATATTTCAAGACGGCATAATACGATTTTCACAGCGAAATTAGTATCGTTGAAAAATATCGAACTTACGAATTTCATAGAAAAAGAAAAAAAAAAATAACCCGAACCGGTTGATTTGAAATGGAAAGGCTCTACTAGTGCTACTAACTACAACTACTATGTACCACTACGACTACTACTGCTAATACTACTAATTTCAACTACTATTTTTACTAATGCTACTACTGTGTACTACTAACTGTTATTACTACTAAATACTACAAATCACTATTACTGCTACTTTTAACGGCCAACGACTCCTACCACTACTGCTATATTTAACTCGATATGTCTTTATGGTGCACGAATGTTTTCTTTTCAATATAATTTCTTGATCTTTGTTTCTTCAGAAATATCCTCACGAAATAAGTTCCATATATAGTCATATCGTTTTTCCGTATCCTCTGTATCCTAGGGGAACCACTCGCCATATTCTTCATTGAAATCTTCCATGTTCTCATGTAAAACACTTAAATGAGAATAGAGCAAATGAATTAGTAGAGCCATACGATTCGAGCTTGCAAAACTTGTCTAACAGGCATTAAAACAATTGCAGGACTCTTTTTGCTAGCCAATTAATTATTTAAGATATTTCTCATGGTTTTACTAGAATCAAATCATTGTTTTTTCAAAATCCCTTAATCGGACCATTTTACTTTCATCTGGTCATCAAAAATTCATCTTTCGATTCTTGCTGAATTTGTCAATAATAATGTGTATATGTCCTTAACGACATGACCTGCTGGGTAAAATGATATTTGTATACAAAAATTGAAGCTGTGCGGATGTAAGGACTGCCCGCCATGAGGTATTTTTCACTTTCCATACAAAGGAACCCGACTATGATGATGAATTCGAATATTGAAACAAATACAAATATGAATGCGAAAATGGATGTGAATGCAAAAATGAAAGCGAATGCGAATATGAATACAAATATGAATAAAAAATTTGATTACGAAAACATATATACACTAGGCATCAAATGAAAGTATAAATACATATATTTCCTACTGCCAACCTAACAGCATTCACTTACTTCCTACATTTTCACTTACAGTTAAATTTATAAAGCATGCCATGAAGAGGCACCGTTATGTAAATAAACCGTTCATATAAAATTTGCACTTATTATTTATACGCAAAAAATATTTTCTCGATGGAGAGTGATTAGTCTGTGCTGGTCAACTAATAAGCGCGCGTCATATGAAAGTATAATTTTAGTTTATGTTGAATTTCAACGAGGTAAAACCGACTTTTACGCAAGATTTCACAAAGTTGAGTTTATTAAGTGAATTTCTGATATGCTGAATAGTTGTTTGTTCTGTTTTTAGTGGAAAATGCGGAAAACTAAAGAAATTCGGAAATTAATTGTAGAAGATAGGAAGAAGGTTGAAACTTACTCAAAAATTTCTGAAAAATATTCCATTTCGATCGGAGGAGCAAGAAAGATTTTTGAAAACTTCAAAAAAAGGAAGACATGCAAGACCCAGTATGGGGGAGGTCCAAAGCTCAAAATTTCGACACACGATGAGCGGCTCATAAAAAAAAAAGTTGCGAAAACCCCTGAAATTCCATCGAGGGAGTTGATCGAATGTTTTGATTTGAATGTTTCCGTCAGTACAATACAGAGAAAATTACGAACATTTGGTTTGAAAAACTATGTCGCAAAAAAGCGACCCCTGATTTCCATTGCGAATAGGAAAAAAAGACTGCAATTTGCAAAACAGTATGTAAACATGCCAACCGTATTTTGGGACAAAATAATTTGGTCCGATGAGTCCAAATTCGAGCTAAGGAATTCAAAAAAACGTAGACGAGTGTGGTGTAAACCTTCTGATCGCTTGAAACCGCAGTGCATACAATCAACGGTGAAGCATGGAGGCGGGTCTCTCATGGTTTGGGGCTGTTTCTCCAAATTTGGTGTGGGTAATTTAGTCAAAATCGATGGACGAATGACCGGTGCTTCATATGTTGATATTCTTACCGAAAATTTGGCCATAAGCGCGGAAAAAATGAATTTGGGGTCGTTTATTTTCCAAACACACGTCCCGCCTTGCTAAACAGTTTTTTGAAGAAAACGACATCGAAAAATTGAATTGGCCAGCCCAATCGCCAGATTTAAATCCGATTGAGCATTTGTGGTCCATTTTGGACTCCAAAATACCAAAAAGCAGCCGCACAAACTTGCAGTCATTTTTATTAGAGATGAAGCGTCAATGGGTTAATATTCCATCGGAAATGTTAGAAAATTTGGTTCGAAGCATGCCGAAACGTCTTCGCGCAGTAATTCAGAGCAAAGGTGGGAATACTAGTTACTAAATTTACTTTTAAAACACAAATGTTCGCCTTTTTCACCAGTTTATACTTTCATTTGACGACTTTTGATTTAGAATACTTATTTTGAAGTTAAAAAATAAAATTTTTATTTCGATTTCTGGAAAAAGATATACCCTTATATAATTTGCTATTCAGAGACCTATGGAAATATGATAATATTGTATGGCTTACGATTTATTTATTTTAATAAATCTGAACTGAAATAACTGCTATGAAATTTATATCTTCATTTGATGCCTAGTGTATATATATATAAATAAAAATACAAATGCATACAAGAAGAAAAAAAGGAGTAAAAAGATATTACAGAGGCACTTCTCTAAAATGGGGAGGATCTACTATCTGCACAATTTCCTTAATTATTAGGCCTAGTAAAAAAAGTCAATTATTTTACATAATTAAAGTGAAGTATGCACCGTTTTATTCGATAGCTTGTTGTCATTTTAAAGGTAGTTTTATAATGGCACTTTCATAAAATCCCACGCCCCTATTGGTAAAAACAGGGATAGTCGATTTTCACAAGGCTCTCTGAAGGCGAATTTTTCACCTGCAAAATCATTTGGCGGCCGCTGTAGCCGAGTGTGTAGCGTGTGCGAGCTTCATTCGGTGGGTCCCAAGTTCGAATCCAGCTCGGGGCAAGTAACATCGAAAAATTATTGGAAAAGTTTCTCCTAATAACGGTCGCCCCTCGGCAGGCAACAGGAAACCTCCGAGTGAACTTCTGCCATGAAAAAACTTCTCACAAAAACATTCGCCATTCGGATTCGGCGTAAAACTGTAGGTCCTCCAATTTGTGTTACAACATCAAGACGCACAGCACAAATTGTAGGAGAAGTTCGGCCAAAATCGCTTAAGCGGTTAAAGCGCCAATTAGGTAAGTATAATCATTCGTCATAGACATGAGCAGTTAGTAATCACTTGGCAGCAGATCCGGACTATAAAATGGATGCATAAGAACATCCCAAAAATGTATCGATTTTGTTGCGATTCAGCAGCGATTCGTTGGTGGAAATTCGATCCATGAAGTTTTTTGGTGTTAACTCGTGTGGCCCTCCTGCTTTGTGTTCCTGTTTGTATCCCCCAAACGGGGTTTTGTGCAATGATATTCATTATTTTATCGATATTTTCCACAATTGGTCTTCCTTTAGTAGAATTTACTAGCTTATTTTAACGATATTCACATGGTTAATCATTTTATCGACTTTGCTATTCAGCAGCCATTTTTAACGATTCTCGCTATCGCCGGCTCAACTGTCGTCGTTAGCTAGCCGATTATCGAAAACTAAACGACAACAAATTTGATGTTGTTAACTCAATCGAGACAAGAGAAATTCATGATTTCAACTTAAATAAAGATAAATTTTAAATTCGATAATTTGTGTTCTTGAAATTATAAAAATATCATTAAACAATGTCGTTTGAATATTTGGAATATAATTTACGTCTAGGTGACGAAGAAGTAGGCTCGACGTTTACTCCCAGAGATGGAAAATCCCTTTCATTTGAACGCAACAGAATTTTAGAAGCTGTATCGGTTAACTCCACATTTGGGTGAATACCTAATTTCTCAGCTTGACCGGTTTCCTATTACCCAAGTGGAGCGCCAAAGAATCATGAGGAGTCTTACGTCAACCACCATACATACATATGTACCATTCAAATAATGTGGAAATGGTAAAAGAAAACCTTTATCAAAGATTTAAGTATAAAAACAGAAATAATGTTAATTTTTAATATAGAAATAAATGATCATAGTTAAATTTTTTTAAAATATAAAACCTTAATACCCTGTAGTATAGCACGATTCCAATGGAGCAAATTTTTAAAACGAAAACCATGGCATATTTGCAGGTGATTCCGGATATTCCTTGGAGTCAAGTTGATGACTCTTCTACCAAATCACTCAGAGGAGAGTCCGAAATTCTGCTACAATGGAATATTGCTGTATATAAAAAAAATATGAATATAATAAAACCGTTCTCAAATTAAATTCGGTAGCATACATTCATTTATTTTTTCCATTCCTTTTGTGTGTTTTTCGCGCATTTTAGTTTGACCAAGATGCCACTCTTTAGTACTTTGAATAAGCACAAGGAGACAGCTGTTAAGCATCGTTAAGAATAAGTTAGTGAATCGCACAATCGCACAGATATTGTCGACAAAAATTGCGATTGTCGGATCGTTTAATATTAGTTAATCGCACTACAGAGCGTGGTGCATTTTTGATAACAAAATTACCGGAACGGAATCGACGAACCCCAAATTGCGCCGGATTGGCTGTCACAGTATCGAACCATAAATACTATTCACATTTTTGCTTTTCGTTTTTTTTTTTGGTGTAACGATGTTGAGCTGTGCACTACACTTGCTTAGTAGAAGTTGGCCTAAAATGCCTTATAAAAATAAGGCCTTGGAAATCTTCATCTAAGGAATATGAATTGTATTTTTCTACAAATACACATTCTAAAACTTATGTTGACTTTGTAATAACAATAAGAATGTCAACGAAAGCAATATCAATATCAATGAGAACAATAATAAAATTAGAACAACGCTAGCGATAAGGATAAGCGAGAATGTGGGAAGGAAAAAAATTATCTGTAATTTTTTTTTTATATACAAACTTTTTTACCGTTCTCTTTAAATCTGCATTGATACAAATTAAATAAGTAAGCATCAATATTCACAAAGAATCTATGTGAGCGCAAAGCACACCATTATCTTTTTTCCGTTGCATTCCACAGCAAAGAAAACGTTTTGCCAAGTTTTATAAATAAACTTCCCATTTATTCGTTCGCTCATTCATTTCCTTATTACAATTCGAAACTGTTTTCCTATTTTTATTTGCTGTTGACCCAATCTTCGATTTTGTTTATCTATTTGCTTTATTTTCTTTTATTTTCACTAGCATATGAATGAGACTATAGGGTATCTTTCATATTGAATTGTATTATTTTCTTGTTAGCAATGTTCACAAGCACTTTCGTTGAGTGTTAGGCATAAAAATGTTAACTCAATTTTTGGCTTTGCTGATTTGTGCGCTAATTTCATTTAGAAAAAAAATTCGTTTGATTTCTGCGAAAAACCGCGTCACAATCTAGAATTCATTTGTAATAGAAACGGAGTTTTATTTGCTATGGTTTTGAATTTAATTCCAAATAACTAAATAAGGTTTGTGCAAAACGTGAATTGAAGTTACCTTGTTTATACCATTACACCACAGTTAAGTGAGTTTTTTATGCATGTGTGTGTGTGTGTGTGTGTTAGATTGATATACGTTTGTCAGCTGTTGCAGCTGCTGGCTAAAATGAAGGTACTTTTCTTCAGCTGTGCGCTGTCTTCTCTCATCAATTGCTGCGCAATTTATTCTTCTTCTTCGGGCATTGTTGTCACCAGGCTGTATTCAAAGCTTTCTGTTTTGTTTTTTTTCTTTTTTTTTGGATATCCAATTGTTCTTGATGGCGGTACTTTATTTCTACTTTACTTTTCGTCTTTATTTTCGGCTGTCAATGCTATTATCCTTTGCCATTGTATTTCTGTATTCTGCCTTTCTATTTTCTTATTGCATTTCGCATTTTCTTCAATTGCCTTATTTATTTTCTTTTCCATTCACATTTTATTATAGTTGTCAATGTCAATGCTCCAAATATGTACATAGCACAATGTAAGTTTATGTGCGTTTGACTACAGACAAATATTTGTATATCGCTCGCTGTTAACACAAAATATTATTGACAGATAAACTAGAGATGTTGTTAGTATTATATGGAAATGTATATGCTTTTTTTTTGTAAATAAAACTCAATATGCATATATGTATAGTATGTGTATAAGTTGGGGAAGAATTAATAGTCCTATTGTTCCATAATAATTTGTATATCAGTTAGAAAAAATTACTTCTGAAAATGTTTTTTTGGATTGGGTCTAGTTCTTGAGATAAACGAAATTTAAGAAATTAATGAAAAAAAAATTATGTGACCCAGTTCCACTTACATTAATTTATTTATTCCTCAATAAGTTTTGTTATACAAATTATTAAAACAAGTAGTTCGTTGGTCTAAATATTTTATTTCCCTTGCAAGAGAGCAAGGGCAACAGGACTTCGCCTAAACACCTGAAAACTCTAACAGTCCCTGCCAGCCGCTGCACGTTGTTGCACGTTGCAGTTTGTAAATGGGCCAACAAAGTGGGTATACTGAATACCCCTGTTTTATGTTTATGGGACAGTCGTGCAAGAAATGAACATTGGATTAGAAAGGACTGGCCGGTGAGAGAAAATATGGAGGTAGGAACAGTAAATGTGGTTTATGACCAACTGATAAGCCGAGAAAAAAACATTCTTCCACCACTTCACATCAAGCTTGGGCTAATGAAACAGTTCATCAAAGCCCTTGATAAGACAGGTGACTGTTTCGAATATGTGTGCAAAAAATTTCCAGTCCTTAGTATGGAAAAATTAAAAGCAGGAGTCTTCGATGGTCCTCAAATTCGTACCCTTCTAAAAGACACTGAATTCTTAAACCATATATCATAAATTGAATCTGAAAGCCTGGCTAAGCTTTGTTAATGTAGTCAAAAATTTTTTGAGAAATCATAAATTACCAGACTATACAAAACTAGTTGCTGATATGCTTCTCAATTTTCGCAAACTAGGAGCTAAAATGGGCATTAAATTACACTATTTACATAGTCATTTGGACAAATTCCCGGACAACCTAGACGATTACAGTGAGGAACAATGTGAACGGTTCCACCAGGACATAAAAATAATTGAAGAAAGATACCAAGATCGATTGGACGACCACATGATGGCACACTACTGCTGGAACTTAATACGGGATTGTCCTGAGCAACGACATGATATGAGGTCCTGCAGAAAAAGGTTTTTGTAATATTTTTAAAATTAATTAATGAAAAGAATATATTCTTTTTATTTTTGTATTATTTGTATACAGGCGCGCAATAAAAATATAATTTAAATTCATATTGGTATTTTTAAATAGGGTTTTTCGTGAAATATTTAAAAGTCTTTATCTAAAAAACTAGAGCCAATTCGACAAAACTAATATTATTTTCGTAATCAGCGCCCCCAAATTACCCTAAATCGACTTAAAAATCTCCGTCCGCAAAATTTTGTTCCGCAGTGTAATCTATTAAAAATAAATTTTGTCTTTTTTCGAACGCAAAACCAATATTAATAAAAACGTAAAATACAGATGGTATGTATTTTGCTAATAGTCAAAATTAATATTTTAAGAAATTTGATTTGAGGCTCTAAATGAGAAAGTTGGTAGGCACTCAAAAAAAAAGCGACTTATATTTAGAATATTTATTACTTTCACTACACAAAGTGTATTGAATTCTAAAAGGCTTGGTATTCAAACTATTTCCAACTATAAGAAAATTTATTATATACTCTTCTTTTTATTTGGCACTGCAAACGCTTTTCGGTGTGAGCCGATATCAAAAAACGTCGCCCATCGCCTCACTCCTTTGTGAAGTTCCGCCAATTAATCACTCCAAGTGTAGACAAGTTCTTCTGCACTTATTCCCTACATTGTGTTCGTGGACGCCCTTGCTTTCTTTGTCCGGCAGTAAAGAGCTCATAAAGTTCACCATACATCTTCTTCCGGTACCCGTCACCCGGGCGAACAGAGCCATAAATCTTGCTTAGAATAGTTTTCCCAAAAGTTGCCAAAGCCTTCACATCTTTGTTCCACATCGTACACGTTTTGTGCCATGCAAGACAACCAGCATGATGAAGGATTTGTACAACGAAATTTTTCATGGTTGAGAAATGGCTCTGCTTTTCAGTTACCAACGGAGTCTGAAGTAGGACTTCCTGGCAAGGTTATTCTTTGCCTGATCTCACGATCACGAGCCCCGCCAGCAGGAAAAGCTGCGCTAAAAAATTCAGACGTCAATGAGTCTCCTTGTCTAAAATCTCGCTTGATTTTGAACGGCTCGGTGGGGCCTACCCAATCTGGATGGAGCTAAAGTTTGCGCTCAACGTCGCTCTACCTATTCGTATCAGTTTCGCAGGGATTCTTGTTGTGCTCTCAAAAGCGGCTCTAAAGTCGATGGTGTATGTCGATTTATCTATCAAGGGTATTTTGCAGGATTTGACGCTCAGTGAATATATCCGGTCATTGGCAGGTCTGGAGCCACAATGTTTATGCCCAATCAGCTTGCTTAAGTAGACTTTCAATATTTCGCATAGTATCGTCGATAGAACCTTAGAGGCGATGTTAAGAAGGCTTACCCTGCGATAGTTAGCGCAAACAGCGGGTTCGCCCTTCTAAAGGCTTGGACATAGCGCCATGAGATTCCAATCTTCAGGCAAACCAAATTGTGCTTTAAAGCCGACCGATTAATGTTCTCACCTCGTGTTGGTCTAGTAGGAGGACGTGGACATCGCCCCTAAACATTGGTATCGTCTTCTTCAAATACACCGCCTGTGTTGCCATTCAACAATGTTTGAGAAGTGTTCTTTCCATATCTCAAGTGTATCTGGACATCCGTTACAAGATTTCCATCTGCGTCTCTGCAGAACCCAGCTGCGGTCTTGAAACTATTAGTTTTCTGCATTATTTTCCGATATAATTTTCGGGCGGCATCCATCCTGCCTGCCACCATCTGAAGTTATGTGCACTCGGGACTTTTTGCCTGTCTTTTCTTCTTTTTATGCGTAATGGAGTATGCGCGCTCTACTGTGTTCCCAGTTACAGTTAAGTCCCTATACTCAATCCCAACTCTTGCGCCTCCGTCGTGCACTCTGAGCAACCCTTTTGTGCGATGCGACAACCAATCCGTGTGGAGCCATGTCACTGCAGAAACAGCTGGAGTTTCAGTGGGGCCAGTTCGACATATTCGGTTTAAGGGCTCACTGAAGTCAGCAGCGACTGTTTACCTGTAGATGGGGCTGCAAGCGGGCGTCTGGCTTAGAGCAAGCAGCTCACTATATAAACATGTAAAAAATTTTATTTAAAAACTCCCAGCAATGGGTTGCGTACTGGACTTAGGATCCGCCTCGTAAAGAAATCTACCAATGAAAAGATCAAAACGCCTTATATGTTGCATCTATAAAAAGCCGACCTGCAAAAATATTTATACATTTACAGTGGGCTTCAGTAGAATAAACGAAATGTAAAATTTAATTGCATAATAAATGAAATACAAACGATTCATTGGTTTTAAATTTTTTCGTACAAAACAAACGAAATCTCAATAAGGGTAGAACTCTTCCCACAAGGTCGGAAAATAAATATCGATTTTAAGGCCAACGAACGGTTAACTATACATATGAAGCAAAATTGATTTTTCCATCTTATATATAAAAATCTCTAGCGATGTTTGTGGTCGAACTTTTCCGAAACTGCTCAACCGATTTTTATATAATTTTAGAAAAATCGAAATAATTATGATATACACGTGCTATATGAAATATGAAAATATGAACGTCAAAATATCTGATTTAGAATATATAGGGTTGCTACCTGATTGAAAAGTCGAATTTAATTAAAGTACACACAAATTATTTAAAATAGTAAAATATGGGTGCCAAATTAGTCGTTTCGCTAGGAGAAAGTATATTGGCATAATTTGAAGCAAATTGCCACCTTTTAAAAAAAAAATCAAATTTAATTAAATTGCACACATATACACACATAAATAAATACAGCGTTTTTTTTCAAAATTTTCGGTTTTCATATTTAATAAAAGAACTCCCAAACTTACGCTATACGTTATACGATCACTTTTTTCTGTACAGATTATTTAGCCAATTGTAGCAGTTTGCTAACCAAAATTGATTTTCTTCATTTTCTTAAATCAAGCTGCAATGTTGTATGTACAAACAAATATTAGAATAAAAAAAAAATAAGCAAATATTCTCAGAGTTATATAAATCACTCTAAAGCACTATTGCTTGCTACCAGCTGGTGTTTTGCCCAAATGACTAACTGCCTGACAACAGGCATTTTCTGCTCATCCACCTGATTGAATCGAATGAGTTCTATCGATTTATGGCTGTTGTCAATGCCACCACTTTTTCCATTGTAATGCTCGCAGTCTTTCTTTTGTGCTAATATTGTTTTTCTTATATTCTTGCTTCCTGTTTTTTTTTTTTCCAAATCCATTCAAGCTTTTGTTTCTGACTTGTCGCACACAGCTGGATTTCTTTTCATTATATTAGGCCATTGCTATATTCATTGTTTGCAGCTGTCCTGCGACGTTTTCATCAAATTCTTGCGGCAGTTACTTGCTTACCACTTAGTTTGCTCTTGCAATTTCCTTAAATTATGCTGCTATGCTCTACAAGTTTACTTTGGTTATTGTGTTTGTTTGCAATATACTTATATAATATTTGTTTACATAGCTATTTTGCCAGCGAGTGAGTGTGTGTGTGTGTGTGTGTGTATTTGACTTGTGTAAGCAGTTTTTTTTTTATTTCTTTATTGCTATTCAGCTATTACTTGTTTGTTTTTGCTACTGAGTTCACTATAATAATGCTTTTGCTTGTCATTGTTCTCTAGTTGAATTCAATTTGCACCTTTTAATGTCCTTGAAGTATAATATACAAATGATTGTTTTCGTTAAGTATGCTTGGTGGTTTCCGCTGGCATCTGATAGCAAGGTTGGGATACTTTGCCTTTAATAGACAAGAATCATGATTGGAGCTCAATATTACCTTGGGAGAGTTTCTTGTTAAAACCATACGTTATTCGGATATTGGGTAAAAATTGAAACAAGATAGCTTTATATAAAAATAATTAACGGTACTCCATTACTGCATTTTTAATGTAAAGTTACGAAATTTTAAAACACTGCTTATTTTTTTCATGTAAAATAAAGTACAATAAGTGTAAAGGAAGACCTCAATATGAACGATTGGTAGTTCGAAAATGAAATCTAGTATCTAAATATTTAGTTCTATGGAAGCTTTATATAAGTATATGTAGTAAAATCTTGTCGGTAAAAACCAGGCACCGCAAATAACAGTTATTTATTTTTTCATTGTAATAAATGTCCGGAGCGAAATATTGCTGTAGAAGAAAATTATCAGGTTTCTTTAATTCCAGAACCTCTTGGACAAGAATCTAGGATTCAATTAATTTGCTCAACTTTTTGTCAAAAAGTACCAACAAAAACTGATGAACCGAGACTTTGATGTTTTTAGACCACTAATAACAGTTAAACTTGGCTAAATATTTTTTGAGGCGGATATAAAAGTCGTTTCCTAATAATAAACCAACCGCTTATTCAAATTAAACAAATTTGGTATGAGATGAAAGAGAACTAAATGAGCTTTCAAACTGAAGTATCTAAAGCAAGCTTATCACCTATTAATATATTTTTTTAATTTTAATAATATTTTGTATGTCCAAATAACAGTCCTTGTCAAATAATAAACAAAACGAAAACTTACAATACTACAATAATATGGAAGAGCTTAAAATCAGAGCCTCCCTTACCACAGACACTATTTTCCTGCAAATTTTGTAAGAAAAATGTATAGTTAATATAGTTGACAGATTTGTAATTTATAAAGCAAACACAACCACTAAAATAATTTACTCATACCCGATATGTTTTTGATAATTCAAAAATTGTTATGTGAGTGCACTGCCTTATCGGGAATCCATAACAGTTTCCCAGCAATTATATGATACATTTTTTGATTAAGTTGGTTTTATTTAATAAAATATATGTATGTTAAATGAGAGACGTACAAAATTTTAATCGAAATGGTCACCTATTGCTTTCGCACAAGCCCTCAAACACAGTTTTTATTGGTATTGATGAGGCTACTGGAACCAAAAATTTTTTGAGGCTCTCCAAATCTTTGTGGGGTATTTGACTGGTTATGGTTTCCAACTCTGATCGCAAACTGTAGTCGAATGGATTCAAATCTGTACCTCCAGACAGCCAAATCATCTGCAGGAGTATTGCTTTAAAGCCACTTCTGGTTGGTTTTTGCCTTTTGTGCAGGAGCAGAATCTTGCTGGAAGATCCAAAGCTCTCTATCGATGATAGTATTGCTTAACAGCTCTACCACGTCTTGTAAAACATTCTGCTGGTACACTTTTGCCTCAGTTTTAACCCATTTTTTTCACAGGAGGGAAGAGGTATAACACCTTTACAGGAGACTACTCCCCAAACCATTATAGCAACTGGATGGTGATCACGTTGAACCCTTGCAATAACATTTTTTGTGTCTTTGGAAAATTTTCTTACTAAACATTTCTTCATCAGTGAAAATTTTCTCATCTGTACTGAGGAAGCCGCTTGCATTTGTTGAGCCTAATTCGCTTCAAGCGCGTTGTCAAAAGATGCGCAGTTGGCAGGCGGTAGACTTTCATGTGGAGATCAACTCGCACAAATTTTGACATTGATTTGGTCGATTTATCCATTTTCCTTGACATAGCTTTCTGTTTTCTAAGGGGGTTGCTACGAATGCGTTTGCGAATAGTTTTTATGGTTCAATTGGTTAGAACGACGAAAGGACGCCCACTTTTCTTTCTGTCATCAACTGTAGGCATTTGAGAAAAACGACCGCACTATCGGGTAAACAAACATTCTCGAAATTTTAAGTTTTTTGAGAAGGTCATAAATTTCAAGTGCGCCTCTTTCCACACTTATAGCTCCCCACTCCTTTATTAATAATCGAAAGCAAACACTGAGCTCATTATTAAGATTAGATACTGCATACAAATTATAATAAAAAATAACCTTTTTTCTAATGGCTTCTTTCGTAAAATTAACAAAAGTCATTGTCTTTCATTAAAAAATAATAATCTTAGAATGACCTTCTATTCATTATAAATAAAAGCCGTGCCAAATTTCATGTTCTTAGCTGCTTTAGTGTAGGAGTTATAATCGAAAACCTAATATCTATATCCAGTTGTAAAGCAACTATTGTATATAATGCCCGATCTGGTCGGCTCCAGCAGTTTGATTCATACATTGTAGAAATACATCAGTCTACCAAATTTGAGTCAGCTATCTGTAAAACTGAACGAACATTTGTGTTGAAATGTACGCTAGCCCAATAAAGATTTTTATAAGTATTCCAGTAGAGGTTTTGTGGCATTTTTCCAAGATGACGAAAAACACAGTTTTAATGTAATTTCGATACCTTTATAACACAAGGTTTTTGGCTGTTAATTCTTTTGCCGAAATACAGATTAAGCAGTGTTCTTTCAGAGGATTTAAATAAATACTATAAAATGCACGCTTTCGAACATTGAGTTAAAAAAATTTTAAGCTATCATGAATTTGGAAATTAAAAAAAAAACAATGACAAAAAATTCGATTTTTATCGCCAAAACGAAATCACCGAAAATGGGAAAAGTTTCTTTCGCTCAAAATAAAAAAAAATACGTGCTGCATAATTTTGACGCAATTAAGAAATATTTTACTTTCATAGAAAACAAACAAAACAAAAAAAGCAAACGACCTGTGCGGGATGGTCGAAATGAATTAGGCTACAATGAAACTCTCAGCCTAGGAAGAAAGATTATATCGTTTCAATGGCATTCGGTGCAGTAAACGTCATGCGATTCTAGTGACTCTTTCCCCACTATAATCGGTCAACTACTCGTCTTCCTCGCTACTCTATTTGTTAGGTGTGATTAAGGCATTAAATGTACCTTAATATTTTGCTATAACTTTATTTTTTAAATGACAACTGATTACTTACACGTCTCAACAAAGGGCAGTCTTATTGCCGGTATACAAGGCGTATGAGTAACATGTGGACCGGTAATGAAAAATTGCTTATTTTCTAAATACAAAAAAAAAAAAAAACACCAGTTACTAAACTGGTAAATTTGAATTAATAACTTAATGAAAAGTTGTTGTCCTGCGTTGAAAGCTGATTTAAAATCGGCAAATGGATGGGGTGCATCTTTGCCAAGATTGGCGTTTCGTGAATATTTGGTCGATTTACCATTTCTAAAGCCACACTATTAAGGTTCATTAAGGTCATAGCATCAGTACTGTACATAACTAGAATATTATTGTATATGAAATGTCAAGGTGGCTGATCTTGCCGCAGTTGGCGCATATTGCATGATCGCCTGAATTGGGTAGAACACATTAAATTCCAATCGAGGGTCAAGCATGCGTTCGACCATGCACCTCACTTGCTCTTTGCCAACATGCTTGAATAGCTCATAATTCGTAACCAATCCACGCCAGCGTCTTTGCTGTTTCGTAGCCGCGGTATTGTTATTCGAACTTCATCGAGCACGGGTGGCAGGACGCTAAATTTTCAGCAATTTGGCTACGCTTCGCTGTCACAATTTAGCAAAGTGGACAAGTGTTCCCCTCACTATTTAAGAGTGATTTGGACATCACTTACGAAGTCACCGTTCTTGTTTTTACAGGAGTTAAACCTTTCCTGTCTTAAACCTTTCGCAAATAGCCACCCCTTCTCATAAAACTTTCGGCCTTGCCTTCTTGTCAGCTTGTATCACAAGCTAATCCCACTTACGTAGCTTGGCCTCCTCTTTTCTTTCTTCGACTAATATGTTTCTCTTCCTTTCTCAACTCTAGTGTCTCCTTTTCTGCGAAGGCGCTACATTTCTCAATATAACAGTTGTTCTTTTGGACTCGTTGAAAGCTAATGACCTCTTCAGTGATAGTACGTAGAGAATAAAAAATGTGCTCTCAATGCTTGCGAATTCCAGTTTCTTGAGAAGTGCTCTTAGTCAGCTGGTGTGAGAGTCAAGTACGCGCATCTTGGCTGCATGATAATGATGCGAGTCGATGTTTGGTCATCGGAATCTATGTACTACGTCTAATATACTGGAAACGTACCTCTTGTCTATCGCAATACAATCGATTTGGTATCGCATTTTTTGATCTGTATACATCCACATAGTTTAGATCTTGTCCTGAAACCTGGTACCATAGACCATGATATTTCGAGCACCCGCAAATCGCTCGGTCTCAGTCGGTTCGCGGAGCTTTTGTCGTCGAGACTGAAGTTTCGGATACTTTGACCAGATATCCCTCTCTTAGCCAAGCAAGCCGCCAGCCACGAGTTAGATATCATAAAGGAGACTGCCCCCATAAAAGAGTTCTAGAAGCTCGTGTAATTGATCTTTGATTACATCGCCCTTCTGATCCGTCGGGGCATGAACATAAATCAGCGATATTGAAGAATTTTGCTTTGTTGCGAATTGTAGCGAGACGCTCGTCCACTAGAGAGGATGACAGTAATTGACGACGAGGTCTCTCTCCCACCACAAATCCCAGACAGAACTAGCGCTCCTTACATGGCAGCTGTACCAGATGTCGCAAGGCCTAATGGTTTTCTTACCTTGAGCCGTCAATTTGATTTCCTAGATGGCGGTGATGTGAGCCCTTACTCTCACCTGAAAAACACCGAGCGAAGCAGCGGCACCTTCCCATTAAGGGTTTGAACATTCCAGATGCATGCCCTCAAATTACAGTCCTTAAAAAATCTGCAATTTAGCTGACTAATTGTTCAGTAAAAAATTATTGATTAATCGCTCTGAATGAAAAAAAAAAATATAAAGATTTAAATTTTTCTTCCAACTTAGAGTGGTGTTTTATCATTTAATCATTTAAAAAATAGTTTTTTGACAACAAGGGCAATATAAACTAAGTACTTACATATATTGGGGAAGAGACCTGCAGTCATGCATCGAACAATTTGATTTACTTTTCAACCAATTTATTTTGACTTTGATTGAGAGGCGTCGTTAGACTGCAGATAGGCTAAGCTATTGTATCGACAATCTAAAAAGTCTTAGCTACCAAATCTACCTAGCATATATAAAGCACTGATGATTGGTCACTTTTCAACATTTTTACATGATTTATGAAAATGCGTCCGTATTTAGATATTTTTCTCAGTAACCAACGTGCACCTATGTACTGGCGATTTATAACGTGCCACTAACAGAAGGCGACCATATAACCACGAAGTGATTTGCTACCTCTTACGTACGTACATATTTATATAGAGATATGTAGATATGCATTACATGTAAGTACCCAGTAGCGAAAGATGTCAAAGATTCACCAACATGAAAGTGACGCTTGAGCTAGTTCTTAAATGAATTTTGCCTCCTTTTATATTGATCGCTATTTTATTTATGATCTATGACCGTAATATCCTTTTAAAATTAGGAAAAGTTTTACTAAAACGAAACTTTTTGTTTTACTGAAATTGAAAAATCTTACTGTCTGTGTGCTGGCAGCGAACCAATAGCTAAGCAGTCTGCGTTAGAAGTCTTGGCAATAATTGTTTTGTTGTAAAAAAAAGGGAAATTATCTACGTATGCTTTTCACATTTGATACGGCCATGCTCTGAATACAGATGTCGCTCTCTACAGCATACGGTTTTAAACTGTGGTTATACTCAAGACATATGTCATGCCATTTTCGCTACCGGGGTATATTTATAACTATAAATTGTGTGCGTATACCTAAAACCAACGGGTCCCAAGTACGTGGCATTGTAGTATACACGTGACACATTGTCATTTATATCCAGAAGGAAAAGCAAATAAAGGAACATTTTTTTTGTACCTATCTTTTTTTTTACAATGTCTTTTTTTTGCCGTTATTCCTTTGGCGACAAAAGTCAATGTTCGTGCAAAATACGAGTATGCTTGTACTTTTGCATAGATAAACCGTTCTATGTGCAGAAGAGGAGGAGGAGTTAAAAAATTTCGTTATTCTTGCTGCGCAAGGATTATAAATCAAAACCACACAAGCTTTGGGACCAAGGCTTGTGGGAGCATATGCACGTCCTACATGTGTATATAAATATGTACCTGGGTATATATAGATATATAAATATTTAAATTTTATATGCAGAATACAATGCCTACATTTAAAGTGTGGCTTTCAGGTAAATTAAACTGAGTTTTTCTTTCACTGAGGTAGCTGAAAAAATTAGATTTTTGTGGGTATATTCTCTTATAAAAATATATTAAAATGATTTCCTAAACTTTATTTGGTGAAATTTTTGTTCACTGGCTTAATATTTTTTATTTAAAAGCAAAGTTCTTTAAAAAGGGAAAATCTACTGTGGTACCCAATAATTTAGAGCACTGACATCGACTGAATTTGCTGGAGAAAAAAATTAAATTTTTACATATGTATGTATATAATTTTTATTATATACAAGAAATATTAGTTTGCATAATTCAGGTAGAGTATGGCTTAAAAAAAAAGATTAGCCTACGAGCATCATCTTTGAAATCCTCATGGATACCTTTGTGATATCAATCGCGGATCGACGTCTTCGATACATCGACTAAAGTTTCGTACAGTAAACCAATAGCTTTGTAGTATTTTTTATTAAAAGTTGTTGGTATCTTCTTCTTTAACGGACCTGTTTTACCGCCTATTTTAAAATGCAAAGCGTTTACCAAACAAAACCACTAATTACAAAGCGTCAAATACAAACACTACCAATAAATGTGACAGCAGTCACGCTACCTGTAAAGAACTCAGTGTGAAACAAGTTGAAAACTATCGAGATTGAGCGAGTAAGGGAGGTTCGCCTCAATGCCAGTGCTGCCATTTTCGACATTTGATTTTGTTGATTACTGCCACTAGGCACTTCTTTTAATGAGTTTAAATATTAAAATTAATAACTTTTTCTTAGCCAAGGTTACTAAAAATGTTCACTTTTTCCTTGCAAACCTGAGGTTTATGCCGCAAATTATTTCTTATGGAATATTGTAATTAAAATATTTTTTCTAAATTTGTTACCTAACTTGCCTAAAAAATTCTTTCGCATTATCCTGTTTTGTAAAAAGGACAAATCACATTTGTGTGGCCTAGTTTATAAGATGTGAACTTTTAGTTAGCTTTCTAATAATTTATTAAATTTAAAGCTATATAGGTGTTTAATTTTTCTATATACAAAATTTTAAAAGCATTTGGTAAAATAGGTTAGTTTCGAGTATGACATTTTGAGAACCAATCCTTACTTTTAGCTCAGAGTTAAATTTCATTTTTAGTATAGACCTTTTTAACGATTTCCGCAATTATTGCGGCATACACTTGAAAGATCATCCGAAACTGTTTGTTAATGATCGTAGCGATCAAACCTGATACAAGGGGCATCATAGGGAAGATATTTTATTTCATAAAAATCTCCAGAGAGTTGAAATCTTTCAACGTGTTCCAGTGGTTCAATATAAGCTACTAATAGAGCACCAGTTTCCAATACAGCGCCTTCTTACCGCCTCTATTATAGACTTAGCTCTCTACAGTTTATTTGCCGATTCTGTAACAGAAATGTTTTCAAAGAATATGTCTCATCGAAGATGCAAGAATTTGTAGCGAGAAATGGAGTTAACTATGCCATATTTACTACATTCATTTGATCAGTACATTCTTATTGCGGGGTAACTAAGACAACTCATTATAATTGCACACCCGTAGAAGCGCCTTATATTGTTCGGCACCTAGCGCGTCTTTTGATCTATCTTAGCCAATACATTCATTTTAGTACACTATACGACCTTTTCGTTGTGGAACTCAGAAAAAGTGTTCTTAAGATATTATAACAGCGTTTTCGGTACGTCAAAATCCAGTTAATGAACTAGCTGATTTTATATTTTGTTTCCTGATTTTGGCTCTTAGCAATGTTGAAAGGAAATAACCATTTCCGTAATGAATATTGTTGAAACCAAACATCGACGCATAATGAGTTTGACATAGTAAATGCAATTTCCACGTATATATAACACATATTTCGAAAGAACACAATATTTGTTGACACTTTCTTCATCACCAATTCAATAATTTCACACGCGACGTTATGTGGCGGTTTCAATATATTGTTATTGGTATACTTTATTGAAAATAGAATAAAACTTAATAGAGAATAATTGCCAGATCGTTAAAAGGTGTCATCAAGAAAACGCCAAGGTTAAAATATTTTCATGCGGAACGACAAGAGTGACTTGAAGCCCACTTAATTTTTTTAAACCCCACCGCATAAAATCATACAGTTTTCAAACATAGCTTTACAGAAAAAATAAATCTAAATCTAATAGCACGTCCCCAAAGTAAAGATGTTACAAAAGGTGTTGCGAGCGAAATTCAATTGTGACACGAAACATTTTTTATGCTCATAACTCTTTCGCTTTTACACAAGTAATGCCTAAAATTATTTTCAATTATTGCATTATTATGGGCCTTATATGTTAGGAACAATTGTAATTTTAGTGAGCTCGTTGTAACTTTTTATTATTATGGAATAGGATTTTTCAAAGTGGTAGAAGTGATAGATTCTATTTCGGATATCACCAAATCTTCTCATGAGATTTGTTTTTTTCTAGACTTTACTAAAGTTTGAACAATGGTACAAGGAGTTGCTAGGCAAGCATTCAACTTCTGAGCCACGCCAGCCGTGTGAAAATCTCTTGCTTTCTCATTATTCCTATCTCGCTTGCTTTCTTATTAGCCCTGGTTAACAACGTGCCCAGTAATGTTGTTAACAAGTTTATAAGATTTTTATGTTCTAGTTATAGTTTGGTTTTAGGCACCTTATTGCAATTATTATAATAAATTTAGCTTTATATGTTAGAAATAAGTGCAATTTGAATGAGCTCGAGGCCAGTTTTTATTATATCGTTCTTTTGTCATATTATTCCTAAATAACAAAAACTGGCCTCGAGCACAATAAAATTACACTTGTTTCTAAAATTAGTTTCCGTGACAAAACTTAGGTGCCGATGCTCAGTTAAAGGCATTAGTACGCACAAATGCACATCTAGATTTTAACAGACTGACGAAAACTTTTCGCATTTAGACAAGTGTAAGGCAAATCCAAACGCATGCTCACAAAGAAGCGTTGTTTTGTTCAATTTGACCGACAATTCAATAACGAAAATAACTGACTAGCGTTGGTAAAACTTTAGATCGACTTTTACTTTGTATAATTTACAAACTTTTGAAGTAATAAAGGGGCAATATTCTGGTACCTCCTTAGAAGCCAAATTTGGTATTTTTTCTAGTGGATAATAAGTAAAAGCTTTACGTTTTTCTCTCATACCCTTTAAATTTATCATCCGAACATTATAAGAAGTACGTATATTTGCTCGTCATTGGGAACTTTACATTATATTATTATTAAATTTTAACTATCTATGATATTTATTATAATGATAAATTAATACAATTTTTACATTGTTCTTTAATACAACAATATCTAAACACAATATTTTTGTGTATCATTCTATTATAGATCCTGTCGGGCCAAATCTTTCAATATGGATGACGTAAAATGAGGTAAAATTTGAGATATTTCAGTTTTAAATTTAAGTTGAATTTTAAGTTGTACGATGTGCCGATTCTTGATTTATCAGCGTCTCAAAAAAAAAAAGAATTAATTTGTGAAAAATGAAAATTAATCGTGAAAATTTTCGAGGGATGATTATACACGAACTTGAGGGCAGTTTAACTCAAAAACAATGCTTCTAATGGCATCAATCGGCTTTTGGCAATGAAACATAACCCGAAACCACTGGTTATCACTGATTTGCAGAATTTAAATGACGCTTGGTCAGTCTGAGTGATGAATTTCGCGAAGGTCGTCCAACAGGTGCTATTTTTTGGATGCTGGAATTGGATTCAAACGGAATGTCATGTGACATATCCGGAGATGGAGACAGCCATCCTTGCAGATTGCCAAAAGTCAAGTTCAAACAATTTAGTAACGCAAAGATATTGTAGTCGTTGGGTTCAATAAAATTTGACCAAAGCTCAAAAAGGGCTCGTACAGATTGGTCCAAAGAAATGCACAAAAAAATTTAATTTGTAAAACATAAAGTTAAGGAAGAGGAGGTAACTGACATTCACGTGTTGGAAACATAAATGTTCATTTCAAAATTAATTAAATAATTCAAAAAATATTAAATGTTTTTAGAGCAATTTTTAATTTTTTTAAAACCCGATAATCTCTTTAACAAATAAGTTTTATTTGGCATTGACTAACTTTCCCAAACCAGATGTTATATAAACTTCTTTAGTTCAGCAAAAGTTATTCCCGTACTTTTTTTGCCGATGGATGCTTTAAGAAAGCTAAACGCTAAATACATAGACCAAAGACAATAGCCAAACAAATAATATACATATGTATGTGATGGCATTTCCATAGAAAACTCTAAAGCATACATTTTTTTTATTCATTTCTTATTCTTTCTAATCAATTTTTATTTCATTCTTTATGTAATTTAAAAATTGCTTATTCACTTTCCAGGTTGCTCATCAACCAATTGGGAAATATGAAGTAAAATTTGCATAACCATTTTGTCTAAGCACAAAAATGAAAGGATGAACAAACAAAAAATTTTGCGCACATTTCAAATTTGTATTTTAAGATTGGCACATACTAGAATGGCAAACTACAAATTAAAATTCCCAAAGCAGTCGTAAATTGCGACACTACAGTGCACAGCAGCAGATGGGAAAATATGTGTTGGTGTAACTGTATATATATATTTTTAAGTTTATATATATATATGAGCATACAAAAATATATACATATAAATAAAAGTTAGAGAATAAATTCAGTGCTAGTAATATATGTACAAGAATTTTGGAAAAACTCGTTGTTAATTTCGGGATTTTAAAGAAAGTGTGTTTTTATCACTAAATGAAAAAGAACGTTCTTGATTTGAAACGTTGATTAGTTACCACCCTAGAAGTTTCTCTTTCAACGCTAACCCACTCACTGTGCTCTTTTCTTTTCTTTTCTTACTTTACGGCTTAACCACTTAGGCGCTTTTGATCGATTCCAATATAGCACTGGATATACCAAATGAAGTCAAGTCCTTCTCTACCTGATCTTTCCAACGTAGAGGAGGTCTAGCTTTCCCTCTGCTACCACCAGCGGGTGCCACATTGAGTACTTTCAGGGCTGGAATAAATAAATAAATAAATAAATACTTTCCGCTGAATCTTAATTCGCTGAGCTATGTTACTGTCGTTTTAAAGCCCAAAAAGCTCATCGTTCCATCGTTTTCGGTGTTCGTCGCCGCAAAGATGTAAAGGTCTAATAATTTTTCGGATAAGCTATGTCGAGAACACGCCATACAATAGCCGATCAAGATGAGAGACTTATGGAGCGCTGTTATGGTTCCTCGAGAGAGGGCTTTTTGAGTAAGTAGTCAACTTTTTAAAAATTGCGACCGCCAACAGTGATTTGGAAGCCAAGCCGCGAATGCGCTAACTGTTTATTAGATTACATGAGGTACTTTATTTTGCCCTCGTTCATCTACAAACCCATTCGTTTCACTTCTTTACCTAGCTTTGAAAAGGAGGAACTAACGGCGCGGTTGTTGAGGCCGATGATGTCAATTTCATCAGCTTACGCCAGTAGTTTCACACTTTTATAAAGGATGGTGCCTGATCGGTATAATTCTGCAGTTAGAATTTTTTTTTTCAACACCAAGTGAAAGAAGTCGCACAATAGGGAGAGTCTCTCCGTCTGAAACCTCGTTTTATATCAAACCGCTCGGCGAAGTTTTTCTCATTTCTAATGCTGTTGGTAGTGTTGTTCAGCGTCACCGCTATGTAGGTTTTAGTTTTTCAAGGCTGCCAAATTTAAACATCTCGGCATAGCAAACTATCAATATTCGTAAAATTTACGACTTTAGACGCTAATCTACTTTAGAGCATTGTATTCGTCTGCAAGAAAGATTGTCACCGCGTATGCCGAAGTTATACTGACTTTCAATTAGATCTATGGTTTACGATGTTGTTTTAGTTTTCAAAATTTACTTTTGATCTCTTTATAAGTAGAGGGGATAGTTTACAAACTCTTATACACCTGAATTACACTTTTTGTATTGAGTTTTTTGTCTGTTTTGTAAGAAACAAAGCGACTAATTAAAATAATCGTTCAGTGCAAGCAAATTAACGAGGTTGTACGCCAAACTGGTACTAGTAATAAAACTCCGTCAGCAGAGTGCAAAGCCAAGTGAAATTGTTAAATCCTTGATAAACCTTAAAGCTATAAAAAAATGTTATTCACAAAAAGGCTTTTGACCTGTATCAAGGCGCGTCATCCGTTATGTTATGGGCAGCAATTTCAGGAAAAGACCAACATCCTTTCCCTTTTATTGCTGATTTTTGAAAGAAGCATGTGATGCTTTAGACCATTAATTTATTTGGCAAAGAGCTAATACATATATAAGCGATTTTACAGACTCTATTTCGTCAGTTGAATGCCCGTACTCTTACCCGTTTCTGAATTCCATCAGATTACATGTTGGACAAAATGGAGAACGGAATAGACTTGAAGATTGCAGAGGGGTAATTTAAATGACCCTAACAGAAGATATGGGATAAAACACCGAACGAATCCTTGCGTACTGCTTGTGCTGCTTTTCCGAAATCTTTGGAGTTGGGAAAAAAGAACAAGGGGAAAAGGTTCGAAATGAATGATTGAGAAAAGAATAAAATGAGTGACAAAATGAGAATACTACATTTGATTTTCAAAATCCCAAGCTGTATTTTCTTTTCTAATAAAAAATTTTGCAAAAATTATTCGTCGTTACGCTTTGTTTAAAAAGCTTACCGCTTCCTTTATAATGACTAGGTTCTAAACCCAATAAACTGATAAAAAATTTCGACAAAATATTCCTAAGACTTGCGAAAGGAACGAAAGCTATGCTTCAATCCATTAGAGACGAGATACTCAATGAATCTGTAATTATTCAATTTTGATAAAATTGGCAACCGTAATTAATGCGACGACAAAAGCTTGTATGAAAATTGAATTCGCTAGCTGGTGTTGTTAAAGTTGTTAAATAAATCCTTATTTATGGTTTGATCTTGATCATATTAGAAAATTATGATGCTGGTATGAAAGATGACGTTAGAGGAAATAACTGGTCCACATTAAAATGTAGGTTTTTTTTTAACGTGTACTATCTATTATTGCCCTTTTCTGATATATCACTGAGAGAATAATTTATGTTAGAGATTTTAAAGTTAATGGCTGTGGAAAAAAAATTAAATCTATGAATGTAAATGTAAACCGAAGTTATTTTTAAAAATATAATTTATAGTTACCAGTTTGTATTATAGATTGGAGACACTTCACTTGACAATATTTACACACCTGCCTAGTTATCGTTGGATTTAAAAGAAAAATAAAATAAAATTAAAATTTAGTTGGAAACGGAAAAGCAACAAGCAAATCAAGCATACTGGGGAAAAACTTGGTATACCAGTTATGGCCAGTGATATATTTTTTATAACTCAAAATATACTGCAGTTTGCGACACTTTAATCAATGCCCCGGTTATTTACGGCAGGTCTCTTGCGGTAAGCAATGCAGATGAAGTCGCGGGTATCAACTAGTATACAATACATTTTTTACGCAAAAAAGCACTGAAGTTTCAAAGTCGATATGTCATCAAAATATCTGCCGCACCTTGTATACTGAGTTCAGCTTTGCTCCAACCTCGATTCAAATTTACTCATTCATAGAATAAATAAGGTTTTTTTTTTGTTTAGTTGAGCAAAATTCGTTATAAAACTGCGATCCTAGTAATCTCACTATTTTTTAATTTTATTTCAAACAATATATCTCATATATTTATACTTGAGAAAAAAGCGTTAATTGAAAAAAAAGAATGAATAGTCAAATTTAAAATTTAAATGTGAAAGTTTTAGTTGTAAATTAGAAAGCGTCGAGTGTACACAATTTCCAATTGTATTTGAGAATGCGTCAATTAAAAATGAGAATAGTCATTTGTAAATGAAAAAGAGTCAACTGAAAATGCGAATAGGGAATTTTAAATAAGAAGGCATCAAATTTAAATGAGAAAGTGTCAATTGAAAATGAGAATAGTCATTTGAAAATAATGAACCGAATGAATGAATGAAATGAATAATGAATGAAATTCGAAAAGTCAATTGCAAATCAGGAAACGTCTCATGAAAATGCGAATGCTTTAAATGGGAATGAGGAATTATTTTTTATTACATGTTTCTCAAAAAATAACTGCAATAAAATTTTGTATGTCTCTTATGTCTCCGCATAGAACGTCTGTTGAAATCCTCTTGCACATTTTCCTCCCGATTGAGTATTCTTTACTCTATCTACGAGTTTTTCTAAATTCTGAAATCGCTGGTTACTTCGCATTTTCATTTAACGCATTCTCATTTTTATCTGACATTTTCGCATTTTAATTTGACGCTTTCTTATTTACAATCGACTGTTCTTATATTCATTTGACGCCTTCGTAATTCGAAATTACAAATCATATTTGCAATTGACTATTCCTATTTTAAATAGTCGCTATCTGAATTACAATTGATTGTTCTTATTTTCAATTGACGCTTTCGAATTTTTATTTGACACATTCTCATTTATAATTGGAAATGGTGTAGAAATTATTTTTATGACATATTTTTCAAATAAAATGTTAAACGTTAATTTATCGGTTTGTGGTCTTTACTCTGTCCACGAGCTTTTCTAAATACAAAAATCGCTGATTATTTCGCATTTTCATTTAACGCTTTCTCATTTTCATCTGACATTTTCGTTTTTTAATTTAATACTCTTCCATTTAGAATTCACTATTCTCATATTCATTTGACGCCTTCGCAATTTACAATGACTAATCTCATTTAAAATTGACTATTTTTATTTTCAATTGACGCTTTCGCATTTTTATTTGCCACTTTTTCATTTACATTTGGAGATTTTTTAGACTGAAAAGTTTTAAATCCCGTTTTCGTCCCGGTAACCTGCTATTGTCATTCGCTTCGATCCTTAGCATCTGCCATCTCTAAAACATACATGCATACATATATATGTATGTACATATGTATGTAGGTATTCTCTATGGCGAATGAAATTTTATAAATTTTATACTAAAAATATGCAAAAGTGTAAATTAACATTCAAGTGCAAAGTACTAGTAGCAGCAGTTAGCCTTTGTATAAATTTGCGTGTGTATAGATATGACACAAAATCACGCTATCTACTCTATATTTGTATGTAGCTATGTATGTACTTTGTAAATCCTTGCTAACGCATACAGCTGTACGTGTTTAGTTTACACACTCACATTCATATAAACGAATGTATGGCTTTTATTTTGTACGCCACAGACACGCAGGGCCACACAAACGCGCAAGAGCCATGCATAGTGGGTTTGAGAAGAAAATACATATCCAATTTGTAATGTGTTTTTTTTTTTTTGTAAGTCCTCACACATACATACTTACGTGCGCATGTGGCTCTACTGTTTGTCAGATACTTATATTTAGTATTTTAATGCAGGCAATGCAGGTGAAGGTCAGCACACGATGGCACAGCTGGGCGTCGCGTCTACGCTTACGTTGACCCAGAGGACGCACAATAAGCAGTAACAAATAAATAGATGCACAAATATGAGAGCGTGAGCAAACACACGCACGTACGCTTTCAAATATTACTGAAGTGTTGCGCCTAGAAATAGACTATACATACTAGAAAGAAGAAAGTGTTGTGAGTGTTTGGGTAGAGGGTATGGTGTAGTCAAAATGCTTATGGACTCGTAATATTTGCATTTGCTTATTTTGTGTGTTTTAAAGCATTTTCAAAATGGAATTCTCTGCGCTTAGACACATACATACTAACAAACACACACACACACACGTCGCTGTTGGTTCATACGTAGATGTGCAGCTGAACTGAGAAATATTTAGTTGATATTGCGGTGCCCGAAATGAATGCGTGAAGGTTGTGTAAATATTAAGGAGGAGGAAAGAAGCGCACGGCAGACAGCAAATAATAGACAGAAAAATGCGGAAAATATTTTTATTTTATATGCAAAAAATATGAAAGTATGAAAAATGCGAAAAAGCTAAAATTCACTTGATATGGTTGATTAGTAAATGAACATATGTACTTCACACATATATGTACATATTTATATTAATGTACGTGTGCACGTATACAAATCGAGGTGACGTATGTAAATACGGTGACTCAAATAACTGAACATATGATATTTTTTTTATTTTTATAATATTCGCAATGTTTTTCATTATTAATTTATTTTTTTTGTTATTTTTTTAAATAAAAAACACAGTTCATTCCTTAACAAAATGCATATACACATGTACATAAAATTTGTACAAAATTTATAAAAATTCAACAAGTTTTTATGACATTTTAATATATTTTAACTACAATTTTGATTCACATTTTTCGATATTTTATAAATTTTGTACAAAGTTTGAAATTCTAATGATTTATGAGCTTTTTGTTACAGATCGAACTAAATTTTTATAAAAACTAGCTACAATAAAAAGTTTAAGAAAAAAATGGCAAAAGTTCGGAAAAAAAAATTAAAGTCAAAATTTAAAATAAAAGTTTTATTTAGAGCAACTAAAACTGCATACCAACAGCTTTCTCACATTTTGATAAAATAGTATCATTTGATTAATGTTTTTTAAATTTTCAAAAATTTTGTACAAAGTTTGAAATTCTTATGATTTATGAGTTACACCACGAACAATAGTTTTCTACAATATAACAAAACTTAAACAAAATGTCAAAAATTCTAAAAACAATTTTAAATCAAAACTCAAAATAACAGTTTTATTTCTAACAACTTAAACTGCACCCCTAAAAGATTTTTTTTTTAATTTGTGATTAGAAAGTATTATTCGATGAACTTTTTTTTTGTAGTTTTATAAATTTTGTACATAGTTTGAAATTCTAATGTTTTATGCTAATTACTTATCATTAAGAGCTTTTTGTTACACAACGAACAATATTTTTCTACAACATAACAAAAATAAAAAACTTTAAAAAAATTACAAAAATTAAAAAAAAAATTTAATTCAAATTCAAAATAATAGTTTTATTTCTACCAACTAAAACTGCATACCTTTAAATGTTTTTAAAATTTGTGATTAAAAAGTATACTTTGATGAATTTTTTTTTAATTTTCATGAAATTTCTACAAAGTTTAAAATTTTAATGATTTATGTAAAAAATGTATTATGAAATATATTGTAAAAATATGAGCGTGTGGGCACTGTTTCGGCAACTATATGCATATACAGTGATCGAAATAACTGATCACATGGTAATTTTTTTACAGTGTTTACGCTGTTTTTTAATACCAAATCGCTTTCCTTAACTCTTTGTAAAATCTTCGCCTGTTCTGATAAAAAAAAGCGTAAAATGTAAATAAAATTTTCATAGAATTTTCCACTAGAGTCTTTAGAAGACTTTTGGGTATGCAGTTTTGTTTCAGTATATAAAGGTGTACGTTTGATTTTTGCATTCTTTTTTTTAACTTTTGGCCTTACGAACTTCATCTGTATAGCGGATGGTTTTTTTTTTATAAAAATTCCATTAATTTGTGTTAGTTTTTTTGTAATGGTGATCTTGTATTTCTGCGTTCATATAAACTAAGTACTTTGAGTGGAGAAAAGTTTTCAAAACTAAAATTTCAAAAATATTTTTTTTAATCAACTGGAATTTTATGCTAAAATCAAATTAGCTATGAAACTGCATACACAAAAGTTTTCTAATAGGTCCATTTGCAAATTTTAAAAATTAAATGAAAATTAAAAAAAAAATTTATCATGAAAATTATTTTGAATATTGCAAAAAATTTCAGCGTGTGTTAACTTTTTGGAGCAACTGTACGTACACATATGTACAGTCTGTATGTTCAAATGGAATTTCACACACTTAAAATTGCGAAAAAATTAAAGCGTAAAAATAACAAGTGAAAACCGCAGAAAGTTGTGCAAACTAGGTTAAAAATGTGCACTCACATTAACGCTCTATGTTTTTTTTGCTTGTTTTGAAGTGTGCGTGTCGGAATGAAATAGTAAATGAAAATGGTATAACGGTGAATGCGTGAGCAGAGCACTCGTCAAATGCAAAGCAAAATAGGCGAAAGGTGAGCAAGTTAGCTTAATTGCTTGGTTGGTTACAGGCGAACATGAGCCCGTGTGCGTGTGTGTGTGTACAACATATAACTGAACCGGTTGCTATATTTGCGGCAAGAATGCGCCTTATTCGTCGGATAACTATTCCAAGGCAATAAAAATGATTTTGCTTATTTTTATATTTATATATTTTGATCTAATTTAACACAAAATTTAAACAGACCTAAAAAGTTCATCTATAATTAAAGAGATCGACGTCTAAGTTTCACAGTTTATCTTATTGATTTTATTTCAAAAATATATCCAGTCATAATCAGAACGGATTCTTATTGGAAAATATTATAGAGAAATCCGCTAAATTTTGTTCTGATATAAAACGCATATCAGGGGTATTTTCGTTCTGGTTTTTACTTTAAGTAAACATAATTTCACGCGTATGACCACCACGACCGCATCTTATAAATACCAATTTCTCCATTCAATTTTGCACTAGGTTCTCCAGCAAAACCGGCGCCATGTCGCTAGTACCTGGCTGGTCACTCGGAGCTGGTTTATTAGCATAGACCATTGACTTCCGATATGAAGCAGTTTAACGGAGTAAAATCATATGAGCTAAGTGTTCAATTGACATTTATATTTGTTGATACGATTCGGCCAACAAATCTTCATCTTAATAAAGTGATGGTTTCACTACAGATCGTAACCTTTTGTGGCTGCAAGGGAGCCTGGAAATTCTCTACAGAATTGTTTGGACTCAACATATGGCCATTTGTTTTTTCTACGTACCTATGTATGAAGCCAAATTTCTGAAGATGATTTGACAGTAAATATGTAGTACGAAAGTTGCATGACAATTTTCCAAAGTATACTGAAATTGTGTGGCTCTGAAAACACCTTTCCTATGTTTTCAGACTCATTTATTTTAAGAGATAATCTTTCCGAAACCTCACATATAAAATGATTCATTTAGTTATACATTTCAAAAAACTTTATCGGGCAGTCAGTCTTTTATATAAAAGAAAAGCGTCACCACATTTCGCTAAAACTGTCAATTCCGTTGCCTTCAGCCTGAAAGTATACCTAAAATATTATAACACTTTTGATAACTTTGTAGTGCGTTATTTACAATATATGGATGAAAGTGGCTGGATCCCGTCGTATTATAATAAAGGATAACCGTTGTCAATATAATCGTATCAAAGCAGATTTTGAACTGTGCGTAACCACATAGAGAAAAGCTGGGGTATGTGATACCACAGGATCAAGGCGGCTAAGGTCGGATGCGCAAAACCAACTGTTAACCGAATTCTTCTCCCAATAAAGTCATAGTTTCACGCGATTTGCGGCGCGTAACGTTATCTGGTTTGCTTGATTCCAATGAGCTGTAAATAACCGCTCATAATACGGCAATTTAATTACCAGTTGTTCATGACAGTCTACAAGTTATGCAACAACCTCTGCAAGAGCTCGTAGGTATATACATACCTGCAGCTTTCATAAACATAAGTGCCATTCTACGTCTATACCTTTAATGTGAAAGAAATCCCTACAACTCTAAGGAGTTTAAAAACCAGCTACACCAAAAAGAAAATCACTAAGATCAATAATATAAGATACTAAGAAAAGCCCCGCAGACGATTTCCTGCCTATATTTATTTATTAACTTCCCTTTGCGTATTTAACCATAGACAGCATTACTGTTTCTGTCACATACAACAGGTGTCAACACTCTCAAAAATGTTTTCCTCTTCGAGACGAATAGTCACGTTTTAATAATCACATTTTAATATTTAATATACCTTGTGTATTATTTAAAAAAAAATTTGACGTTTCAAATAGGTGGCAACTCTCACAAAAGTTAGATCTGAGCTTTTTTACGAGACGAACAGCTTGACATAAGTATATCTTTTAATATTTGACTTTTTCTCCAAAGCATAAAATATACTTTACGTCTTATCCTCAGACCTAAAAAATATATACATATATAAAATGTCGACCACAAAAGTCGTGACACGTGACTTTTATATATGAGATTTAATTTTTTTTTATTAAATGATTCGATTGTTTTTTAACGGCACTTAATCCGGAAATAAAATAGATTAACCTTTATGTGTCCACTCTATTAAAAAATATTTTCCTAATAAAACCATCTTAATCTTTCACTTAACAATCATAATTAGATACAAGATTAATTCAACTTTTTAACGAAATGGAAGCAAAATTTTTAAACAGATGGAAATTCTCTTAGGAGATACCGTATATGTAAAATTTTGTTCAGACCCGTGTAGCCGTTTCAGTGTGAAAGGGCAATAAATTTACTATACATATTTAACGCAATCATTTTCGCAGTCCAATAAAATGGAAATCGGAACCTAAGAAAAATGCCCATTATTTTAAAGGAATTTTTTTTCTCAAATTGGGATATTCTCTCTCTCTGTTGATTGGAGGTTTCTTAAAAATTAATAAAATTCTGCGTAAAATATTTTTTTTTTCAGAAGCAGGAAATATTTTTCTTTTGATAGCAATTCTTTTTCAATCCAAATAATTTTTCTTTTGAGTGTATATACATATGAGACATTGAAGTGATTTAACAAAAACCTTAAACCGTATCGGTTTATAAATAAACAAATATTGAGCTCGCCGCATCATATTAATGCACTTAATGTACTTACGTATATAATGTGTATGTATTAGTATGTATATTGATATCAAGGTAGACGTTGTAAAGTATTACACGCTGTACCTACTTCTTGCGTTGTCTCTTTTTGCATAAATTACTGCTAATCTAGGAGCTAGTAAGCTATCCCTCTAGTCAACCACTCAGCTAGCTTGTCAAATTACCGCAATTTCCCACACAGCCAGTTAGAGAGCCTGCTGGTTGAAGCTACTAAAACAAAGGCAGCTAATGTGGCATGTCGCGCGACGATGTAAAAATGAAATAATTTAATTTATCATGAGAGTCTGGCGGGACTTTGAATTACATGCAATAGTATTACTAATTTTTTGTTTTTTTTATAAAAAAGGATGCTAAAATGGGTTGTTCTTTCTTTATTTTTGCTTGTCTGCTATTTCACGTTATCGATTTTCGTTGTTATCAGCGGCAAAACAGGTCCCAGTGGACGTTGACAGACTAAACGATATTTCGTTCAATTTGGCCAAGTTACACAAGCACGCTACCCAAAATTAGGTGTCAAGGCTGAGATTTCACAAGTAAGCGCAGATTATAATATTCTTCTCAATATTTAAAACTAGTTACAGCTTAGTATCCGGATCTTAAGAAAAAAAAAACAACCATAAAGATAGAACTTAGCCACTTCCATATAAAGGGCGATGTCAATTTATGCACTAAATTTATGTCAAATTATGCGAATATCAATCATTTTTGGTCATCACTTTTTGTGATAAAAAAATACATATATAAATTTGTTAGCCTATTTATTTGTAGCAAATAATAATTTTATAAGCCCAAGGCCATTTTTATTAGGAAAAATTATAGAATAAACAGCAATGGCAGAAGTGAAATTGTGTTTGCAAAAATAAAAATAGGAAAAGGCAATAACAATGTATACGGCCTTAAGGAGTACCAGTACGAGTACGAGTTAGCCTTGGAGGTCGTGGGTTCGATCCCCGGGAGAATTCTGATGAGGAGATGTGGTGATCTCCGAAATAGCTATAACTACTATCCTTCTTCTATAGTTTTTCCTAATATAAATTTCTTGAGCTCATAAAAACTATTCTTTGATAAAAAAAAATTGTAACAACGGAATTTTTTTTTTCACAAATTATGCAGAATATAAAATTTTACCATTTTCTGATGCTCTTGTCTTTCTAAATATTTTGGAAAGTACTAGAGTAAGAATAATGGTTCTTACTTTGGTTTAGAGGTATTGTTTAAAGTTATAGCAAAAATATGCATTAAAAAATTGTTTCAAATATATAAAATTTTGTAATTTTAAACTTTAAAAACCAGTTTTGATTAAAGTCAAATACTTCACAAATTGTTGGCACACGTTGTTTCCAAAAATAATTTTTTTTTTAATTCACAAATCGGATACTTATCATGTTAAATTTTTTTACAGGCTCCAAAAAAATTTTTTTTTTTTTTCAAAACTTAAAAGTACATATCTAAAATTACTAGTTGAAGGTATTGTATAAAAAATTTACTATAAAATAAACAATAGTACTTCAAATATGGCGAATTTTTTATAATTCAAAAGTTAATTTTTTTTGTTTTTTTTTTTTTAATATTAATATTTTCTAGCTCTAATATAACCGTTTAAATCCTTAGAACTGCTCGTATAATAACAACACTTTCCGAAATATTCAATCGGGGTTTGATTTTTTTTAATTAAAAATTTAACATTTTTAAAGGTAAAAACACATTTTTGAAAGTGACAGCACCTTTAAAGATCAGCTAGATATATTGAGCAACAAATTCATTCAAATACTTACATATTTAACTTTAATTTTTATATTATATTATTTATTGATAATTTGAAATTTTGGATTTTTTTATTTTTCGGAAATTTCTTCTCAGCGTAACATTTCTTTAATTTCTTAGCGCCATATGTCGTCTTTAAAACGAGGTGAGAATGGTTTTTGTGACTATATAACTTTTTGAGATATCAAAAAAATAAACTGGCAGATTCCAGGAAATGGAGAAATTTTAAATTTTGCATAAATTTCGAAAGAAAAGTTCTTTGGAAGAATTTTGTTATATGATAAAAGAAAAGTTGTAACTAAAATTCATCAAAATCAAGAATGTTTCTTTCCATGGCACATCGACATTTTTTATTCAATAAAAAATGGGCGTTATTTGTATGGCAAACTAATACGAATGCTATAAACTAAGTCGACCGGTTATTTAGGCCTGCTTGAAGAACATCTAGACTAAAATTTTTAAATAAGGGACAAATAACTCAGAGTTACATGTTTAATTTCATAGGCCATATATTGTCTTGGATCAAATAAAGTCAGTAACCCTGGCTAGGTAAATCAACTTTTGAAGGTTCTTTGTCAAACAACGAAATGCCTGTTATGCTTGGTACCCAATATTTTGCAAGTGATCGCTTCGCTTTGCTAAGGATCTGTAAAAATTATTGTTGGCAAAAACCGATTCTTTCCAAATGTTTTTATTGATTTCATACAAATTTTTTTTAGGAAATTTAAAGTTTTTTATTTATGGTAGAATGCCACAATCTTAACTCACTAACCCTCAATAATTGCTAGATTAATTTATTGTTTTTTTTCGCAACTCTGAGTTAAGGCACAACCTACTCCAGTACAAGCAAATTTATCAATTTAACCGGTAAGCTCTGAGCTAAATAGATATTAATCTTTCGCGCAAATGAAAGATATGAGCTTGAGAAAAGCGTGTAAATAGAAAAAACGATGAATTATTGTATTGCTCACTTCAGTCTATGATTTACAAGCACTTGCTCTTCGAAAAAATGTAGTTCAAAAGTTGCTGGAAATTGTTTATCGATATTTCAGATTGTCACACTAGTTGCATTTAAACTTTTAAAGATACGATGAAAATGTTTCTGGCTTACTAAGCACCAAACAAAAATGACACCTTAAATACTTAAAATAATTTAAATGCACTACTTATAAAAGAAAACAACTACAAGCTCGTTGAGTTTTATGTTTGCTATTACTACCCGCTTTAAATATTCAGTTAAGAGCACTTTCTTCGTTAACATATTTTCGGCGAATTCATTAAAAATTCATAATTACTATGAATTTGAAATGTTTGATGTTGAGAATGTTTTCCTCAAGTGTGCAAATTAGGTTAAAAGGGTAGTAACGAGCATATTTACATAAAATACATACATATGTACATATGTATGTATGTATATGTACACGTCGGTAGGATATTTCTAGACACGTATGTACATATATAAATAACAACTGACGAGCTGAAGTAAGCTAGCTGGAAAACTACTTGGAAACGCTCTGAGCCAGTAGAAGAATATTGTACATAATGCAAAGTAAGCGAAAGAGCATCGTTAGCAGGACTGTTATCACATTCAGAAATGCATTTTATTCTCATTATGCTTTCTTTGGAAAATACGGCATGCATTTTTGCTTTACGTACAATAGTAAAAGTGGTAAATATGTAAGACTTTGTACGTTCGTGTTTATGGATTAGAAAATATTCATTTAATTACATCAGATCCAAAGCTAGAGTTCCACATTAGTATTTTAAGGCTTTGCCGCATACGGCGCTTATGTCCGAAAGTTCCGCAAAGCCCACAACGTCTAAAATAAGCCAAATTTTTAAATTCTTCCAGACGTTCCAGACTCTAATAACAAACAGCTGTGCGGTAACAAAGTAATCGATACTTTTGTAACAAAGTAATCGATAAATTTTGCAACGTAATAAGTAAATTTTAGACACCATTTGGACAATAAAATAAACCGAATCTTTTAATACTTTACCAGTGTGCCCTTAAAGTAGGTCTGCCTTACAATAAACTCATTCAAAATGTTTGTAATAAGGTGATCTATTCCCTTCAGATTCACATTTTTTATTCGATAAATTACTGGCTCGAAATTTATTCTCCACCCTTCGGCGTACACTGTTAGGTCTGTTCGATGAATGTCTGCATAACAACGGCTTCACGGGAAAGGTTTCAAAGCAGTTTTGTTCAAGAGCGCGAACGAACGAAAATCGATGCAATTTAAAATTAATAAAATCTGCCATTCAGTGAAGAACATTCCATATTTCTTTAATTGACTCCCTTTTTTTTTTAGTTGGTTCTATGTATTCCCTTCCATTTATTTGTTAAGTGAACTCATCGAACAGACCCTTTGTAGATATAAACATTACGGAGGAATGTCTTACCTGAAAATTAGCGCATGGAGTTGGCAATTTCAAACGCCAGTAAAAACAGAACAGCTTCGAAAACCACAATGCCGCAAAATATTGATGTGGAGTTCAAGCTTATATTTAATGTCTCTTTTTAAAGAAAATATAATTGTGACCTACTATGACCCGCAGTATACCTAAAGGCAATCATATATGTGCCCATATTCGGATGCACACTAAGATAAACCACTTCATTGGCCTGCGGGATCGTCATGTTATTTAGGGAACGTGGCGGACAGAAATTCTCATTTAGTGTTAAGCAGTGAATGCTGAATGTGAGACGAGGATCTGTCGGAAAGTCTGCTAGGTAGAAAATATACAGAAGTGACTTGCGTTTTCAACCCATTTCGTTGTACGGCAAAAACTAGGTTGCTAACATAACTTTCAAGAACTTTGTGTATCCGTAGTATCCGTATTCTATATATTAGACCGTTAGACTGTCCAATTCTTTAGCGGAAATTGCTGAGTAGTACTTCGTTCAAACGGCGTCCTTATTTCAGTTGTTATATGGTTAACTTGTTCTATAGTCCCGTGTTGTGTCCGGAATCCAAATAGATGCGAAGGCATAATTTTCATCGCTTGTGTACCAATCTTGAGGAGCAAGGATTTTTTAAGGGCTTTTGAAAAGCAAGATAGCAATCTTATTCGCCTGCTTGGGTTTTGTCCTTTCCCGGTTTGGGTATCATTATTATAATCGACTTCTTCCAATGTGTTGAAAAATGGCCATATCTCAGTATGCCATTAAAGCTATTTGAGATGTGTGGTATGACAGGGCGTGGGAGTTTGGGAGTTCTATGATTATCTGAGAGGTTATTAGATCATCTTCCGGTGATTTATTTAGGTTCAGTTGCTCTTTGGTGACTTTCCTAATCTCAAGTGGATTTACTTTTATTGGTTCAGGATGGGAGGCAGCAGGTATTATAGGCAAATCATATCCATTTCATGACGTGCGGCTGAAATAAGTTTTTTTTTTCGATGAAGTGCCGAAACGTTAAGCTTTTCTTCATCACCATGATTTTGATCTTTTAAAGACATGTCGACTTTCGTTGGTAGCTCTTAGCTGAATTATTTTAATTAGGAAATGTTATTGTGACTGTGACTGAAAAACAAGGTACTGCTCATGAAAATCATTTCAGAAAACTTAAAAGAATTTATGCATCATCCATCTGGTTATAGAAAACTGACAATAGCAAAATATATACCACACAATTTAGAACAAGCATTTGCTGGAACTCTAACCAGCCCAATATATGCAAATAAAGTTTATAAGTCATCCGAAATAGTAACGATAGCAACAGTCGTCGAACTATCGCAACTGGGCATTATAGTCTATAAAATGATGTCTCACAATTCGCAATGACATGCGACAGTTTCGTAATTTCAAATAGAATGGATAAAAGGTAAAAGAATACAAATCTTCGGCAATTTGATGACTGTTGTTTTTAAAGAACCGATTCTGTCGAGTCCGATTTCAAGGACAACCAGGCATTTGAACTAGTTTCGGTTGAGATCGGTCGATCTAAACGGGGTTTAAGGACTCAGTAGGCGAAGCTTCAGCTCTGCCAGAACGCTGCACTCCGAACTGTGTCGGGATATCTTCTGAGGTCATCTAACGCATATTTACATCAAGAGGCAAGTGTGCTCCATGTTAAGGAGCACAACCACATGCTCAGCAAACAGCTCCTTGCTAATTGTCACCACTTGTGGCATATACTTAACTACGAGCCACCATCCAAGAGATCTCCTCTCAACGATATCCAGTCGCACACGGCTCAACCACTGGATACGACAGCGTACAGGCAGGCCCCGATCAATATACACAGAGAGGCAATTACCGCCTATGTACATCGACTCACGCCCTGTGAATGCTGTCAAAAGAGTCCTATCACCACCTATTGCGGACGATGAGTCCCAGCTGCCACGCTAGTCTCTCGCTACTCTGGCCAAACTAAGATATGGATTTCTAGTAGACTCAACTCCTAATTTTCCAAAACCAACCCTGACATACCAAAAACATATCCAGCATGTCCACATGCTCCTTTAACTCTATTCATCTAACACACCTCTCTCTCCCTCTGGCCCTACCGCGTCGAAACCGCCCGTTTTTAGGGCCTCCCCTAGCAGAGTTCGACGACAGTGCCCATGGGTGAATCTGGTCTGTGCATCATAGTGTGGCTAACCGCCACAACAACAACAACAACCGGTTTAGGTTCCCAAAAAGAAAAAGGTATTTCCTATTGAAAGAGCTAGACAAAAAAAAAATAAATAAAAACGTTTTTTAAAAATTAGTTCCTTTTTAAATTTTATTACCAGCATATAGTAAATAAACTGAACGCATGTATTACAATAGAAATTAATGACAATTGCTTGACAACAATTTTATAGATATCACGCCTAGAAGGAATCATTCGGCGATGTTTGCAATCGACGTCAATCTGCGAGATAGAGAAACGAATATACCAAATATCTTTGGGTTTTTAGAGCCTGCTAAGAAGTAATCCAAAAATGTTTATTAAAAAACAACGATTTCGAAAAAGCATTATAAAAAATGCAAAAAAGGATCTTTTGTTAATAAAATAAAGAAATAAAACTATTTAGTTGAGTACCATCCTATTGAGGATATTTTTGAGATTACCAAAATAATACAAATTTTCCAACGATGGTCCGTGTCAAATATACCCATCCAATATTCTTTTACTTTAATTCAATTTCAAAGATATTCGCAAAGACATCAGCTCCATCTGCCATTGGCATTCTATCGCCGACAAACTCGCAACAAATTTAAAGCTGTTCATAGAATTTCAGCGCGTAGGCAGTTGACGAACTATTTTTGTGGCATTTAAGCTGATGGTAAATTCAGTCGCTCAACATCAGAATATTCACACATAACGACGCACATAAACTACTACATATATTTCTTGTGTAACTTACAATTACGACCCACTACACCACCCTCCCGCCCCCCTTCTCCAACATATTAGCCAGCGCATCGTTTGACATCCTTTCCTTCATTCATCTTTCCATTACTGAACTGCTGATGTACGTTCGTTAAATTTTAATTTAATTTTCTACCCACTATTTATAGTATCTTCTCGGATGAGTTACTTTGAGTTCAACACGCTACTGCGCTTCCACGCCTGTCATTATCCTTCGGCTAGCAGGCCTCCGCAGGCAGATATCGTACCCTCTGCACCACCAGCACTCCGCCAGCACATTTTTAATTGAAAATCAATGACAGCGTCTGTTCGGGTTTATTTCGTTGATTAGTTGCGTATTAATTATATGCTAAAGTTATGCCACGTATTTACACAGTGCGCATAGTCCCTACAACTAAACTTAGCGCAAAGTTGCAGAAATATGCGGCAACTCCTTTCCTTCGCCTTTGGCCGTGCTTTTCGTTGCGGTGCTAGATGTGCCGCGATGTTATGAATAATTTTTTGTCGAAAAATGCTGGTGTTGTTGCGGTTTTTGTATGTGTGTGTGGTTGTTCTTTATCGCCGAGCAGAAGTGTTCACACATTTGCATACATACATATTTAATGTAAGAAAATGTAAATTAAAATTTTCGGTTTCCTCAAAGCCTTTTATAATCGCCTATTTCTTCTACAGCAGCTCGTCAGTCTGCTCGTCGTTATTTTGGCTAAATTTGAAGGAATAGTTGCCTAAGATTATAATTTAATTATAGGGAGTTTGTTGTTTTTATTGTACGAGGAATTTTAGTATTGTAGCATATTGGAGTTTTATTATATTGTACATATTAATGTGTAGCAGGCGTTGTCCTTCAACGATGAAAATATAATAAATTATTAAAACAGCCTGAGGTAGTTCATAATGGGTTTTCTTATTGTGGCTGTGAGCATTTTTGTACTTATATATTATGTTATTAATTTTTGATTCAGGTTTAAAGTTTTTAATGCCTGCAGCAAGGAAATTAATGTTCTGTATTAAAAAAATGTAGGAAATATTTAATACACTCAATTTTTGTCATTCATACATAATAAATTTCTACATAAATACTTAATTTGGTTGGATAAAAATTCTTCGGTAATAAGAAAAGAAAATTAAACATTACATCAATTCACTAAGGTAAAAAAAACGTAAATAAAATTTATAAATTGAGTCCTCAAATTGTGTATAAAATTCTAAAAAAAAAACAACCAAATAAAAATACCAAATGATGTCACGTCCCTTTCGAGGCGTCCTTCTTCCTCTACCCCGACCTGTGAGCGCTGTGTTGACTACTTTTAAAGTTGTATAGTTACTAAATTAGTTCTCAATATTTGACGGTTTGAATTCAAAGAATTGTATATTGAACAAAAAATTAAAGTAATAAATACAATTTTTTGATAAATTGGTAATACATTACGTTTAGTTGATCTTCAAAGGTTCTGTAATTTTCAAGTACCTCTAACATTGAAGTACTCCTTGGTATCTAAGCAACATCGAAATTCACAAAGACTTAAATGTACCTTATGTTAGAGACGAAATCAGCAAAGCATCTCGAAGATACCTAGATAGACTGTCTTACCATGAAAACTTACTGGCAATTAATTTACTAGACAATAATAGTATTAGACGTCTGAAAAGAGTTCATGTTTTGGACCTTCCAACTAGATTTGAAGAAGTATAATTAACTTGATTTATAGCAAAATAAAAAAATTTTTGTACTATATATTGGTTGGTCTCAATGGAGTACCATCAATCCTGCCATGATTTTTGTGTTTAAAAAGTTTGCTGATGATTTTTGTGTTTAAAAAGTTTTCTGATTGTCAACTGATAGATTGCAAATAAAATATATTTCTAAATAAAAAAAAAAAAATTTCAAGCTGGTGGTGCTTTTTTTAAAAGGAGTTAAAATTTTGAATTTTTGAAGAACAATTTTGCTAACACGATTGAATATTTCGAGAAGTATTATAGCTAGAAAAAAAGGTCAGAGCGCGATTAAAAAAAAAATTGCGCTTTAAAATATATGTAATTAAAAAAAAAATCAAGAACAATTAAAATTTTTAAATTTTAAATAAGTTGTCATAATTCATTTATTTTTCGTTACTTTTTATATTACTATAAAAACTCTTACTACTTATAAAAGTTGTTGTAACTTGAGATATGAATTTTTAAATTTTGAAATAATGGATTTAATTTTGAAAGTTTTAACAATTTTGGTTGAAGCAAACAATTTGAGCCAACAATTTATGAAGAATTTAATTAAAATTTGTTTTTTAAAGTTCAAAATTGCAAAGATTTATATTTTTCAAACGATTTTTTAATGCATATTTTTGTTATAACCCCAAACAATACATTTAAAACATGAATGGAACCATAATTTTTACCTTAGTACTTTTCAACAAATTCAAAGGATCAGCAAGTGGTAAAATTTTATATTTTGCATAATATTTGAAAAATATCTCCGCTGGATTTTATTTGCTGCAAGACAATTTATGGGTTGCGCAATTAAAAATGTAACTCTGAGTTACTTATCTTTGTACTTATAAATTTAATTCTACAATTTCGCAAGTGAGCCTAAGCGTAGGTACTCTGAGTGTTAGTCATCAAGTCTTCGCTTTTATTTTCAAGTACATAAAACTGCATTGCCCACTTTTGTAAGTCATGACATCTTCAATTAAAATTAATATTCGGGTATTTTTACTGTCTATTTATTATCATTATCTCAAGCTTCTTCCACTAATTTTCGGGCTTAACTCCAGATATTTTTCACGCACAGCATGTGTTGCTCCCGATCGTAGCGTGGCCGCGTAGCCAGCGTCTTTCTTGTTTGCACCAGCCATTCTTTGGGGCTCGCTGGGCACCACGGTGCGTAAAGAGCGAGAAGTGAAGTATCATAAAGGCCGCAGATATCGTTTTATTAAAATCTGCTTTCAGAGAGCAGCAGTGCAAGTCGAGTAGAAGACCAACTGTTGTCATTGTAGCATCTCGAAAATGTATCCGAAAAGAATGACGGATACATTTTTCTTGCTGTTGTTGCAGAAGTCCCATTCAAATATGTCGTTTATAGTTCCAATTTGGCTCATATCACTTTCTTCTGGTAGAAGTTTCACAGGCAATTATCATTTGAGTTTCCCATATACGAATACACCATAAGGGGAACGATGAAGAATTTTATGCCAATCACAAAAGGCATTTTTCATGGCTTGGCATACTCAAAATTTTGCTGGTAACTGCCAATGCGTGGTGCTAGAAATTGAGTTCTTCATAAACTCACTAAGGCAAAAGTTAGTCTTGAATTTGAAGCAGGTAAATAAGTCGAAGAAGTTCATGAACTTTTCCTGTAATCACTAATCAGGTATAAGCTTATGTAACATAAAATCGAAAAAAGAAACAAATAAAAAAAAGAGATTGACTTAAAGAAATAGCTTTCACAATATAAAATACAATACCAAAAAAAAAAAAAAAAATAAATAAAATAAAAATACCTGTTATATAAATTTATGAGTTAATATTGCTTACTTCAACTTTTACGTGACAACATTGATACGCTGCGATCGTAAATATAAGCACATTAAAATAAAGATATATTTGTATACATAAAGTATTCCTACATTCGCTTTTTAATATTTATGTTTATACTTTGCTCACACCTCTTGTTCGTTTAATATTTTATCTTCCTTTCATGGTTTGCGTGGAAATACCGACCGCATTCATTTTCACTGATTCCCTATGGTATCGTAAATAAAGCAAATAATGTAATCACATATTTGCACATACATACACGCATACAAATATGATACTCTAACACATGCAAACACAAATATATATATATTTTTTTGCAACAATATAAAGTAAAATCTCTGAGGAGAGGATGTAAAAAAATACGAACTTCCTTAAAGTTAGTTTAAAAGTAACTCACCATAAAAATGTGCGGATATGAATGAACCTTTACAAAACTTAAAAGTCGAAAGGTGCAAAGATACGAGTAAAATGTTTTCGACACACAAAAATGTGTAGGTGTAAAAAGTACATGAATTCATTCTAATTTTGTATGATGAAATATTTATATTATAGAAGGTCAAGGGTTAAACTTAGTACTAAGTTCGGGTTTAGCGTAAAAATGGCTACCAAAAGCCATACAAATTGCAATGCCGTGAAATACGCAAAAAATCTCATATGTACTACACGGCAGAGTAGTACTTAGCTCACGAGTTGAAAAGGTTTACAACACCTTAGCAACATGATGCCAGCAACATTTTCACACAACCTTGTGCATTAAAATGTAGTTGCCATTTAAAATTGCGTGAAAAGTGTCAGTTTGCCACTTCAATCAAGGAATTGTTTTTGTTGTATTTTTTTAATTGACTTTTAAACGGCGTCTTTTAAGCGCTGCAATAAATTTTGGTTGCTAGCAACATTTCACGGTTGTGAAGTTAGTATTAGTCTTTATTTATAGGAGATTTAGTGCTTAAAAAAATACATTTTCCGCGTAAATTTTTTGCAAACAAAAATGATAAAAATGCTTTACATAAATGTCGAATTATAAATTTAAAAATTATATTTTTTACAAATTTTTTTTCACACACTAACCACGGAAATCTGTTTTTTTTTTGACCATTCTAGTACCATTCGATTGATTATGAAATTAAACCTTAAACATAGTTTCAGTTTTGACTTATATTCAAGCAAATTTTTAGTTGTATTGCAGTGAGAGACTTATAATAGAGTTTTTTGTCAAATCAGATATATGTATATATCTATACTATCTATACTAAAATTCTTAAACTTAGACGAAACTTGGTATACACAAAGGTACTTTGGTATTGCAAATGAGCGAAGTCGAATAATGACCACACCCACATAACGGTGTGGTCACCCATTTATAACAAAAAATTATATATTAACACTGGACATAACTGTACCAAATTTGGTAGTAAATAAAATTTGGAAAATTTAAAAATATCGGACAAAAACCACGCACACACTTCCTTTAACGGTAATTTATAAGTATAAAAAACGCGATATTTAAGTCAGCATTAAAAAAAATTCGCTCATGTTTAATATGAAGAATGTAGCGGCACTCAAAAATAAATCGAATCCATAAATCTGAAAATAGGCATGGTACCGCCCACTTTCCAGCAAATAGGTACATCTCAAAAACTATGCCACTAAAATCCACCAAATTTCGTACCAATATTGCATTTCAAGTCAGTAAAGAAACTCTCATATAGCGGTACAAATTTTAAAAAATCCGATCTTTACTAAATATACAAGGTAATTTGCTAAAATTTGGTAGACAAGATTTGGTTTGAGAATGAAATACAGGAACTGATAGGTATTTTCCGAAACTTCTTTGTGAAATTCTGCCACATTACGTACACCTGGCTTTTCTCTTCAGATGGCACAATTTCGAAAAATATAGAAATCAGATCAATACTACGCTTAACTTTCATATAACACTAATAAGCAACAAATCAAAATAATATATATGTATATATATATATATATATATATATAGATGCTAAACATATATAAAATAATTTTGCAAAGCTTGGTATAAAGAATTTAATTTGGGCGAAAAATAATTTAAAAAAAAAAATCCTTTTATTTTTATTTAAATCAATAAACGTCGTTTCAGGTTGCAAAATTATGTTACATATATTAGCAAACCCGGCTTGCTTTGATCCGCTTTTGGGCTTACAATTTCCTTTATACCGTGATCTAAAATTACTGCGAAGACATGGTGAATGTTATTTTCGTCTTAAATGGGGGCACGAGTTCGACTTGTTTCCCAACAAATAATATACAGCCTCATATATAGGCTCTTTGTACCAAATATTGTACATCTGTATCAAATAATTGCAGAGTTTTGAGAGTTTTATGTTATAGGGCATGGCGCCGCCAAGCTTTTCGAAAATGACATACTTTGATCTAAAGCATATAAGACGAATTCAAATTTTCTCCTCCAAAAATATCTGTGGAGTAGTTAGACGTCCAAAGGCCTCATATTCATTTATATATATATGATTTATATTTTTGATTGCATACAACAAGTAAGATTTATTTTAAATAAAAACTTCCGCTGGGTATTTAGAATTCGGTTGAACCTGGACTTAGAATCTTTCCGGGTTGTTTGGGTATGGTTTTGGTTTCTTTTATAGAAGAAAAAAGAATGCTTTCAATTGGAGAGTTTGAAAATTTTCCACAACACGTACCTGCGTTAAATGTTATACACGCAAAATATTTTAAGACCCGTATGGTTTATTATGCAGGCTTCCCATAAGCGTGAGAAAAATGGGGACAATTTTGACTTCCCGCCCTAAAATATATTTCAGATGTTAACTATAAAATCGCCAATGTAATCATTTGGCTTAGCACCCTTCACCTCTTTACCAGAATCCACTTTGTTATTTGTTATTTTGCAAAAAGTTTGAAGTTGATGTACAATGTAATTTATTACATATATGAAATTTTGTTTGCCTTATCTGCATATCTACACTCAATACACTTATTTAAGATTTCAAAAAGGTTAATTAAGATTTTACAATAGGCTATGATTTCACATTAGACATGTGAATGTGTCTACAGTGTTGCAAATCCCTCGTCACTCTGCAATAACAATAGCAATAGTCAGAAAGGAATTCGCAATAATAATTTGAAAATATTTATATATTGTATATGTACATATATTATATATATTTACTATCCTTTTGATAAAAGGTAGACCGTGATTTATGAGTGCAAAACAAAGTTATGTTTTTCTTGCAACTCAAATTACTTATATCTCTCCCTTTGCATTGCCTTCAATGACTGACTTGCTCACTCACCTACTTCGATGTACTCGTAGATAACTCACTCACAATTTTAAGTTAACTCTGTCAAATGCTCATTCATCATTAGCTATGCGCCATAAATACATTTTGTATTTGCCATAACGCCTTAATGTATGCTACGGCAGTTAATATATGTTAGGTGTGCATATGTAGCTGTGAGTAGTGTGGGCGTAGTGTGTCTGTGTTATTGTCGTCGACATTTGTTTACTTTTGCCCACTTTAGCATGTCTGTAAACAATATACGATGCCATAACAAATTTTATGGCCATTGCGCGCACTCACAACAAAGAAACCATACAATAATGTTATTATCTAGCAACAAAAAGCGAATGAGCAAAGTCGTTAAGCGACTAGAACAAAGTGTGGCGTTGCTGATTGGGTTTTATGAACAGTAATATATGTATGTATGTATGTGTATATATATACATATAGGAAGTAGTCGCTGACATCAGCATTATCATCAACTTTACGGTGATCGTGAGTGACGTCCTCGCCGCCATTCAACACCGTTACATATATGTAAATACAAATGTGTAATAAAAAGGGTAGGTATGCACATAATACCTTTTTAGTGTCACATGTAAAACTATTTACTCTCTGATATGTATGCACAGATATGTACATATGTAGGTGCATGCGCGTATTTCAAAATATATTACTATTATTTTCGAAGCATTGATATTTGTAAATACTAATGAGCTTTTCGTAACATCCCTTAACGCATCTTCACTTGAGTAGCCTGGAAAAATAATGTTTCTTGTCATTCATGTCATAATTCATTCAACTTCACCTTGTTCGAATACGATACAATTGAATTTGTGTAAGAACTCAGCTGTCAGATTACCAGAGAAGTTTGGCTAAATGATGGTGTAAACCGATTCAATGCTCTCATTTCATTTCACCGCCCTTCCCTTAAGCATTCCCGATTTCCTGTGCTAGGTAAGGCGCACTAGAGGATTCACATTCTAAGGGAAGAAAAGAAGGAAATGTATTTCCCACGCCAGCGGTATCACAACATGGTATTCGATGGTTGCATACCAGAGAGCTGCAACGGATACATAATTTTCGTGTATACTCGAGCATCTAACAAAATCTGTTTTGCATCAATCTCTTTAATCGAGCACAAGTATTTTTCGTTAGAGACTGAGCTCAAGGCGAACATGTTGGTCACAATACTCGAGTGCTTTTCGTACATATTTGATTGGGTTCGGGTGCTTTGCAGATCTATATAGTCGAGTGTTCGAGTTTCAACTCGAGTAGTGTGATCGGCAGTGCAGTGCACATATGGTAAAAAATCCTTTCAATATTATCTATTGCTTATGTGTATACAGCACTTACACTTTGCCATTTCTGATATTTTTGCTTACACAAAATGCGACATCACGACGCCTACATTCCGTCTTTAGACTTAACTCGAGCACGTTCGAGTATCCGATTCGTTAGTTGCACAAATTATGGTTTAGCTGCGGGTGTCGAGTGTGGCATTCGCATGTGATCAATTTTTGGCGATGGTGATCAATCAGGCTCGAGCACACTCAAAGCAGCTCTCTGTTGCATACGCTCTAACCTCACCTAACCTAATAACGCGTATTTTTTGTGATATCTATGAAAAATTTAAAGAGTTACATACTACCAAATAGTTCTCCATAATGAAATTTTTCTAGGACCACTACAATTATTTTATTCTTTTAATTAAGACTCCAATTTATACTTACCTACTTAATTAGCACTATAACCTCTTAAGAGATTTTGGCCGAGTTTAATAAATTGCCCCAGTCCCACCTTCTTCCTGCTACCTGGCGCCAATTGGGAATACCAAGTGACGTCAAGTCCTTTTCCACTTGATCCACTATCTGCTGCTACCATGTTGCATATTTTCAGGGCTGGTGCATGTCGCCTAATTCACTGGACTATGTCTATGTCGCGGTAAAGCTCATACAGCTCATCGTTCCATCGTCTGCGGTATGCGCCGTCGTAAAGACGTAGAGGTCCATAAATCTTTCGGAGTATCTTTCTCCCGAACATTCCAAGGGCCGTCTCATTCGATGCTGGCAGTGTCCATGCTTCAGCGGCATACAATAGCACGGTCACGATGAGAGAGGAATTTACTTCGCAATTGCCTACTCACCCCAGAGTAGCACTTGTTGGCAAGATAGACTCTATGCTGGATTTCCAGGGTGACATTATAGTAGGTGTTAATGCAGGTACCCAGATAAACAAAGTTCTCCACTTTGTCGAAATTGTAATTGTCAACAGTGATGCGGGAGCCGACACGCGAGTGTGCGGATGTCTTATTTGATGATAGGAGGTAATTGGATTTTCCCTTGTTCTTTTCCAGACCTATATGTTTCGCTTTCCTTATTCAATTCGGAAAAGCCAATTACGATCGATATCGACTTCAATTTAAAGACTTGCAAAAATTAGGAAAACCTGAAAAAGTAAGAGGCTTTTATCATGAGTACTTTATAAGCCTTTGTGCAAAATGTGGTGCAAACTACTGTGACAAAATCCCAATTTCCCGCTCTCAGCTACAGCGGACTTATTTTCACTTGGTCCTGTCAAACGAAGACGACATGGGTGCTTCCCTTTACTTGAGAAATTAAAATTTATTATTTATTTATAAATTCACTATAGTGGACTAGAAGACGCTTTAGAACGACTAAAAGCAATAAAAAATTTGTTAACGCATATCAGTGAAAACTTCATGCTAGTGAAATTTCACAACTTTAATGCCTTATAGTTCTCGTGAAATAAGTACTACAATTTAGGCAAGTAATAAGTGGCGTGAAATACCAAAGGAAATCCTTTCTTGAAAGACAGAATAGATTTAAAATTATCAGCACACTTGCTTATTCCAAAAAAAAAATTCTCTAAGTATTTTCATAAAATTAAAATCCTAAATAGTTTAAAATTTTTTAAATAAGATAAATATTAATTGAATATGGGTATTTCCACCAGAGGGTCAACCACGGGCAAAATATAAAATGTTTGCAAAACGAAGTTTTAATATTTTATAATAATAAAAGGAAATGTCGAATTTTCATTAGAGTAAAAAATTTCAGCGTTACAAAGTTACAGCTACAATATAAAATGGTTGGAAGTTCTAGAACTGCTCTTTCTTACTATTTCTTAGTTTGTACTGCCATTTTTCTCAATTATTATTTTTTACGCACATTTGTACCTTATTTTAGAAAAATACAAGGAGAGCAAACAAATCTCAGTTAACGGAAGTTTTTCCCTTTAGTTTCATTGATATGCTAGTGTCACGTTCGTACCTTTAAAACTGTATTTTTTAGTCTTACTTCTGTATTGACGGGTGGAAGTTATTGAAAACAAGAAAGATAAGCAGGTTTATAGCATAGAGCTGAAAAAAAAAAAATTAGTGAACTAAATTTTTTTTAAATAATAATTTTTTGATCTGTTAAACTTTGTCACGTTACGAACCTCAGGTTAGTATTTACACTTACTTAGTAAAAATTTACTACGTATTTTGTTTGTGCTTCATGTAGATGGAATCATAGCAAGCAGTTTATCGGAATTTTTAATGGAATTAAATTTGGAATATATTGAGTGGAATTTTTTTGCCGCTTCACACGGCAAAGGTGCAGTAGATGGGATGGGTGCTGTTGTTAAGAGAAAAGTTTGGCAGCTAACGAAAGCAAAAATTTAGTCTTACATGATGCTTTAGCTTTTTTTGAATGTGCTCGAAACCACATTAAAGAAGTTCAACTAGAATACATATCTTCAGAGCAAATTGAAGGAATATCTTTATCATTAACTGAGAAATGGAAAAAGGTCCCAAATATATACATGGCAAATGCGTCAACTGCATTGGTTATCAAGTGGCAAAAATTTCAAATTAAGAGTAGCTCGAACGGCATTTTCTTCAAAAACTAATATATTTTGATACGACATTTTTTTTTAATTTACAGTCTAGTCTAAATAAGTATTGTACATTCATAAAAATGTTCTGAATACAAATTTGTGTTGCATTTTTCGTTTAATAAAAACTTAAAATTGAGTTTATATAAGCAACATTTTTTTCTATAGATCCCAAATAATCTCTATATATAGATAGTGCTTATAAAGAGCTATTCACAAATAAAATTAAAGAAGAGGAAATTTAAAATAATCATTGCTTACTTTAACTTTGAATTCGTACGACTGTCGCGTGCGCCACTGGGAAATGCCCATATATATCTTCTTTTTATAAAAACACACACCAGTGCGAAAAAAACTAAGAAAACTTATATAGAAATAGACATATATACCAATACGATAAGAATTTAAAAAAAATAAACTCAATTAAGCCACAAACATTGCCCTCGATCCAAGGAGATTGTCATTAAGGCGAAATCGGATAATAAACACGCCAACATAACGGTATTTTACAAAAACCCAATAGCTGTAACATTTTATAATAATTTGCTTAAAATTTATGCACAGAATATAGTTGAAAAGAGAAAAGCGTGAATTAAAAATTTCATGGAAAATAGCCATGGTCGACCTCCAGGTATAAGTATGAGGATATGGTTTATATTTGGAGTATTTTATTTAAATAATGCATTTTAAATAAATTTTTAGAGAAATATCTACATTTATTTAATTCTCAAAAACTTTCAATAAAAATTGTACTGGATAAGAAATGTATTGTAGAAATTTTAAATCTAGGGAAATTAATATTTCTACTAAATTCAGTATGTTCGAATTGACACTACCCCGTCGCAGCGACTCGTGCGTTAAAAAAAGGTTTTGGAAATTGTTGAAACCCAATCAATAGATTATTTCGATTTTTGATCAAATTTTTCCTTTTGCCCTTTTTTCCTTTTTCTAAATAACTTCAGCATTGCAGAACTCACATTTTTATTTGTCACGATAACCTTCCATTACTAACTGTCACTGATGACAAAAAAAGGCAATGCTATTGTTTTTTCAATATTGCTACATTTTAAAACCATAAAAAAAAATGATAACTAATAATGCTCACCTAATGCGAATATCCTTAAACTCAAGAAAACGTGTTTCCTTTAAATATGTATTTAAGACTTGACAAGCTACGTGCATTTCTTAATATAATAAAGTTTTAATTTATTTAATTTCATTTCATATTTCGCTTTTTTTATTTATTTAACTACAACTATTATTAAAGTTTAATTACAAGAATATTGCTCTCTGTTATTTAACACCAGGCTTGTACAGTCGGTGTTGATTAATCAAACAAAATGTCATTCAAAAAATGTGCTATCAATTAAATCGAGTTTCCTCCTTTTTCTTTGTTAAACAAAAAAAAAAAAAAAAAACACGAACATAACAAAAATGGAAATTCACAGACTGAGAGTATTGGCTTACAATTTCAACGAGATTCGTTTAATTAAAGCTCGTTTATAGCAGCGAGCAACAGCAGCGAACAACAACACAATCAACAAACTAGCAAATTTGCGCGACAACAACAAGTAGTGCTACAAAGCAACACACAATTTCCATAGCGGTATCCCTGCATTCGTTTTCGCGTGTCCTTGCAATTGAGCTGCTCGTTTGCGCTGACCATCACTGCTACGTCTGCACCATTTCGATGTTCCATGCTCTCAATCCTTTGGTTTTCCCAAATTTATACTCGTACAGCAATCTGAATACGAATGCGAATGTTGCTGTAGCTGTTGCTGTTGCTATTGCCGGGCATCGTTGCAGCGGGCTCGCACCGTCACTGTGCAGTGCACACCAATTTTGGACAGGAATATAGCAATGAATCGCGCAAAAGACCCAGGTCATCATCACTCACATTCGAAAATACCATCGTACACACAAAAACATGCAGGTAGATGATACCCTACAGGGAAAAGGCGAACTATTTGACAAGTATGCTAGTTTAAGAACTGCTATTTAATAGAGATAGCCATGCTAGTTCGAAAGAGTCCGCAACGCAAAAAATCTGAAATTTTAGAAAAAATTTTGAATATCCGGTTTTGCAGCCTAATCGGTTTAAGTAATAAATAAATAATAAATTATGACTTTTGTGTGGCTAAAATTTCTAGCAGTTGTTTGAGAATTTTATTGTTGTTTGAGAATTTTATTGTTGCTATCAGTGTTGCTATGTTTCATAACAGTTATTAGATGGAAAATATTATTTATGTAGCCGTCGAGAGTTAAAGATCAATGTTTGCTTTTTGTGAAAAGAGTTGTTTCATCTTTACTTTTATCTATTTCTTTATTTTTCTCACTGTATCTTTGTCTTTATTTTCTTTTTAATCTTCATTTTCATTTCCATCATCCTTGTGATTTTATCCTGCGTAGCTGTTATCAGCCAAATTAAAATTTAAAAATCAGGATATACATAAAAATGTTTTCTTGAGTAGCTCTTTTACGATAAAATTTATAACTGATATGCCCCTGTTGTTTTGCCAAATACTGCATGAACAATACCACCAGCGAAAAATAAAATTTTCGTAAATTATCGGTAATTTTCACCAATGTAAAACTAACACCTGGAAATTAAGACCTGTATAGTTTTTGTTATAGAATAAGCTCTATATTGTCATAAAATTAACAAAAAATCTATACACAGAAAATAATTGTGGACAATATAGAAAAAATACTTTTTGCTAACACTGCACTCAAATGCAAGTTATTTCGTATAAATAAACTAAAACTTTACTGGTTACTAGGCCCAAAATCGCCTTTAGATCTTAATAATAAGATTTTAATATACAAGGTTATACGAAAGCCAGTATGGACCTACGGAGTTCAACTCTGGGGCACTGCTTCCAATTCGAACATAGAAATCTTACAAAGATATCAGTCAAAAACTTTAAGACTTATTACGAGTGCACCCTGGTTCATCACTAATAAAGCCATTCATTCTGATCTAAAAGTTCCTTTTATAAAAAATGAAATTAAAAAAATTAGTACAAAATATTTACATAGAATAAGTAATCATGAAAATCCGCTAGCAATTGCATTACTTGATGAATCTAATGAAATTATTAGACTTAAAAGACATCATGTATTAGACCTTCCATTTAGAACTTAATAGCTAAATATAAAATTAAAATGTATCAAAATGTAACAAAAGAGTCGGAGTTGCATATATGTAAGTACATATGTATGTATATTATTATTGACCTCAATGGAGTTCAATAATATAAGTAATTTAGTTAATTAATTATATAATTTGCTTATTATTTTAAAATAGATTGCAAATAAACGTATTAAATAAAAAAAAAAAAAAAAAAAAAAAGAAGAATATACTTCAAAACATCTAAAAATGTAACCGTTTTCTTTGTTACAATTTGGGCCAAAGTTTGATGAAGGGATTTCAATCAAATTTGGGCAGTATATTCTCTGGAACCATGGATCGCACTGCGGCTATATTCCTTAGGTGGCGCTTCCGTCGTTATACTTACATAGTTCGATATTGATGGTATTAGAAGGATATGGTGCTGCTGCAATAGAAAATATATACTTGTTTGAAAAAATAAATGCGCTAGGTGGCGCTTTAAACGAGTTGTTCATAAAATCTGTATTTATTTTCCGATTTTAAAGGCACTGAAAAAATATGGTAAAGTGCGATAAGGTATAGCTTTATGTAAAATCGATCCGCTAGGTGGTGCTAGGAGCGAGTTATCTAGATGATGATGATGGTATTAGAAATTGGAAATGGATAACGGGGATGTGATGAGAAGCATTTTTATGAAAAAAGTAAAATCATTATTTTTGATATTCGAATAGTAGCTATACATATTTACCAAAAAAAAGAAAAAAAAATAAAACAAATATATATAGAAATCCATTAGATGGTTGTGTAGGCGAGATTTCCAGAAAGTTAGTTTAAATCTGTTGTGCAGTTGAAACTAATGTCCCTTATTCGTAATTTTGACAGACATTTCATTAAAAATTGTGTCAGAAAATTGCTACTAACTTTAGAGTCGACTTCATCTTTATTGTGACTAAAGTACTTTATTTTCAGTTCATCGAAGCTGCATTTTTAGCTTAAAAAACTCATCTAGAAATATATGGAAACGTAGTAAGCAACGCAGACGAACTCGCGGATATCAAAGAGCTATACCATAAATATGGAGATTTTAGTGATCTAAAACTATTCGTGTTGACCGACTAATTTCATCATGTCTAGACTTTGTGTTATAATTTTTTTTCGAAAGTATTTGAAATTGAAAACATTTCTAATTTGTTTTGATACTGTATATACCGATTAAATGGGTTTTGGCAAGTAATAAAGGAAGAAGATGGATAAAGCCGGAAGTTTTTTTTTTTTATGGTAGTAGATATGCGATTGCACAGATTTCGCTGTAATTTTACAGCAATTAGTTAAGAAGTTCGAGTTGTTTAGTTGCCGTATTTTATGTATTTTGCTAAGAGCAAAAGTAATTTTGCAGATTTTGTTTTGTCGCTTTTGTAATGAGTGGTTGCGTCATAGCTATACCTACTCAATTGCAGGGAGAATATATTAAATTTTACAGTTTTTTTTGTAAATAGAACAGTCGTGTGCTGGAGATGGACATTAGGTAATGAAAAATTGCCCTCAAAGAAAAAGTTTACTACCTGGAGTTAAAAATATAACATATTTCGAACACCAAGGGACAATGTTTTTCTGCCATCACTTCACATGCATCTGGCACTCATGAAAATTTTATGAACAAAGAGTGTGAAGGCTTTTAATATTTTAAAACAAAATTTCGCCGAATCAGCGAAGTTGAAAAAAGGAATTATTGATGATTTTAATTTTTTGGAAATACAAAGGCTCACAACTACCGCAAAATCATTGAAGAATTAATTTCTGCTCTACGATGCAATAAATCACTCAAAATTCATTTTTAAGACTCGCACTTAGATTTATTTCTTGAAAATCTTGTTGCCACATCAGATGAGCATGGTGAAAGGTTTCACCAGGATATGTTGCATATTGAAGACGCTGCAATGGGGAATGGACAGCAGCAGTAACTGCCGAGTTCTGTTGGTCGATTTACCGAGAAGCAACGTTTGAAGCAATGAAAGAGGCGAAAACTACAAAATAACTTAGATTCTATCGTCGTAGTGAGATGGATTTAGCCAAACCTTTATGAAACTAGTATTATTGTACTATACAACTTACACATATTACCTGATAACTTTTTTGTAATTGTAATTTTTGTTACTCTATTAGAGTCATTTTTTAATTAAATGTATATTATATAAAAAGCTATGTGCTTTACATACTTAATTTTCATAGTAAATTTCACGTTTGCAATATCAAAAATAAATTAAAAAAAAAAAACAATGAAGGAGAAACAACGATACTTTTTTTCCAGACTAGTATTGTTATTACATACAATAACTTAGAAAGATATAGAAACCTCGATTTCGATACTCTGCTCTACCGATTATTTTGTGGGATGTATTAACGCTAGCAAATTCATGCGCTTGTTTTACTTAGAAAGTGTTTAGATGAGACGATTTTAGAGGCAACTTTTTATGCGTTTAAATAGTTAAATGAGAAGCTGAGGGCCAAAAACTTTTCTGACCTGTTTCCACGAGACCATTTTAGTTGAGTGCGAATTGCTTTTTTTGTAAAATGGTTTATTCCCATACCTTATAGACTAAATCATTCAAAAATTCAAATCTGCGAATAAGTGAACACACCCAGTGTTAACAAACGCAGAGTTGCATGATAAAAAGTTGAACGTTGGCTAGCTCCCACTTCGTTGAAAGGTCATTTACACCAGGCAACTACTGCAATAAACTAAAAGCTGCCTGTAAAATCGATCTACATATATGTTTTTTTTATTTCATTTTGTGAATAATATGAAGCTGATGCAGGAGCTGACTTATTAGTCAAGTGAACGATACGTTAAAAATATCAGTTGATTAAATGAGGTGCTCAGCGAATTGGTAGGATGCTAATTTAAAGCTAGTAAAGTTGACTGCAGGGTAGGAAAGAATGAATGCAAGCGCTGATTGCCAGACATTCATACCATGACGCGAAGCAATGCTTTCTGCAATGTTGCACAAATACCCCGCTATTGCGAAACGGTGTCCTTCGAGTATAAGTGAAGAGCACTTTTGTAATTGGGCCGCTGAGTTTTCACTTGTAGTAAAACTAATAACACCAACAGTGAAAGAATTCAATAAAAATCATAAAAGGCGTGTGACAGTGGCACAAATAGCTACGATTGCTTCATATGTTTTACAGCTCGCTCTGCTTGTATTGAAGCTATGGGCATGGTTTTCATGGACTCTTACTGTGGCAGCACCCCTCTTAACCCACTTTCGAAGAATATTTTCACAAACCAATAGCCGATTTAAAAAATTTAATTAATATGAAAAACGAATATGGCCCAAAGGCATCTAAAAGTTAAATATTGGTTATTATTTTGTAATATTGTATTTTCTATTTCAACTAAAGTTTGGGCGGGCAAGCAAAATTGGACTATATAGAAAATTTTTATATAACTGACTTGATTGCTAAAAATATAAACTACAATGTGGTGGAACACCCTTCTTAGTTTTTATTGCCATTTTTTTTGGCCATATTCAATTTTATCTAAGTATGTATGAATTTGGAAAATAAAATTTTATTGCTAAATATGTTAGATAAATCAAATTTATTTAGCAGAGTATGTAATAGATAATTTTATTATATTTAAATTTCTTTAGAATAGCGATCCTCCGATGCCGCTATTGCTGTGTTAAAAATCTTGTTACCCACTTTCCGCTTTGGTTAAAAATTTTATAAGTATGGGTGCCAAGCGATTCGAGAGAACAAGGAGCAAAAAAATTGTTCTGACCACCCCAGGTGACTGACAACGAGAGAGTTCCCCCACTTGCGGGCTTTTTACACCCGGAACCAGCCTCCTTCGATGTCTGCATCTATATTATCAAAAATTATATCACTGTTTGATATTCAATTTTATAAATTTTTTTTCTATATTTAACTTTTTATCGATAGTTTGAATTTTTGCTTTGTTGAAAGCAGAAATAATTTAATATTAAATTTCATTGCGTATAGGTAACGACGAGTCAATTAATGTAAAGTCATTAAAGCTTTGCACATATCTCTGATAAATCTAATTAAGCGCAGAAACTGTTTAACTATACTAAGTAGATTTTTTCACTGTTATAGTAAGACTCGACTGCTGATACTCAGTTTGCAAAATATGATCCCATTTCTCTTTAGTAAAGCTTAAATTTTAGCTTTCAAAATATTTCAATATTCTCTCAAAGTCCACCTGTCCAATGCATTTACAAAAACTATCTCGAGTTTTCTTATGACTCCCAATGCTTGCATGCTAAATTTTTTTTTTTAAATCAAAAAAATTAATATTATAAATTTATGTAGCCGAAATTAAATGTTGGGGCATATATACAGTAAAATTTCACGAAAAACAATTTTTTAGAATATTTTAACCCATTGACCCTCAATTAAAAGGGTCGTTTTGACCCTTACTTCAAGAAATCTCTCATCCGATAAGAAGAGGGAGGGAGGTTAATTGCGGACGCGGATGGTGTACCTTGTGTGCGCTCATGCAAGTATATTTAGTTACGGGTAAAATTGGTATCGAACCTGCAGACTAAATGTAGATAAAAAAACCCGATCTTGATCCTTTCACCATACCTCGCGTTCCCTTTCCTTTGCTGGACGGCGCTCTGCTCGTACTAAGTATTGGATAATAATTGCATTTAATAAAAGTAATTGGGTTTAATACTGGATAGCAAACTTTCCTGGAAATATAATATTATGAAGGAACGAAGAAAACAGCACCGCCTTGTACTGTAAAAGAGGGGCCATCGTCAAGCAATGGGGTGTCTCGCCCAGAATTATTAAATGACTAGTAAAACCAATACTCTTGTATGGGATTCATAACTGGGAGGTTCCCAAAGTATGACTGTGGTACTTAGTGGTCATGCTGGGTCCCTTCGCACAACAGCTACGCTAGCGCTGAACGTAATGTTGATTATAACTTTAGTAGATACTGCGGGAAAAAGTGAATATTTACTCCGATAGCCAAGTGGCAATCAGAGCTATGAACTTAATAACAATGCGATCGAAAGTAGTTAAGGATTCGAGAGCTTCAGAATATTTCTCCTTCAAATTAAAATGGGTACCTGGGCATAGAGATATCACAGGGAATTGTGAAGTAGATGATTTAGCCTGCCAAGGCACGCTTGAAACGAAAAAAGCGAAAACTTTCCGAGGTTCCTCTGGCCACCTACCGTCCGGCTACTTCCGAACGAGTGGGCTTTATATCAGCTTGTCAAATAGTGGGAAACTACTAGAACATATAGAGTCGCAAGGTACTTTTGGCCAAAGGTAGACCGGAGGAGATTACGGAAACTTTTACGGTTATCCAAGCCGAATTTTTCATTGATTGTGGAATTGCTGAGAGCGCACTGTTTATTGGGAATCCATGCGGTTCTCCTCAATACCAACACTAACCCATACTGCGCTGCAGCTGTTTGGAGCATGCGTGAGGGTTAATCATCTCAGCCCTTTTCACTCAGCTGCTCTGCCTTCCCGAGACTAAGACTGAAGTATCTGCGATCGAATCTTATTCACTCTCCTCCGGACATATTTGGAGTAGAGTTATCTTTAGCGGGTTCCGTAGCTTCATTGTAAGCATACCAGGGCTTTGCAAATTAAGGCAAATAATGGCCGTTCACGTTTGTACTGTGCTATCACAATTTATTAAAGAGGGTTTACGTGAGCTTCAACGTGCAGTCGGTTTAACCTAAGAGATCATAGATTCAAATATCAAATTAGTTCTTCTTGGTGTTACATTTTTTTTAAACCATTGTAAATTAAGAAGTTATATTTGTGTTACAATATCAAGTCACATACCACAAATTGTAGTCAAAGTTCGGCCAAACATCAAGCTATGTGGTGTAGTCATCAAATTATTATAATTATTAAGTAGTTATGAAAAAAAAACATTTTAGTATACCCTACATTTAGTTTGTTTGACAAATCCGTACAACGCTCTATTAAATACCAGTTGATAAACAGCAATGTCTTTTAACTAGATTGGCGTTTCATTGCACTTCAAGCCAACGTCGATATGGAAAGCACATAATGGTTATACTCGTACATACATACATACTAAATACACAAAAACATCACATACTCTTCTTACGAATATCCTGAATTCTTTTGTATACAGTGGCAATCGCGTCATCAACATCGGTCGCGTCAACGCCATTATCATCTTCATCATTGGTTACATTCACCCATTGTTGGCGCAGCAAACAACTACAAGCTACAAAACAGCCAGTCAATCGACCAACAAGCCATTCATTTCAACTGTCACTGAGTGGCACACTTGTCACCACACACTATGGCTACTTTGTAGTACACAAACACACACATACACATAAATATACGAGGTGCTTTGCCAATACCCTTTGGTTAAAATTGCAGACTACTACTATATGCGAATATATCATGTGACTGTTCCAGAACTAGGGTAAAAATCAGCTGTTAAAAATGTAAGAAACCAGTTGTTTAATTAAAGATGTTTGTATGATCACCTAAATTGAAATTCCACTGAAATTTTTCTGCACTGTGTGGACAAGTGCCATAGACATTTTGGCGTTTCCTAAATTTGATTAATCAAGCCATTTCTTTTTCTTTCAAACAAAAATTATATTTTATTATTGACACCAATAATTTTTATAAATATCCCGGATTTGCTACATAATAGTAGATGTGTTGAATTTTTTTATTATTTATGTATAACGCTCGAGAGTAATACCAGCAAACGTGTACAGAAGTGAATTATGTAGCAAATTCTGATCAGTATGTGGACTCTACCCACTCATTTCAGTGGATTTACTGCATTTACTATTGAAATTAAAAGTGTACTCCAGTGATTACAATGTGCTGTTATTTTTCTTTGGTTATTAAATTTGGTTACAATATGTATCAAATTTGTATATAATTTTCTTTATTTTTCAATAACACGCAACTCAAACAAATTGTATAACTTAAAAAAGAAAACCGAATTAAAATTGAGTAAAAAATTTAGTAAAAAATTCAATAGCAACACGTGAAATTCCTAATATTGTCAACTCTTTAGCTGCCAATACAGACCGTAAATTTGCTTTAATAACCCAATGTAAAAAAAGTTTTTGGATACTCTATTTTCCTATTCGACCGAGTAAAAGATGGTGAAGAAATTGTAATGCCATCTTCAGCATAGCGAAAAATGTTACTCGAATATAAAAAAAGGTCTAAACCGGGTTTTCTATGCAGAAAATTCTACAGGTGACATCGGAAAGTCGTTTTACTATGGTGCCTGATTTGCGGCATCAAGAGTTGAATTTTCTAACGCCAACTAACGACAGCGGGCCGTACCCAAATAACCGTGACGTTTTCTTCGTCTTTGGTGTTTTACTTTATTTGTCTCCTTATCTCTCTCATTTTTATCTTCTTCTTTCTCACTTAGAGCGATACCAGAATTGAAAATTCTATTTGCTCGATAGAAGCGTCGCGTTATCGTGGGAGTCTCCATACAATTTGCATGGACATGGAAAATTTTGACGCTAGTTGATGCTTGACGCGGCAATTTAGAGATAGAACATAAAAAAGATCTTTGAAAAATATCAATTTTCAAATCGTAAAACGAGCAATCCACTGAAATCTTTTTTTTTAAATTTTATATCTAAAGATTCTCGGGTAAATTGTGAAATGAAAAAGATTAAAAGGAAACCCTTGTCTGCAATAAAATTATAGTAGAATTTCGGAGCACACTTGGTACTTTTTGTACTAATACCATGACAAAATTCACCATCTATGTATGTTTTAAAGATACACTTGCAAACAAATTATCCAAATCTCTTACCCTTACTCATATTTTTCAGTTATGTTGCATTTTCTTTATTTGGGGAGAAATTAAGTAAATCATACTCGATCATAACATTAATATCACAAATATTAATATGGATTGAATCTCCCACCAGTTACCAGTTGAAGCCATCAAGCTTGCGCGATATGACCGAATTTAAAGCAAATCTATATATCTGCAAAAAAAAACCCTACATAATTTGTTACACTCTTCACAGTTCAACTCAGTAAGCACGATTTCGAAAAATAAAGAAAAACCACGCGATCCTCTGATATGACGTTAATCAACAAAAAGTCAAAATAATCGATATTGTATTAAATTATGTAGCGAATTCGCTCAAGTCCAAAGCAGTGAGCTTAATTAGGCAGATAAATGTGGATTCTTATAAGTAAAAACATAATTAGCTGATTGTCAAAAAAATTGAACAGCTAATAATCAGGGCTATCACTAAATCCCATCACTGGCTAAATTTTCTTAAAATCAGTAATGGAGTACATGTTAAGGAAATGTTATGTTGGTTATATTGTTAAATAATTATTGAAAATGCTGTCATCATTCTATTATATATTTTAATAATAATTTATTAGATGCAATTCTCCATAATTCTTAATATAATTTTAAAGATTTAACATACAATTCAAGCATTTATTTCATTAAAGTATAAAATCTGGCTGTTGGTTTGTTTTTAAATATCATATTTCTTCAAGTAAGAAAATAATTATTGATTTGTTAAAAATGTATTAAATAGTCAAGTATTATTAAGCAATAAAAAGAAAACAAAAAAATTAATTAAATTACATCTTAGCACAAACAAAAAGGATATAGTACTTAGAAGTACCGTCTGGTTTGAGGAGCTCATAGTTTTCATACATTAATGCCATGATACTCGGAGAAACAGTCCTTGTTTCCATTGTAGCACAAAAATATTCTGCAGTGTCGACATCTCGAATGTGGTTTTGACTGAATTTTTTTTTTATACTGCACATTTCACATCTTCCTCGACTTTCACCAAATGTTGGCCGATGTATAACCAAATTACATAATTTGACATCTTTCGGTACTGACTCACTTTTACCACGACGTTTTTAGCTTGAGTATGTTGGTGCAAGACTCAACCTGTGTTTGTTGTGACCAACATCCTTTTGCGTCATTACGCCTTTGTAACGGACCGTCTAAATTCTATTTGAGTAATCTAATCATAGCTTTTAACGAGAGTTATTTCCAAAATCCTCGAAACAATCTATGCCGCCATTTTGTCGATCGCCTGCCTATACCGTAGGCACAACGCAGCTGATCTACATGGTCTACGCTGCCCATGAAAGAGTTATAATCTTTGATCAGAGTTGAACATTGTTGGCCTTTAGGATCTCTTCTCAAGACCGTATCTTTTTGACTGCCATGAAAATTGGAAGCCAATAGTATCGGCTTGTTATCGATCCATTTAAAGTAAGTTACACCGTTCATAGTTCGTGAATCGAATTCTTCTCTTTGCATTTTCTTGTCCAATTTATCTAACTGTTCTGCATGCAAAAACTTTCTGCGTTCGGAGAAATTCTAGTAGCCTGACAGATGTAAAATAATTATCAAAGTATACGCATTTATTATTTGCTCTATTCCTCTTCTGAGATATAAAACTACACTCTCCCCGAGAACATATACTTCGTATTTTTCTTCGACAGTCTCATCCGTCCCTTGGTATACAGAGAACTTTTTGATATAACCCCGTTGTTCCGTCAAGCACCATAATTTATAAACACGCTTAATTGGTTTCATAGCGCTATATTGTTTGACGGCAATTCTATCCTTGAAAAGAGTCATGGAATCGTCAACTGATAGCTCCTGCATTCCATGTTGTGCCTGCTGAAAACGTGGATTGAGAGCTTCAATCATAGGGCGAATTTTGAATAGTCAATCTATATTGTCTTCCGGAATTTTGGAATTATCATTTATGTACATGCAAAAAAAAACCTAAAATCTAATCAAATCTTTTTCGGGACATGGTTTTCGATACTATAGAAACAGCCAGATCTTCACTGGTACTCCAATAATGACAATAAAGTGTGCACACCTTTATTTTTGCAAGGATTGTCACTTGGCTTATGCGATAGGTGCCAAAATGGTTTTTCCGTATTTTCTGCTTGTTGCAAGACTCACAGTATTAGGTTATCTATGAATCTAAGTACAGAGTTAGGTTTACCTATCTAAACTGGAGAACACATAGCGTGGTAAAAGTGATGATAGTGTTGTCGTCGAAGAAGAACCAGTACATTCCTTTAATTAGTTAATTCTGTGCTAGTTCTACACTAGTTCATTTCGCTGCGGTAACTCAGCTCATCACGAATGTGCTCTCTGCATTTGTTCGTTAACTTCATATTTTCTGTATGCTCTTTAATTTCTTCATTTGTGTTGCATGTTGATTGCTGTCTGCCTTCAATTTGACTGCTTGTATTGCTGATTTTTGCTTTAATTTTTGTCATTTTATTTTTAACTCTCTCCTGCATGCACTTCAGTTGGTTTTCTGCTTTTCGTTTTTTTTTTCTTCCACTTCTTGCTTTGTACTCTAGTTACTCGTACTTATCATTTGATGTTTGTGTTACCAAAAGCGCACGCGTTTATATACATATGTACATAGTAGCTGTGCAATATGGGGCCGAGCATAACGAAGAGAAGTGCACAGAGGTGCAATTAAACAAACGGAAATTGCAGCAAACGGTTATAGTACTCGCACTGCGGGCAACAGCTGAAAGTGCAGATTGGAGAGTTGCCATGTACGTATAGCATTCGTGTGCAGGGTTTTTGATTGTAAATGTAGCATTTTATATGAATACAGAAAGGACGTATATATACATATAGTTACATATATATATATAAATGCATTTATGTATCATCATCAAAATATATATGTATACCGAAGTATGTGCATGTTTTTGATTTTCATTGTAGCAAATGAAACTTCATCGACACATACATACATACGTACGTAGCTTATACTATGTGCATATGTATGTATGTATTTATAAAGAAACGCTGTACTGCTGCTGTAATAATAAAAGCAAAGAGTTAATTAAAACAAAACAATTTTCAATTATTATAGCTAGAGTCCCGCAGCGAAATGCACTAAAAACAAATGTGAATAGTAACATATACACAAATTGGATCACTACGCAAACATTGGACAAAAACAACTAATTTAATACACGCACACACACACACACATTACGTGCATGCATGATTATACTCCTATACATATACTTTTATGCGATTTCATCAAGTAAAGGCTCTCCGTTCTAGGCAGGTAGCGATTAAATTCATAAAGAGCCAGATCAGTCACCAAAAATTTAATAATAAAAATATTAAAATTAGTACTTTATAGAAGAAAGAAGTGTAAAAGTGAAGTGCCTCAGAACCAGCGAGCTAAAATAACCGTATTTTTATTTTGGATCAAAAATAATTGGCAAGAACTCGTGCAAAACAAAACCCGAATATATCGATCTAATCCTTATGCCCTATATGTACTATACAACTCTGAACTTATTTTAATTTTGAAGATTTTTTATTTTAAATCGTTACATAATCGGTATTTTGTGGTTTTAAATTTTTCGATCAAAAATAGTCGTAATACTTGGATTTTTATTTTTTCGATCATAATATATACAAACGAATTTGCTAGCGGTCATGTTTTATGATCGAAAAAAATATCACCAAATAACGATCAAAATTTATCGAAAAACAAAAATCCAAGAATTACTTTTATTTTTTATCGAAAAAAATATCATCAAATACAATCAAAATTGATCGAAAAAAACAAAAATCCAAGAATATTATTTTTAAGAAGCTCTGCTCCTTGGAAGCTGTTTCATCTGCACTTGCATCCGATTATAGACTGGCGAAATATATAATTACGGTTCTGAAAAATTCCCTTGAACTACGCAACACACACACAATAGAAGACCGTAAAAATCACAATTCAGGCAAGCTGAAAAGGAAGATCTCGATGAAACCGCAAAGTTGTTAGATGCAGCAAGGCGAGAATTATAAGTCAAGAGAGAGAATGCAGAAAAATATTTCAGAGTTTCCGAAACGTCGGACAGATTTGTAAAGAGTACGACATCGGAGTGAAGAACCCCAGAATAACTTCTCGTCAGACTCATCGTCGCAATATGGAATATCGTATATCCTTTTCCACCGAAAACTTAAACTCAAGATGAAGTAGCCGGCATGCAATTATTTGAAAAATACTCTGAGATTTTGTATGACGTTTTTGTCGGCGAAGGAAAAATTTGGCGAAGACGAATTTTTATTAAAAAATATCCACAATTCCATTTAGTATTATTAAGTATTAACTGCGGTCTGCCATGAGTGAAAATCGTCTTAACGGATTGGCTGCATTTAACATTCATAGAGTCGTAAAAGTAGATGTATTATATGAGTTTCCTTATTTGCTTCGACGCATCAATTTATTAAATGAATAATGCTTTCGAAGTTTTGTTACATTAACTTATAATCCTTTTTATGAATTATGTTTCTTATTCCCATCCATAATGGTTTTGTTTGATTATAAAATGGCATATGTCCCGGCATTAATGGTACCACAATTAAACTTTTCAATGCAGCGAACTAACTAGGAGTAGTCTTTGGCAAAAAGGGATAATCACTTTGAAAAGGTGACGCGAAAATCAGCAAGTGAATCATTTGGCTGTACCCGGCTTTTTGGTAAAGCGTGGGGCTTATATACCATAGTGACCTATTGGACATTTATTACTATAATTAGGTCAAGGGTTACCTACCTAAAGAAGAGAGGAAAACAACTTACAAGACAAACTGATTAGGATTATTTCCGTTAATATTACTAGGGCAGTGAAAACCTACCTAACTGATACCTTGAGCATGATTTTGAATATCCCAGCGTTTCCTATCTTAATAAAAAAAAGCAAGTATTCCAGCAGATTAGAGGGAAACTTATCTCTTTTCAAAAGCTTCTAAGTCACTATTAATGGTCGAGAAGACTGGAGAACAAAATCCATCAACTTCAAGTCTTCTTCCCAGATTTGGTTTGTGTATGGATCAAAATTGGATAATGTTAGAACAGGGGCGGCAATTAACGACCCTGAATTCAAAAAAATCAAAACCCATAGGTGTAACAATATTCCAGCCAGGAAGGCATGACATAGAAATCTGTGCAAGAGAATGTCTGCGCAGGAAAATAGGAGGAGCAAATACATATATCCTCTCCGTCAATATATCCTCTCCGACAGTCGATGGGCTCTTAATATCGTAAAATCAGACACGTTCACCTCAAAACCGGCATTTGAGTGCCTAGCTCTTCTCGTCAACATCCTAGAAAACTTAAACTCTTTAACTGTGGTATGGATTCTTGCTCATAAGGGCCAATAGGGAAATTCGAAAGCCGATCATTGACATGCCTAGGTTCCAGGAAACCTTTTATTGGGCCTGAATAATTTTTTCAATTCTCCAAAAGCTTCCTTAACGAAAAAAAAAATCTTTCTAACGAAGTCGTTAGGAGAAGAAAATAAATTCGCTAGCTACTGGTTAAATAGCGCAGGGCAACGTCAAAGAAAACAACTCCTTGTTCCTTCAAAAGGAATATCGAGAAGGTTACTTTTACGAACAATTGTAACCTGAGATACCACAGCGCGTGCGTTTATTCTTTAAAATGGAAATAGATAGCTCAGAACATGTTGTCTGCGAATGTACTGCACTTGGAAAACAAAGACTCAGTGATCTAGGTGGCATCGATAGTCTAACCACATAACCTATTGAGGAATAAATCCCAATTAATAAAAGCCCAAGGTTTTAAAAGAAAAATGGTCATACACAACTGATCAACTCTAATTGCAGTGCCTTGAAGCCAATAATAATACTAATGAAAGGGAGGAAAAAAATTACATAACTCTAGCGATTATATAGACAAGAGCTTAGATATATAAACAACGAAACTTGCAGAAAATCAACAGCCAACACATAACGCGGCAAACCATATTCAGCAACGAACACAGAAAACAAAAAGAAAGATTTCAGGAATAGAATTTGAAGAAGTCATGGAATACCAAAAAATAGCGACGAAGAAAATGACGGAAGGATTTGGACGGCAATAACTTATAAAAAAAAACGACATAGAAGTTGGTAAACCTCTAAAGGCTGTACAACATTTACACAGTGAAAACCATAGGGGAACACTACGGAAACCCCCGAATATAGAAAATCTAGTGAACAGGCAAGACGCATAAAAGCTGGCTTAAAATAAGCGGAATATTTTGAGAACATATACAGGACTATGACAATCGGCTGATGTACCAAGAATAATATAATACAAGATTTGGCCTTAAATGGACCGCTAGTCCTCTCTATTTCGATTTGACCGTATCTCTTAATTGGCTTGTGAAAAGGAAATTATTTTCATTTAGTGCTGCCATTTTTTTACACGAATTATATATTCGTTTGTTCTTCCCACCGTGTGAATTTCTTCTTTGCTCTCTTATTCTCTACCTTTGATTGCGCCACTTTCTATTGCTATCAGCTTGGTAAACGCAATCTTGTATTTTATCATTACTCCTGTGATATCTGAGTCAATATTTGCAAACCACATGTTCAACAGTCAACATAACATATTACAGTTTTGAGATGGCTAAAAGATCGCAGGAAATTTATTGACAATACGCCAAATCGGTTTGCAAATATGGCTTTTTGAAATTAAATAATTAATATAAACAATTTTTCTACTTCATATTTTCAATATAATTGTGTCTATTTAAATAAATGCAAAACAAATTCCTATGGTTCGATACTATTTTATTTGCAGTGAGCACTTGAAATAAACTTAAAAAAAATAAAACTTGTTTTGGCATTAATTAATGTATATTAATTTTGGAAACAAATTTTTTTCAAATACTGAACTGTACACAGTAGTTATGTACATACATAAATGGGTAATCATTGATTTCTTTTCATGCAAGTCACTGTTGTGCTTTTTTTTTTGGTGTTGTCGTAATTAATTAATTGTTCTACGCTATTTGTTATGCCATCGTTGTTTCTCTTTTACTCCACTTCGAAGAACGTATTGGTTTGTGTTGTTGTTAATTAAAATGGACAACACTTAATCACACTGATTGATAGCTAGATTGATTGATTGGATGATTCTTTGCTTGCCAGTCTGCTGCCCACCTGTTCGCTCCTTTATATTTATGCCTTACTTTGAGTACACACTTTCGCATATGAGCAAATATAAATATGTATGTATGTCCTTATGCGTAGGCTCATACACAACACTTTTGTAAGTGAGTGTTCGTAGAAAGTATATTTTTAATCGATAGCGTCACGGTATACTCGAAAACCCCAATACAGTCCAGTGAACAAAAGTTCGCAGACGCTTTCAAAACTTTGACAATGTATAACAACTTCTTGAGTGTTCGTAACGGAGATTGAGTGAATATTTGATGCTAAATTTGAGTTGACCATGATTTGGGAGAGGTTATGCGATTTTTTGCAAATGCACTTCTACTTCAGAAGTTTGAAGAACTTTCATATAGTGTTCCTTAGGTATTAACATGTTTTTACTTCCTTAGTAGTTGTTGCATGATAAACATGAAAACATAAAAACATGAACCCGAAAATTAAAGTGTCATTTATTGATGGCAATGTTATTTTTTATGTTAGTATGAATGCGGAAAAAAAGTCGATTTGTATAAAAATATCGATGACAGTATCGAGAAGACTGATGATAATATTTGATAGACATGACGATAACATTAAAAATATCGTTAGCAAATCTGATGATAACAACGAGAAGCTTAAGATTCATAATAAATTTATAAAGAATAATAATAAAATCGACAAAAATTGCGACAACATTTTACTAATTTCCATGACTTAAGATCACACTAATATCAATATCCCTACCGATAACAATAATAACGCCATAAGCATAAAACTCACTGAACAATTTGATGACGGTGTGTTTCTTTCGGAACGATTTTCCGTCAATTTGCGGCAAACTTGTTTTAGAGACAACTCGGTTTCGGCGTTGTGCTATCTTAGGTGTCATGTTTCCGTTCTCAAGCGAGACGAAACGCTTTTTAACTAAAATCAATTATTAACTTAAAATTTAATTTCAAATTATAGTTCACCATGGATATACTAGAACCCAGTTTTATAAAATGAAACATATAAAAAACAGCTCTGCTCTGCCGAAAGCTTCACACTTTTCATGAATATTAAAAAAAAAAAAACTTTACTTCTACTTTTGAGCGCAAACATATTCATTTTTAAATATTTTTTATGTTTCTCAGACCGCAAAAACTCATTTTGGAACAATCAGTTATCTCGAAACTATTTTATGTACCGAATGTTACCAACTTTCATTACGATATCTCTTAAACAGAGGAACTAGCTTGCGTTCAAATAATAGACAGAAAAACAGAGGCACATGGCTACATCGATTCGGATCGTCATATTATTGTTTTTTGTAAAATTTTGTTGGACTTATCTTCTTATGAGTTCATCAAGTTACATTACAAAAATGGTAAATTTTCAAACCAGCATCATTGAAGATAAGACGAACGATAGTACTGCAATAAAGACTTGGTTAAAGCGGTAATATAGCGAATGAAAATCCTCGTTATACATTTAAAAATAGTCATAGCGCTTCCTTTTCGTTTTCGTTTTTCTGTTCACGATTCCGTCTTCTAAAATCAATCAGTCAATATTCCACGATAGCGAAACCACCGAAAATCACTTTTAACTTGAGCTTTGCTTTCCAAAAATCTTTCCGCTTGGCTGTAAAAAAATTACCGTGAAGGCAAAATAAACGCGCACAATTTTCAAGGAAACTATGTTAGAGAATCAAGGAAACTATGTTAGAGAGAGCTGTAAAGCCATGGGCAGACAAAAATTTCGGCTACAGACGTTGAGCATCCCAACAGAACTCAGTACCGCAGTTTTAACTACGCGACAACCTTGAATGGCTGAAAAATCCCGTAAAACCAAACAAACCCAAACAAAATATAGCGTTTTAGCTTGTTACACTTTTGTCAGACATCGATAAATCGACTGAATCGAAGCTTTGAGAGTTATCAAAAGATAAGTGAAATGGAGAACTTCCTCAAGCCGTGCAATTGGAAGTTTTGTGTTTAAGTTAACTGAATGATTCATATGAAATGAACAGATAAGGTCCACATATTTGGAGACAGAAAACCAAAAACAAAAAAAATTTTGCGGAATGCATATAGGGATTTTGGCAGTAAGATTTCTTTTTAACGGACTTAACGTTATGTTACATCTTCGTGCTGGTGATCTCTTTGAATAACCTCACGAGGTTTTCCCATAAATGCTGCAAGCTTCTTTTATATTTTTTATGATATATGAGCTAATGATACTCCAAATTTTTCACTGTTGGTCCTTCTAAGCGCTCTTATGTTACATTTTAATTTATATTCCTTATTTCTTTTAAATACTCATTTCTGCTACTATTTTTCGTTGGGTAACACCAATTGAGTACATGGTATTTGCTTTATAACTATGTTTACATTATGTGCAAATATATGTACATATGTATGTATGCATGTATGTACCATATACATATATGTAGATTTTATAAGTTTACATACGCAAAAGTATCGTCCAGCAAAATGAATGCACTGTCAATTTCATTGCGCCTTCGATGTCGACGCATCGATAACGAAAGAGGAATAATTTATAGGCGCAATTTCATTACGAGCTTACTAACGAGTACCCCTTTGGTTGCGCTGTAAAAATAAATTGTATAAAGCAATGTAACAAGAATGCACGCATATCTAGCAGTGTACTTGCACATTAGGGTGGCTCACCAAAACCAAGCTGCGATAGTTTGAAAAGAAATATGCATAAAGTAAAATTTTAACAATATCATATCATATATACTAAAAATACGTAACAGCGCGAGCGAAAAGTAAAACTTCTTTGCCGACTTCATAAAGAGAACCACAGTTAAAAATAGAAGTAGTTTTTAGTAGTAGCTTTAGTAATAATAATAGTTGAACTTATTAAAAATTTTAGTAGTAATTAGTAGGAACTTTAGTAAAAATATTAGTAGCAATTAATACAAAAAGTAGTAGTAATTACTAATTAGTAGGAGCTGTAGTAAAAATAGTGCTTAAAATTATTAAAAAATATAGCAGTAATAAGTAGTAGAAATTATTACAAAAAATAGTAGTAATTAGCAGTCGGTTTAGTAAAAATAATAATAGAAATTATTAAAATTAGTAGTAGAAATAGTATAAAGAGTGGTGATGATTAGCCGAAATGATAAAAGTAATTAGTAATAGCAGTAGAAAAAATAGTAGTAAAAGAAAGTGAAAATAGGAGTAGTAATTAGTAAAAATAGTAAAAAGAGGTGTAGAGATTAGCTAAAGTGGAAGTAGATTAGTAATAATGTTAGTAAAAATAGCAGTGGTATGTAGAAAAATCGTAGCTATTCATAAAAGCAAAAATATCTAGTAAAAACAATGCCCGAACGGTTCAGAACTTGGTCTCCAATGGTTCTGAATCAATACCGAAATAATCCCAGGCTACATACATATGTACTATGTATGCATCTATCTACTGGTAGACATACCCAATACATACATATCTACATTTAAGTATATACACTTTGATATGTCTCAACCTCGGTATGCTTTTTTTTATCTTCTCATACAAGCATCATTTCATTGATTTCGAGACGCGATATCGATGCGATCTGCATTACGAGAAGTTTTACATAAAAAATGTGTACATATATAAGTATATAAAAAAAAAAATATTTGAATATTTGAAAATGAAAATGAAAAATGTATTAGAGGACTTCTTCAATTTATTAAATGCTAGCAAAAAGCCAGTGTACATTGTCGCGCTTCAAAAAGTAAAACATATTTAATATATTTAAAACATTTTGGTAACAACTTACAAAGATATATATATATTCAACAAAATTTAAAAGACAAGTATGCTACAGTTTTATTTTTCACAACTGCTTCTTTTCATAAATAAAAAATTATTACAATCATTTCGGTGCTTTCAAAGGCTAAACGATGTAGCATTTTCTATATAATCAATTCCAATTAATTTGGACATACTATGTAGTAAATAACCGGTTTGAATTGTGATGTTGTTGATAGATATGATATGAAGAGGTTTCGGAAAACTTAGCTTTTAATGTTAATCAAAATCAAAAAATTTTATTTCAACTGAATATCCAGGCTAATTTATATCTTTCAATAATTGTGAACTCTACTATTTCAATGGTATTGCATTTATTTCATTTCATTTCATTTCATTTATTAATAAGAGTTATTAGTACAGGAAGATTTAAGATTATCTTTTATGGTACAACAGTTTTTAAGTAAAAGTAAAGTAACATAAGTTATTAAAACTAAGTTTAACATATAGAACAATCAGTATTCATATATGTATGTCTAGATTCCAAGTATATATCTGCGAAGGTAGCGAAACTCATCATTAAGTTGTAGGTAATTATATTACATTTATACATTGTTTAACGAAAATATTCATAAAGGACATTCTTAAAGTTGATTTGTTTAAACTACTGTGAACAGGGGCTGGAATAAAATTCCAAATACGAATGGCGTTGACAAAGAATACTCTATAGATAAATTGGTTCCTTATTCTTCAAAAGACAAAATAGAAAAATACAATTTCTGTCTTTCAGATTTTTACACCCCAAAAGCCACGATCATTTATAAATAAGCTAAATAGTAACGGCTCCAATATAGAACCTTGCGACACACGCTTTTAAAACGAGAGAATTGTCTACCATTTTTCACATGCAAAGTCCTACCTACCAAATAGCTTCTCATAAGACGCACTGCATAGTCCCCAAACCCAAAATAGTTTTTAAGTTTTGAGGAAATTAAGCTATGATCCGCAGTGTCAAAGGCCTTTGAAAAGTCAAGTAAGGGTATAATAACGTCAGTTGGTTTTTGTCAGAAGCTATTTTTATATCGTCCCAAATTTTTTAATAGCAGCCTTGGATCAGCTATGATGGACTCTAAATCCAGACTGAGACGGGGACAGTAAACTAAATTTATATAAATGAACATAAGAATAATTTGAACCATTCTTTGATATTAAAATCAATGAGTGTTTGTCAAACTTGTGGGTAGATTTTTACCCATATTGAGATTTAATGTATTTTGTACTTTACTTGTTTTTGCTTTTTACGCAACCTTGTTTTACGTTTCGTCTGTGCAATTGACGCAGGCTGTACGTGCTTGGATACTTTTGCTGGTTTCTGTGTTTCTTTTCCTTATGCTTGGACTTGGTAGGATTCTACTAATAAGCTGGGAAACCAAATAACTCCGCTTTCACAACAAGGTCATTGAGTTAAAACTCGATTGAAGCTTTTTTATTGGGTATATTTTGATTGAATGTTAAATTTTGATTAGAATTCTACCCAAATGTCAACGACCAGATAAC